>VXBA01000519.1:896052-983310 GCA_013399895.1 Serilophus lunatus | reverse complement strand
AAAAAAAAAAAAAAAAAGCACACCTTTTGAGGATGGGAGATGAGTCTAATGACAATTGATGTAGGAAGGCAACCTAGGTAACTGTCCTGGCCCATCCACAACACCTCTATATTTCTAAATGAGACTTCAAGTGCTCACATGAGGAGACTGAGCTCCCAAGATGGTCAACAGACCAAATGGAGACCCTGCAAGATGACCAGAAATACTAATACGCAGTGACTACTTGAGCTGTTTCAGCTGTCTCTCCAGTTATACAATTGTGCCACAAAACAAGCAGAAACGAACCACACTCCTGGTCTTTTCACACATTGCCATTTAGATTAAGAGAATGAAAGGGAGGAAAAGCATATTGTATGCATAAAAATTCTGTGGGAAGTGCGGTAGAGGGATATTGATTCCCAGGAACATTTGAAAATACTGGATGTGTAATTAATGCATCTTTTAGGATGTTAATTAATTTCTGAAAAGCGATTTTCATCTCATATCTGGACAACATTCAGAGTTTCTTTTTTAATAATTTTGAGTAAATTATAGTTTTTCTTGAGTGAAGATTGACTAAGAAACTGAGTGTACACAAAGACCAAGGTCTGGGACCTGCATGCCGTGTGAATATCTCCATAAAATTAAGATGTTTATTGCAAGAGAATCTATAACCACTGTACCTTCTGTATGAAGGAAGTTTTCAGTGGACTCTCTCATCAGTATTGGGTTACATGGCACAGGTGAAACGTCTCAAGCACTAAACCTAGTGCATTTCCTCATTTACAAAATTATCTGTACACGTTAGACATAGAAACAGAACACCCTCAGTAAAGGTCTAAATAATCACAGCAAGTAAATCACATGTTATTTACACATTTTTGATTTATACCACAAAGCCCATTCTCACTTTTCCCAAGACCTTCAGTTACACTATAGCTAAAAGAGTTGCTCCGAGTTACTGTGTATGAAACTAAAACTAAAAATTGGGGTCTTTATCCCTGTAGCTGCCACCATATTATGGTTGAAACCTATACATAGGATATAGTCATTCAGGCTGTATGGTGCTAGGGAAACAATTCATAATTTGAAGAATAAACCTGTGTCATTTGGAGATGAATTGGTCCATAAGTCAGGAGCTTTATAAGCACATTTTTAATTAAACTTCCAGATTAACTCTATGTACATGCATACAAGTCTAAAACACATAGTCACACAGTTCCCTGGTAGCCAAATGGTATCTTGCAAGCCAGGTATCTCACTTACATTGAAGACATGGCTTTTGTGAAGGGTTATCACTAGCTGCTGCTTGTGAAACAACAACTAGTAGGGTTGTTTTGTTTTGTTGGGGGTTTTTTTCCAGTTATGTAGATGGAGACAAAGGTGGGAGAGAAACAGCAGCAGCTGCTGCATCTTTCTGCCTAAAAAATAATATTGGTTACCCATCCAGATAAATTCTGAGTTGATAGGTCTTTGGGTCAGCTTAAATGCATGAGCTCTGCCCATAGAAACCACAAGTGAAACTAGGAAAGACAAGGAGGGACAGGGCCAGAAAGGGCAGGGGAAGACACCTATGAAAAGAAGGAAGAAAGAAGGTCAAAGACTAGAAAAAAAGATGTAGCAGAAGGAAAAAATAATTGAAATTTGAATACTCTAATTTCTCTGATCTTTGTGCATTTCTTTTTTGTTGGCTCATCATCAAGTAGACTTCCAGTGCATAGATGAGAACTTTGGCAAGCTTATTCAGTCAGCATTCACAAAATGAAAAAAGAGCACATTTTAAAGTCTGTTGCCCTTGGCAGTAAATTGTATTTTCATGACTGTTGAAACGTG
The DNA here is from genome assembly GCA_013399895.1 of Serilophus lunatus. Lineage (NCBI taxonomy): Eukaryota > Metazoa > Chordata > Aves > Passeriformes > Eurylaimidae > Serilophus > Serilophus lunatus. The sequence goes on along the minus strand of VXBA01000519.1, from coordinate 981,498 downwards.
GAAGGTTGGTAATCCTGTTGGTTTACACACTGCCCGTTGCCTGAAGAGAGCCAGCAGACTAATCAGAAAGGGAAATCTGGGGAAAAAGGAAACAGGAATGACTCAAATGTGGGTTCTGCCCCATTGTATTAAAAAATGTAGCTAAAGCCATGTACATCTCCTGAAAAGTCAAGGCTATGTTAGCAGCATTACTGAAACAGACTTTGCAAGTTTGCCTCTTAACTGCTTTTTTAAAAAAACATATTTATGCTAATTTATAATAGGTATACTTTATTGTTATTCCTTATTGTTACCATGTTGCACTTGAGAGGCAAATACTAAAATATTTTCTGATTTTCCTTTTTTTTTCTCTCCATAAAAGAACTAGTTGATTTGTCTTTGCTTTTTTTTCAGAGTTTGGAAAGCTTCTAAATAAATCAATTAGTGTATCAGTTTCCACAGGCACTTTAGGTGTTTAAACACCTGAGGTCTAATCTTGCAAATCTGTATGCACAAAAGTGGCCAAGAATAGGATTTATCTCACCTAATCTAAGAGATAGGAATCTAATCTACACACTTGTCTAGGCTACACTTCAGTTGTCAATCGAGAGAGGCACAAGTCTAAGATAGGAGATATGAATCACACCACCAGAGGCGAATATCTCTCTCCATTGACTGTAGAGGAAACCTAGCAAAGTTGGTTAGACTACACATCTAACATCAAAATAATCAAAACTAAGAGCTAAATCCCATTTGAAGTGCATGAAGTGCATGCTGAAATCAGTACCACTGTTCCTTTGAAAAAAAATGTACAAATGTTAAAATATCTGTATAATAAGTATTTTACACTATTAAGTTTTTAATGGGAAAGACTATTTCCTATGTGTTTAGAGGAATAAAGCTTTGATCCTGGACTGGTTTTTGTAGTTTGTGTTTGTTTGTTTGTTGGTTTGGTTTGGTTTGTTGTTTTTGTTTCTTTGTTTGTGGTTTTGTTGATGTTGTTAAAGTGGAAAGGTATGTAAATCACCAAGCTCAAAGATAGGAAGAAAATTATTTAGAGGTAGATTACTTACTATTTCAAAGTTAACTTTTGCTACCCTACCTGATCCTTCATTGCTAGAGCTGATCAACCTGCATCTGAGAGGCAGTCTTCACAAAAATCAGTGGAAAAAAAAAAAATCAGAGAGTAAAAATGGCAGTACTGAGGTGTTTGGGAATATATCTGCTCCCTTAAAACTTCAGGAAGGAATAGCTGTAATATTGCCTGACTGCCAGGATACTATTCAAATAGTTGTTTATTGACAGGAACCTGTATTGAGTAAGAAATTTTCTTGAGAATAGGTTGGTAAAATTGTCAACTGTAGATAAGGACTTCTTGGTCCAATGTGCCTGAAGATCGTTTTGTGGCCTAGTTAACATGGATGCTGAAATGAACATTCCAAGGTACGTTTTTTCTACATTACCAAATCATAAAATGTTATTTGTTTTCATCTGCAGACAAAAAATTGTTTTAATTTTGCTGGGAAGGAAGGAAGGAAGAAAATGCCACCCACCCTGAGGCCTCTGATTTCAAGGGACTTCCCTTTCCATGGCATGTGTTTGTGGGGAGCAGAGACTTTGTGTGTGCACAGATATCAGCAGCTTGCCAAAACCCACTTGGCAGATGCTGCCACCCCACCGATGCAGCTGCGGGGGTGACTGCCACGCTGAGGTACTGAGTCAAACCGGAATCTGTCCTCGCACACAGCCCAAAAACTCAGAAACTTCAGTACCAGATGCAGAGTAGTTAGAAAGTCCACCCCCATAATCCAGGAACAGGGTGCACAGCTGGAGCACAGATGCAGACAGAGCCTCCCTGGAGTGTCTGTGGGACATGTGGGATCAGGAAATCTCTGCGACATGGCATGCCCCAAAGGGCTGCAATACGCCCCGTGCTCGCAGAAGGTAAGGAATGTGTAGGAAACGCGGACCGTTCAGCCAAGGGATCTCCACATGCCATTCAGCTGTCAGCTTTGTTCCGAATGCCTGGAATCAGGTGGATTTCACTCAGCACTGCAGGGAGACAGACTTTACCATTTTGTGACTCACACTTGATCAGGGGGAGTGGAAACAGCAATCATTTATGACTCACTATATTGTATAAGACTATGGAAAATCATTTGCCTGCATACTGTACAAATACATATTGGAAGTATATTAAATATGTTGAAGTAAATGGAACACAATTAAAATGTTCTGAAGCAAAAGAGGGAAAGGTTACTCATTACCAGTCTCTTCTCTTTCACAGAGATAACCTATTAGCACAAATTTGCAGTATTTTCCTTTTGAAGTAGACAAGGCTTAAAATTCTTTCTAGAAACAGAACTGTGTGAATAATTTGGGGTGGGGGTTGTATATAAAGAAAAACTGGCAAAGTTTTTGTCTTCCTGACAGTGTTTTTTTCTTCCTTTTTTCAATAATTATTCCTAGCATAAGAAAAATGGAAGTCCTTCTGAAATAGTAGGAACAAATATATTTCGAAACTTTCCCTCTAAAAGCAAAGTTATGCAAAAGCCTAATGCTCAAACCAATGTTTGAATAAAACAGACTGCAAAGGGTATGTTACACAAGAGGGAAAGAAACCATAGCCTCCAGGTCACAGTGCTGGTCTATGAAGTTCTTTGCTTTGCTGAATTTAAATGAGGACCTTAGAAAAAAAGTCTCTTCAGCCTAAATCTGCAAAAAATCTGAGATGCCTGAATCCCATAAGAGAATTTAGGCCTGGAGTAAGATGACTTGGATGGAGCAAGTGTTGGCAATATCAAGGAAAGAGCTGTGTTTGAACACTCCCCTTTCCTTCAGATCAAAGCCATGAGCAGCAATACTATTTATAATATTTGTAGCTGGAAAAGAAAAAAACACTGAAAAAACCTGCTATTTTTGAGACAATTGGTTCCCCATCACACTACACCATAGGATCAGAAAAACCCTGTGAAAGCACAGTGGGAGGATGTGACTGAGAACCAGTGCTCACCTGTGCTTCAATCTCAAATCACAGTCAGGTCAATTCACAAAGAGAAAGTCTTTGTTATCACCTAAAACTACAGCTAACCTAAAACAAGTGCAGGCAACAGTTAGCTGATTGCTAGGCAATGGCTATCACAGCAAACACCAGCTAAAATCAGCTCAGGCCAAGACAAGCCCGGGCACTTTTTTAACCCTTGCACTGTCAGGTCAACAGAAATCCCCTGACCTTTTACTTATAGTGGCAAGAAATCACATGTATTAGGCTAAAAAGTAAGGATTAAGAAACAGAAAGGAAGAGAAGGATGATCTTTCCCTACCATTAAAAACAGACCTAAGTAGGATTGCCTAAAATGTGTGTGGTGCAGCTGAGACACTCTGTATCTTGTGTTTGAGACTCAAAAAATTTTCTTTAAAAATAATTCTTGTTAAAATAGAGATGTTATCCTATTCTGTCAGAAAATAGACAGGTTGTCCAGAACCAACTGTTTCCCAAACTATAGCCTGGAGATTAGTGCCTTTCAACAAAAAGCAAATACTTCAGTCTATCCAAAGTTTCAGGCTCATGTGAATTGCCTTTTTCCTCTGTTTTTGAAGGCTTTCTGTTCTGCCTGTGCAGCCAGAAATACAGGATTCATGTGGCCAGAAAGAAAAAGCAAGAAGCAACAAAGCAACAGCCTAGGAGTCTGGGGACTCACCTGGAACAGCAAAATCTGAGATTATACATAGATCTAGGTAAAACTATAAAACAAGTACAGGCATACTTCCAAATGTCTGGCATTTGATCAGAGCTTTGCAAAGAGGTTGACACCCTGCTCTTCTGCTCATTGGCTTCTTCTACCATGCATGCCATCTCTGTGCACGTTGTCACATGTCCCCCTTGTCACATGGACCCTCAACATACCAAATAAATCCCTTCATAGAGGACCTAACGCTGTGGAAAGGAACATCTCCCAGTGCAGCCTTTTTGGGCATTTCTGATGTAACTTTATGCGAGCGCCCTGGGACCTTGGTGACATCCCAATGCCACTCAGCATAGTGTAACTCCATTTATTCAAACCAAACTACAGCTGACTTACTCCTACTCCCAGAGAGTGAGAGGTGGCCCTCAGTAACTAAGTAGTAAGTAAGGCAGAGATTAAAAGATACAATAAAAATCCATATAAACAACTATTCCACATTATCCATTTCTCTTTTCTTTACTTTTATCTCCTAAGTAACTGATATCCCAGCGAAGCTGAAGGCAGAACTTTAAATTTTGGAATATTTTCAGGATCTTATTCTGTAAATGAGTAAAGACAAATCCAGTGTAAATCACAAGCTTTTTTAAAAAAACCACAATACCATAGGCAAAGTCACGTACTTACAGCTCAGTAAAGCACACAGAGTAAGTAATATTGAGACAGATCAAAATGCAGCATTTTACAGGAGTCAGAAAATCGTTCTGAGTATCTCATATGTAAAATGTGACTTGCATAGTACCTGAGGAGGGGAAATAAAGGAGAATTAATAGTCTCAATCTTTTAGGAATGTATCTTAGCTAAAGCCACTACATTAATAACTGGATTAAATTTAAAGGATCAGTCTCAGAATGCTTCTTTTGAATAGATAGAAAGTGGTAAAAACATTACCCACTTCTCCAGTGTTTTGTAGTATTTTCAAAGATTTTAGCAGACAAATAAACTAGATGTTTTTGTCAAAATCACTGTGATTACTACAGAAGAGGTCTATAAGAGAACAAAGAGCAGTACAATAATAACAAAATTGCATCAAATAAAATAATAAGGAAAGGAAAATGGTGATTGCAAACTCAGTGGATTTCAGGCAAAATGGTCATATTGATTTGTGGCCCAGAGAGAGGTCAGAGTAATAAAATATTATGGACAAAATGTACTCATTTTCCTTGGTTGGGGGCAAACAGTCCAGTCCCAAAGGAGTTTTTATTTTTTCTGAATGAAAAAATATGTGAGGAAAAGAGCAAAGGTTACAAAGGTTATTTTAATAACTTTTAATATTTTTTTCATCTGAAGTAATTGCATAGAAATTATTTTTGTATACATAAAAACATATAAAGGCTTTGCAGGGGAAAAGAGGAAGGAAATTTTCCATTGTTGCATTTTTCATAACAAGATAACTAGATATGTAATCTAAGGTCTAGGCAAGGAACAACCTTGAATTTTAGGGAGAAAGACAGAGGTTAACCACATTCACTAACTCCTCACTAGCAGAATAATTTCACAGGGTGATGTGAAGTCATTTTAGCTGAACCACATGTATGTGGAAGGGCTAAAGAACAGAGACCCTTATCTGCTAAGATTCTGGAGAAATGTGAAAATTGCAAATTTTTTTTTCTTCAGACTCAGATTTAATTCCTTATACACTGTAGATGGGGAACAAAACAGTTTTTCAATGAAAGAGATTAAAAATGTAGCTGCTTATTTTTCAAACAGACGAACAAAGACCTCTCTGTTCTATTATCAGTGCTGATATCTGTTCTGGTACAGGATGTGTCATTGCTCTCTGTACCAAAGTGTTACTGCATATTCTAATGTTCATTGAGAAAAAATAATTAAAAGGAAAGCTTATGATGTGGTTAAACACTAATAGTGTCGTTCTGGGATCTACTTGCATAAATCATGTCCAGTGTTAAGGAATGAACCCAAGAGATCAAATTAATATTCTGTTATGTCCCTGGATACTTCTGGAGACTTTGGCAAATTTTTGCTGATTTTGTGCAAGTATTGTCTTAATATTCAAATTCTTGAAGCACTTGAAGATGCCCCAGGTTTAGTAAAACTTGTTTGTACTCAACATTTTTGAAATTCAGGTCACTTCATCACTCTATATAAAGAACCTCAGTAGGCTGGCCTGATTTTTGTAAGTGCTAAGCTGCCACAGTTTTTAATAAAGTCAGTAAAAATTAAAAGTGCTCATTAATTGAAAATCCAACAGATGTTTTTTCAATTTTTTAGCTTTATATGGAAGATTTTGGTTACCTAAAGATGAAAATCTTAAACGGAGGCTTGATTTTGAAACTTCATAATGGAACAGAAATTTTGGTAATTATACTGGAAGAAGGAAACAGCAAATTGGTCATTGAGATTGAGGTAGTACAGCAAGTTCATCCTCAGTTTGTTGAATTAATCTAATTTATTTAACATTAAAAAAAAATAAATCTTAACTTTCAGCATTTTCCCTGAGGTTTCATTCATAATGTAATTAAAAAGAATGCATACTCTTCTCTCGGTATTTCAGACAGTGGTGAGATCCGGTGTCATATTTAAATACTTGCCAGAATAAAAAATTTGGAGGTGGGGTGAGGATACAGAATGAAAATTTCTCTTGAGAAACACTCCCATTTCCACTGAAGTCAGTGACAGAATTCCTGCTGACTTTTAAAGGCGACAAAACCAAGTCAGCACAAAAACAGCATAAAGAAGCATCCCAAGCCTGCTGAGACTTCATTACATAATTTTAAAAATATGAAGGATAAATCCAAGCATCTAAATGGCATATACATATGTTATGCACCATCAATAAGTGATGAGAAATAAATAAATGAAACCGAACATGCCCAGTGCACCACTGCTCTTCACAGGATGTGAGTCGGAGAAACCTAAAAATAGAAAAGATGGTTTTATGTGCAAGTGCTATGAAGGAGTAGTGGTTCAAAAGGGGAAAATGTAAATAGAGAACCAGTGCAGTCTCAATGGGGGTGTACAATTGTGAGGGAGAGCATAGCTTCTCTCTCTCTGCATAACATGAAGACACCCAGGTAAGACACAAACTGCACAGATACAAAACATAGCTGGAAATGCCCTCCCACAGTGAATTACAGCTGATTTTTTTCTTCATTTTTGATTTTTCTCTTGTCCCTGAGAAGCTGCTGGCTACTGGCTATTTAAGTGTCTTGCATATGCAAGTTTGTTTCCTATTTTTTGTGTCTTGCATGTTTACTGAATTATTTATGCCATAAAAACAAGGTAGCAAGCAAGCTTCTTTTGTGCATCATTCAGGAAGAAGTGATGCAATTGGTCACTGCCTAGGGAAGGAAAGATGGTCCCAGGAATTCTTTGAGCCAAAAACTTTGAAGATCAAGACCAGATCCTTAACTTAATTACACGATAATAAAGGCCAGTTGTTAACTTCCTCCATTTGAAGAATGTTATATTCATTCTGCTTCTAATTGGCAGCTGCTGTAGAAACCCACGGCTGGCTGCAATGATGTCAGTACAACAGCTCCAAGCAAGAGAAAACAAAACATGAAGAAATATATAAGGACAGAGCACAACTGTTTCCTCTTAGATGATGAGTTACCTACAAAAATAAACTCCGCTTGTTTCAAGACCCTGACACAATAATGAAGCTCAAGTGATACCAGGCACCTTGACCATTTCTAGAGCAGCCACAGGAGCCTACCAAAAATCTCCCTGTAACTGGCTATTAGGGGCCAAAAGGGGACATGGGGACAAGCATGTGGTAGCTGTGGTTCTTTATTATGTGCCATGTGTGTAGATTCTGTTCTTTACAGGCACAAATGCCATGAAAGTAAATCAGATCATCCTGAAGAGCATTATCTGTTGTGATTATGTCCTTCATTTCTTTTGGACTGCCACATCCAAATGAAGGAATGGAGGGTCCAATATCTAAACCCCTTAAAGAACCCCAACAGCTAGAAGCAGCTGGAGGAAGAATGCACAATCCAGAATATTCTCTTTACAGTAAAATACAAATTAGTGAGAAATTAAACATAGAAGGGCGGTTTGAAGTGACTTCTGGTCAAAAGCTGGAAAAACAGAGTGCTGTCTTCTCCTCATGCAGAAACTAACTGTGAAAGCTAAGAAGATATGACCAGAACTAGAGTCCAGCTGATGAGAGAAAGATGATGCTGTGAAATCATGGACCCCATTTTTCCAAGCTATACTATCACATAAAAGAAGATTCCTAGTGGTGGTTGTGGTTATCCTTTACGTCTCCAGTTGCGGTAGCCTGGAAATCATTAATGGTATAGGAGATGCCAAAAGAGTCTCATATACAAGAGCTGCAGTGAAGGCACTGAAGAACCGAGAACCCAAAGACCAGGATCTCTAACTAAAACTCACTGAAATTAAGAAAAAAAATTTAGTTTTAGGAAATGTAACAGTAGAAATCTTAAGCCATAAACCAGCAACATTGTACACAGCTACTCTCATGCATACTGAGAAATCCAAGGCCCAAATTCTGCATGTGATAACCTTGCACCAGAAAATGTTGGGGGCTGTGATACCAAAATGCATGACAGAGAACATATTCTGCATTGAAGCTTGACAGCCACATTTGCAGTGTCCTGCAGTTGAATAAAGCTTATTGATTAACCTGGCTTTAGAGAGACCAAAGCTATCCCGATTATGAAGCTCAGCAGATCATTCCATTAATGGACTGTAGTGTGTCACATGGATTTACTGACAAAGACTTAACCATTTTGGGTAGTCTCTGCACCACACTTCGTTTTGCAGCTTCATGTTCAGAACGCATAAAACAGCAGAGATCTGTCTTGAGTTGAGGCAGCTATACAGATTCGTACCAGCTGAAGATCTGAACTACGGTATCACCACATTCCTTTTCTGCATGCAACATAATACTGCTGGGCTGCAAACAGCTGTTGGAACTGACATATTGGCAGCTAAGGTCGACCAGCTTCCTTCTAATGAAACAAAATCCTGTCATATGCAATGGATAGTAACTTGAAATTCCACCCTGTCTACTCTGGAAAAACAGGTAACATTTCTACAAAGAAGCTAGGCTGTGCCAGAAAGATTAATTTTAAACCTCTAGTTCTCTGCTGGTAATTGATGCATTGTCATATGGAACAAAGAGCCAGTATCTCCAAAAGTGAACACACTTGTTGTTTCTATAATTAGAAAAAAACAACTGATAAGGTGTGCATTTATGGAAATGCAAGTAGGAGCCATCATGTTTTCCCATGCCACGCAAGTGTTGCAGCCAATCTTCCTTCCTACGCAAAGCTATTAGTTAACAATAGCTCATGTATATGAGGAGACTTAACTCCAAAGTTCACTTTCAATTCAGAATATTTGTGAAGTCTGGAACAGGTAAAATAGCTGAACTTCTGCTCATCACTATTGCTGTGATTCTTTTGTTTTAAAAGTTGTTTTTTAAGTGATAAAAGCCTTTCAGCTTATGTTTCTCAGCAGAAGGACAACTCAGTTCTTTGCTCAGGCTAGAAGGCAGTAAAGTCTTCATTAAAGAGTGAAATAATACCTCTTCATGATTCCTACATTGAAAACCTCTCTTCCATGGAAAAAGTTGGATCACTTGTAGTGAGAAAACTCAAGGTGGAAAATGTAGTCTAACAATAAATGACAGCAAAATCATTTGCAGCAGGAAAGATGTTTGTTTGCCTGAATGCTTACAGAGGTGAGAACATGGACTATTTACCTGGCCAGCTGAGACGTCCACCTTCATCGCAGCAGTAGAGTGAAATCTTGCAACCAATTTTGTTTAATCCATATTCAAATGATTAAATGCCATCAGTGATGGATTCTGCAGACAGACTAGGAAAGAAGGAAAAGCTGTAAATCAAAAACAACTGTTGGCATTTACTGGTTTTAGAGACTTTCCAAATATGCAGAAGGAGAGTATAATCATACTCCTCTGAGTGGTAGGTGATAGTAACAAGTTGCAAAGTGGGAAGCTGAAGGTCAAAAAGCTCAGACAGTCACCCTTTTTAATAAAGCTGCACTTAATGGTTACAATTTTCTTGGCAGTCCTCAAAAACACTTCTTAACAGCTCCTTTTTTTCAGTATCTCAGCATAAAGCAGAGGAGTAGTCTGATAGATCAAGCTTAAGAAGGTGTAGTGGGTTGAAAAGGGAGGGGGGGGTGCAGGGAGGTGTGCTGGCAGGTTCTTGGAGGGAGCGGGGAGGGGAAAAGGGGACGGGATCCTCCTGTTCTCAATGTAAACCTGGTTTTTCAGTTTTTTTCCTTCCCTCGCTCCCCTCCCTGATTCACTGCGGCTCCCAGGAGCCCACGGTGCCGGTGCGGGCTTTCCCCCCCCCACCCGCGGCGCCTGCGGGCGGGGGGGAGGGGGAAGCTCGACACACGGCCCTGGCCGTGTGGGTAGCAGTGTCAACGCAACAGGTCCCTCCCGGTGCGGGGCAGCCCCACGCCACCACGGGAGTGCCCTGAGGACGGCGTCGGCCCCGCGCTGCCGCGAGGGAAAGCTAACAAGAAGCCCACGGTGCCGGCAGCCCCGGGGGCAGCCCCCGCACGGCGGGAGGGGCGTGGTCGCGGCCCGGGCAGCTCCTGTGGCCCCGGTCAGCCCCAGACTCCCCTTTTGTGGGTTCTGTGGTCGGCGGGCACCCTGGGAGGCGGCAGCCATCCCGCGGCTGGCAAAAGATGGCGCCGGGAGGCTGTTGGCTCGCAGATTTTGGCGGGAACCGCCATTTTGTTGGAGCCGGGAGCCTCAAAGGAGGAAGTGGAGCCCAGACCGCTGGCCAATCCGAGGCGGCGAAACCAGGAAGAAGACCACGAGACTCACGTGGGACTTGGAGAGCTTAAAAGCCCGAAGAAACGGAAGTTCACTCTCTTTGGCTTCCTGCAAAGCTGGAGAGCAGCAGCACGGCTCCCCTTCTCCTACTCCCAGGCCCCGTGGCTTGACTCAGCCCACCTCCATCGGCATTGGAGCCACGCGAGCACAACTACAGGTTGAAAGCTTCCCCAAATAACATCCCGGGTTGGGGGGGGAGAACCTTTCACTGTGTTGTGTTTTTCAGAGATTCCAAGGGCTGGGAGTTGGCTACCATCAGAGAGGGAGAAGAAAGAGAAAGTGGCTCTTCCTTTCCACTGCTTCTCTGTGGCCAGTTTGGCTGGCCTTTGAAAGCAGTTCCCTTATTCCTTTTTTCTTGGTTTTCCTTTTTGTGGTTTTGCTGGGTGCTTGTTTTTTTGTGTTGAGTCTGGGGTTCCCTAAACTGTGTTTCCTTTGAGCTCCAGACAAATAAAGTGTTTCACTGTTGTCACATTCTGTCATTCTTCTCGTCACTATTAAGAATGCCCCCTAGTTAATATTGTGGTGCTTAAACCACCACAGAAGGTAATTCTGATGAAGACAGAGACTGGCAGTAAAGACAGCAGCTGAACGACAGGTTGGCTTTACCGACAGAGCATGATGCACGGTGTCTACTCAATCATTATTGTGATGGTCCGTAAAGTATTTCATTTGAACACAAAAAATGTGAAATGAGTCCTGGAGGCATCAAATTTCTCAAGAAGCAGGATTGATGATAGGCCTTAACAAGTAGACTTGCTTTAAAATCTCTCCTAAATCACGAGGTAAACAACAAAATAATCTAGAGGAGCAGTATCACTGCAATCGCGAGATAGCTTGCAATCAGCACAAGTTTTCCTTGAATTCATTACAGCACTCTAGCAGAACTACTGTTGTAATAGATGTCAACAAGAGATGCTGTTACACTGTCTTTCCCAGTTATAGGAATGATCCTAGCATGTGAAGTAAAATTTAGTTAGGAAAACAAGCTGAGGAATGAGTTCAGGTTACGTAAACTCTGGGAAAGAAGCAACAAGAACTGTTTTCCTTGGTTTTAATCTCTAGTAAGAGTTCTCAAGAATTGTAATGTGATAATCATTGGCCATGTTTTTTTGAGATATATACATACATGCTTATATATATATATAATACACACGCATATATATATAAACACACACACACATATATTTCCTGTACTCTGTGTGACAACTTGCATCAGAATCAGATTGAATGAGAACATCTATAATAATCTCAGATAAAGAACAGAATTTCAGAGACTTTCTCTGTCACCTTTACAGCATTCCTGCTTACTGTAGACTACATGTTGGAAGACCCATTGTCAATGTTATATATTAGAGACATTGCTCTCTGACCTGGTTTAAGAAGGATCATGTTAGCATACAAACAAGTGAAAGTGTTTCAATTTTGTAATACTCTGTTGAGTAAAGCTCTGAGTATTTGCATTCTGACATATTCATGGAACACAAGAAATGCAAGATTTTTGTTCTACATCTGAAAAGGATGGATGCCTGTAAAATTGGAATAGTTGAATTTAACTGAAATAAAGAAAAAGATGGATAGCAATAGTAACTTAGTTTATACAAGTTAAAGTATCTGAACTTGCATTCAGGTCCACTGTCAAATACCTTCTCTGACCTTGTTCCAGATTATTCTTTCCTGGAATGCTTCTAATTTCTGGATCTGCTTCACTGTATATAAATAGTCGACCCATTTGTTATCTTTTCCTGACCCAATAGTGTCCAATTATTTTTTTTTCTCTTGTTCCAGTAGAAATCTTTTCCAGGGTTGTATTAATTCAAGGATAGAAGATGCATGTATCGAGTCTTGCTAAAGTGCTTAGATTTCACAAAGTTGATATGGGCATTGAAAAATAAATTAATGTTGAAAATGAAAAGGAAAAATTAAGGTGCAGCTGAATATAAAAGAGTTCAACCATTTGCAGAGAGTTTTGTTTAGGCAGACAAATAGTGGCTTTAAAGCATATCAACATCTACTGAGTATTTGTTCTAAATGACCAGATTTCCTGAAGCTGAACTTACAACTTAGGCTATTTTGGTACACAAAGGTCAATTCCCCTTGACCACTTCTACTGAGGATGAATGGTTGGGAAGCAAAGGACATTACGTACAGGGGATGGTATGCTAGTCAGGCAGGGAGTTTATGAAACAACCCCAATCAACCCTTTAAATGCAAAGTAAAGAGGGACTGAAACAAGAGCATCACTGTTTGCAATAACCTTTGCAGAATGTTTAGGACAAAATCCATTTTATTATTATGTTTTATTCTCATAACTTTCTGTAAATTTCTTCAAGAACTAGAATGTGAGATAGCAGCAAAATATAGTAGACTAAGTGTCCCATCAAATCTTTATTCTCTTCTTGTGTATGCCAGTTATAATGCTGCTCCCATCACCACAGTGTCTCAGTGCCTTCCAGTAACGTACTAAGCAATGTGACCAACATCTGTCAAATGTTTGTGCTCTCTGATTCTCTCCTCAGGGGAAGATATGTGTTCAGCAGAGTGTTTTCTTTTGGAATTTATTTTTAATAAAATCTAAATGAATGTGCTATTTGTTTGTTAGAGAAGTCAAAGAAATATGACTTGCACTCAGGACAGTAGATGCACAGGATGCCATAGCCCAAGGCTGCCTCTGGGAGAAGAACAAGTGCAATTTCTGCCCAGGAGTGGGTAAAAGCAGTGACAGGTCATGAAAGGGGAAAGGTGGAGAGTGCTTAAAAGGAGCTCTGACAGTGAGGTGCTCACACTGGCTGCGAATGCAGGAAGGAGAGGATGAGACTTTATTTTTGAATCTTTTACTGTTTGCATTCAATATTTATGTTGCAAAATCAAAATAAATAAAAAAAAATAATTTAAAAAAAAGAGTTTCAGTTGAACTCCCACATACTGTCATCAGAGTAATTACTCACTGTGCTGCTGCTGCCCCTGAGGGTCTCAGAGTTGGAACAAAAGGTCTATAACAGTGAAACATGTGGAAGTCTTAAGATGGTAGATTTACACATTTACTGACTACGCTCTTTTAATGTTCAGCTCATGATAACCTTAAGCTATCCCAGTGTCTCTCACATGTGTATTTTAATAAAAGAAAGAGAATGAGAAAAGGAGGAAAAAAACTCTTGGGCCCTTACAGCTGATGGATGCGAACATGGGTGCAAGTTCTGCATATTGAGAATTAAACACTTTGCAATTAGAAGTTAAACTTAGAGGACTTAGGGCACACTGATGTGCTCTCTTTGTTTTCAGTCAAAGAGGGGCTCTAAGAGACTCCTATGAAAAGCAAGAAGATGCCAGCTCCATCCTCCTCTCAGCGTTAGCAAGGAAATATACCTTTGTCTGGAGGGGATATATTAATGATAAATAAGTAATTGTGGGGGTTTTATTCATGTTCTTCTATTCCTCTGAAATAATGGGACTGTTTCTCATTTAAGCACAGCATTAAGAATAAACTCCTATACTAGTCTTCACGTAAATAGTATATCCAGTAAATTGTCTTTCAGCTGTTGAAAAAAGAACTTAACTACAGCCCTGCAGCTAAGCCAACACAATTCTCAAAGAATATTCTTAGAAAAGACGCTACAGATAAAATATTAAGCTGTCTTCAGGTGATATTTTATTATCCTTTCTATAAAAATCGTCAATGTTCTTCATTCCATTGTTAGCATTTTAACAGCTAAAACCAGCATGATTTAGAAAGTGAGACATCCCTTGAGCTGGAGAGAAGCAGCATTACCCAAAAAAATATTGTTTTCTGGTTGCAGAGACACATGTGTATTTGCATTGCTACAGACAAATATAAGGGAGGATTTATTTTTCTCTTTCCCAAGACATAAATTTAGTCTCAATGCTCTAGTCCCCAAATCTCCCACACATTTCAATGTAAAATATACCTGAACAAGACAGCAAGTTCTGTCCTTGGGGAGGCCAAGAGTAGATTTTTGTCTTAGATTTATACCAGCAGCATGTGGAGACAGAAAATATGCAATAAGTCAAAGAGATTTTACTTATCAGAGATTTAGACAACCATTTGTCAGTATTTAACTGTATTGCTAGATGACTCATTCCCATTTCTAATACCTAGGAATACAGGGCATATGTGGGAACACAATGTCTGCATTGATTTTAATCTGGTCTCTTTTTGTACTGTCTACAAATAGCTCAAAACAAACCCAATCAGATAAGCAGAGCAGAAAATGATTGCAAAAACACATATAGTAAGCCACTCACAGAGGCCTCAGAGAGGCCAAGGAACACACAAAACAGAAAACACCAAGGTAACAAAGGACAGCTCATAAAAGGGTGCAGTTCTTCTATGCCATGGATGAATAATTCAGCTAGGGAGACTGAACCCTGTAACAGACAGTTTTTGTTTTCAGGTGAAGGACCAGCAGCTACCTACTCAAAACATAGTGCTAGCATCACATCCATTTTTAAGCACATCAGATTTGGATCCTAAGCTCCATGTCAAATCTGTCATTTACACTGAACAGGTTGGAGAAGGCAGGCTCTCCTGCTATTGCACTAACAGTGTTTAAAACACTCTTTGTGCTCTGGCCCTCACTGAACTCCCTTTCACAGTTGCCTGCTACAATTCTTGGCTCCCAAAGGCTGTTGGAAGAGTGGGTGTGGTAGACTTTTGGGAAAGAGTCTTCCTGTTACGGAAGAATTTTAAGTTTCTGAAGTTATTTCTGATCCAAAATGAAATAAAAATTTTAAATTTTGTTATTGTTTTGCAAGTTGTTCCTCTGAAAACAACTTGAATCATGTCAATCCAGATTTTTTGTTTGCATTTGGTCTTGACATTTGTTTTTTTTCTTCACCTTTTAGTGAGGATCAAAATTTCAAGAGTAAAAACTCAATTAATTGTACCAACCAAATCAATCTTTCTGTTTTAAAATTTTCCAAATAGGCTCTGTCAACAAATTCAAAATCTTCTGATGCTGGAATATTCATCATAGAGATATGTCTCCAGAGTATTGCCATACCCTTGGCAGGTCAAGAATGTTCAATAAAAATTCCTTACTGGTCTAGTTCCTCAATACATATTTCTTCTGCTATCCTGAAGGTAACCCTCCTTTGAGAAGATGGAAGGAGAAAAAAAATGTGGGATAACAGACACATTGAATCCAGAAATGATGATAGGAGGAAGATGCAGTCATAGAAGAAGCTTTTACAAGACAGAGATGACAACCTATCTGATGTTAAAATAGTCACAGAGTCAGAATAGCATCTTTGACCATGCATGTACAGCATAAATTCTCTTGTCTGCATCAGAATAAACTATAAGTCCCCTAAGGGTACTGTAATTACACTGATTTTACATCATAGTAAGTCAAAGAACTGTCAAAATTGCTATAAAGATAAGCATCAGAATTTCATCTTGCCTTCTCCTTGTGGCCGTGCATCTGCCCTTCATTCTTTCTGATAGGCATCTTTCTTTTGTGAACCATCTCTCCGAACACAATTATAGGGAAAAACGGAGAGGCTCACAAAAGTTCCCGAGGCAATGACAACTGAAGGAGGCATACTTTCCCATAGCTCAGAGGAGTCCTTAGCTACAGCAGTCAGAGCTACTGCATCTCTTTCTCCCGATCCTGGAGCTAGTTCTGCTGGCAACAGCCCAGGGCCCAGGGCCCTCAGTGCCACATGCCAGGGCAAAGCACATGCATGAAGTTTGCCATTCTGGGACAAGCCTAATGTAATTCCTAGTTCACAGTCTACAGAGAACAGGCATGCAATTTTATTTGCAAAGGCCCTCTGCATAGATCTCCTAAGAGCATCCTAGCAGAAATCTCTAAGTTTCCTCCAATTTACCAGAACAGATATGCAATATGCTCAGATCTGGGATGAACAGTGTTTTATCACAAAGACCCTCCCCCAAAAAAACTACAGAGAGACTAAAAAATATTAGGTCTCTAAAAGCAAGTGGGAAAACAATTACATATTTGTAATTGTGGCAAATCCAAGTAAAACTTCCCAGTATTTTCCATCTAGGATGGAATCAGTTTTTTATAAAGCTATTCTGAAGAGAGCGTAGGGTTTAACAGCTTGAAGGCTTCATGTCACCCTGTGTCCTGTGATGATGACTATCTCACTGTCTATTGAATGGGAAGTTGCTTATGTGCCTCCTACACTTTTGCTATCATCTTGATCCTTGTCTTCCAGCAGCCTCAAGGAAAGATTATGAGAGATAATGAATCCCCACAAAGAGAAGCAGAGGGCCTCCTAATCCTATTCCTCGGAATAACCTGTTCTACAAGGACAATGTATTTCCTTGATGGCAGAACTTCTATGAGGAAATGGTTTCAAAGCTGTACTTCAAATCTATTGTTGACAACCCACAGTTTTGTGTAACACCAGGGAAGCTCAGGGATTTCCCAGCGCATCTTGGTTTTACTTGGATCTTCCTCGGCCAAGTGCGGATCTGCCGAAGCCACAATGATGGAGAAACAGTCTTCTCTGTGCAGGGTAGTTGCTGGACAGAAACACTAAGACCATCTTGGACCACATTATATTCCACTAATTAATTTATCCAGTTTGGACAGGTAACAGCCAGCTTTCCCTTCCCCACTGACAAAGGAGTGAGAACAGACTGAAGACAATGAAAGCCATCAGAATCTCGTCTACTGCACAGACGCATTAATTGGTATCTGTGGAAGCCCCATTGTACACAGATCTCAGGGACAGGAAGGCCTGAGGGCCAGCAGGATGTCAGAGGAAGAAATTCAATAAGCAGCCACTTAAAACCCAATAATTCAAGAGGATTATCACCTTAGAAATCAACTAAATGGAGCATATTTCTTGCCAAATAAAGAAAAACTTGCTTATTTATTGTTTTAGTAAGGATTTTTTTATTAAAGGAAAAACAAAATTTAATGTATTCAAGTAATAAACATAAACAACATGAAAATTTCTGAGATTAAATAATCACCTTCTCCAAGAACTAAATTGTTGGTTTACTGAATGTTTTCTTTCATTTTAATTAAACATTTGAATATTAAACCCTGCATTTTTGGAACAGGCTGCTAGAAGTCTTAGATTTGGGTAGTTTTTTTCCTGTAGCTGTCAACTGAAATAAGTATCCTAAAAATACCAAAGACAAAGATATAAACGCCCCTGACTTCAATCTGTACAATTTAAAATCAGGTTAGATAACTGCAAATGTATGGCTTATATTCCTCATCTCTGCACACACATTCAAGTTTACTAAAAATAAAATTTTCCTCTGATTTACATCTGTTTTATTTTTTTTCTGTTGAGCTAAGGGTTGATTCTCCACCCACACATGTAACAGCAGCTAACTCTCAATTAATTTGAAAAGAATTTTAGTTAAAAAAACATGCTGGAGAGGGAGTGAAGTTACTGGAAATTAACCATCCGGACTTCTCTAAAATATAAGGGTTTTTCCATCACTCTGGAAGGTAACTTAACTTTAGGAAAAAATACACAATACTTGACTGGTTGATAGAGTCTGGTGATTCATTTTGCATGTAGAAGCATGCCCACTCTCACCATTTGAACCAAACACTAGTTTGTTTTGTTTCTTAAACAGTGTGAAATGGGAGGGTTTATAGATCTACAGTAGTTGCCAAAGCTTTAAGACCAACTTAGAGCTGATGTAATGTGACTTTCCACGGATGTAAGATCTCCCGGTTGCAGGAGATTTTCCTCCTATGTGCTGAAACACCAGAAACTGAAAAATCTGGAAATGCGGGTGGGAATGAACCTATTATACAACACTATGTGAAATCATGGAGATATTAAAGCAGACTGGCCTTCCATGAAGCCCCACAGAGACATTGATGGAGGGCACGTTGCTGATGTCCCATCTGGCTTTCACAGTGTTTGCTCTAGCAGATGCACCTCTATCTCCGAGTGCAAAGTGTATCCATCTCCCAGGGACTTTCCTCAGCTATATGGCAAAGAGACTTGAAGTAATTCTAAAAGGAAATGGTAGTTAAACAAAGCAGCCCTAAGGGAAAGATGTTATAAACTGCATCAAAATTCAAAAGCAAGCTTCAAGGAGATGATCCTGAAGCACTCACACTGAGCTCAGCCTCGACACAGAAGAAAAGTATTACCTCAGGCCCCTGTGTCACACCTAAGCAACTGAGGTGAAGCACACCTTCTTTAGCTTTAAGCATTTAAAATTTAGGTGTTAAACCAGTAATAGGAAAGAAGGAGGCATAGCCCAGGAATCCCTGCTGTCACTCGAACCAGGCTCTCAAGTGTACAGGTTGCTGCTCTGAACTGGCCACAGCCTGACACCCCTCCTGGTACCTCACATGCACAACATTACATATCTCCATGAGGTAAAGGCATGTAATCCTAATGCTTATCCTTTATCTGTCTTATCTTTGTATTAGAAAGAAATTATAGTTTTATTCAATGCATTTATTTTTAAACCATGTCACTTTTAACATACTAGTGCTAAATGAAGAGATCAAAATGATTTGTAGGGACCACGTTCAGTCAAGACAGCATCCATGGAGCTGCAGTGAAACAAAGGGAAGCATGCAGAGAGACAGTGCAGAGAAATCCTCAGAAAACCTGCAGTGCAGCAAGATGAGCAAACTAGCTAACAAAATGCTTGGTATCTTTGTACAGCAAGCCACACTAAATGAGGCATGAAAAAGTAATCTGGACATGCTCTTAGTGAAAGGAACAGACTGAAAAAGAAAGAACCAGTCATGTAGCTTCAAACTGGTTTATTAAAAATAAATAATGATGAACTAGTTCAGTATTAAAGAAAAACTTAATTATTTGAAACTTGTGAAAAAACTGAGGTATGACTTGCCGTTTCTTTATTTCACGGACCTTAAAGACAAAACAGACCTTTGTGTCACCTATTTTGACTTCCTGAATAATACATGCTATTACATTTCTCTCCTCTTTTAATACCTTGTTTAACTTGTCAGGTACAGTTAAACCAATGCAATACTTGTCTGCACAAAAACAGGTACCCCTGATTAACTGTGTCATTGAACTACACTGTTAGGCTAAATGACAGAAGGATTATTTCTGTCCTCGGAGGAATAAACAGTTCTGCTCCACAGGCACAAGACAGGGAAGACAATTCAACTCATAACTGAGGCCATGCCCAGAAGATAATAATCCACACCACAAAACCAAAAGCAAAACCATTGTACAGGCAGTCCTTCCCAGGTGCAAAATCAGCATTTGCCCCAAAGCTGGTGGTTGGCTAGACATTAAGTGCACAAAGAAAGATCGTATTTACCTCTAGAACAGGCTTCCCATTTTTATCCTGACCTCTGCTTGCTTTTGCACCATTTTTCATCCTCAACAAATAGACCAACTTATCAGTTTTGGAGGAGTCAGAAGACAAGCTAAGTAAAAGACTAAAATAAAAATGATCAATTGTTCTTAAGGAAACAGAAGGGAGAGAAAAAAGAAAGAAAATATTATTTTCCATTTTTACAGGCAGTCATAAAAGCCCAAAAGCATAAGATTTGACTAAAATCATATCTTTGTTTAGAGCTGCAGTGCTGTGGGCATACCTAAGGCAATGCTTAACCCCCTGTCCCCTAAGCAAGACTCAGTGATTTCCACAGAGCTGCTTGAGAGCTGCAGTAGAAGAGACTCCAGCCTGAAATATTATTGTGGAGGAAGAACTGCATCTCCTTTAGTTACAAAGAGAGAAACGGTAAAAAGGCTGAGTAAATCTTTCAAAGTAAAAGAAAGAACGGAGGAATTTGAGGCATCAGAATACGCAAAAGGCTACCTAGTTTAATACTTCATGTAACAGGTGAAAGGATTTTGCCTAAAGTTGGATTCAAAGAGAGAAACTTATTTAAATCTCATTTTAACAATGTCAAACAGAGAATCTAATGCTGCTTTCAGATCCTCTATTTATTCACGTTCACTGACATCTAGATTGAACATCAGTATCCTTTGCATGCTGTCCACCTTGACACAAACAAGGTTAAGTACAGACAATGCCACTTACTTAATACTCTCTTGTCCACATAACCCAACACAATATTAGTCTTCATGATAAGCCTTTAACACAGCCTTCAGACAGGTGGTTATCCATGAAGGCATTATTCCTCCTTAATAACTAACAGGAAAACAAACAACAAAAAAAGGAAAAAACCCACAAAACAAACAAAAAACCCAACAACAAAAAAGAAAAATAAAGAGAATATACAGAACATTGATATCTACTTATGGATATGTTCTGATGATATGATCTTCAGTCTGTGCTCCCAGTTGTACTACTCTGGCTGTCAGCCTACAAATATCTAAGCAGGTAACTCACACTACTGTGTACCATTAGACCATCCTCATGATTGACCACAATGTTATGTCTTCTGCACACTTGCTATTAATAATTTAAATAATAAATATATTTGTTGTGAGATACATTCCAACTATATTTATTGTGAGATAGAAGTATCTCACAATGAATTTCTTTCCTGATATATTGGGAGTTCTTTAAAGTGCCCTGTCATTGACTTCAAGCACAGCAGTGTTTTCATTTGTCTTTCAAATGTCTTATTATTAAAGCAACAAATTTTCTGGATTTTAAGGTGTCATCACTTTTCACTTTTTTGGAATGAAGGCTGTAAAAAAGTCCCACAATCTTTTTTTAGTGCTACCTATATGAAGCTGATGTTTTTACTTTGCCAAAAATCATTTTAATTTTGGGGAAAATGGAAATTCTTAAAGTTTTGGATACATTGATAATAGTTGGTGCTATGTTCTGCTTACAAGACATCATGAGAGAAAATAGTGATTTTTACACAGGCAAGCATCATGTTTTTAGGCCAGAGACAATTTTTTGTCTATCAGAATGAAGTCTCATTATCTTACACAAAGTGATGAACATCTCACATTAAGGAAAGACTGAATATTAGTGTAAAGTTTGCTTCTGATCATATTGAATCTACAGAAGATACCACCTGGTTTAAAATTATCATCAGTTATTGTGTTTATATGTTTGCAGCTGCAACGTGATAGCAAAAGCCACTTTCCTGTTCATATGCAATTTGTATCATTTCACCACACCACTATCTGCATTGTTCTGCCTCCAGGTTTATACAGAGGTAAGCAGAGGACAATCAGCTTTTCCAGGCTGCTAGGGAAAGAAAGTGATACAGTACTTGGCAAGTAAAGAAATTGGAAAAATAACTGACCTGAAATACTGCAGTTTTTCAAGGGGGAGCAAAAGTCCATTGCAGTGACAAACTTGCACAATGACAAGGGATCAGGATTAAGTGGCGGTTTCCTAGGAAAAATAAGCAAGGGGCATAAACTGCTTAACGAAATCCCATGACATAAAAGGGAAACAAAGGACAACTGACAGAGAACAAAAAAAGGGAAAGAGAAAACAAGGGTTTCTTTCTTTTCCATAGTGTCTGTGGTTTATCAGATACTACACACCTTGCAGAGCATTTTAATTGGATGAAGAGCTCTGTTATTATCTGACCACATAATCACATTAAAGTTTGACTTATTCACTTGAACCAGAACAAGTAGGTAGCAAAGGTTCAGGGAATTATGTAAATTGGAGCATGCATTTCTTCATGAACCCTGAAAGAGTCAGACAGAAGAAATGTTTTTTATGTTCTTAAAACCACTTTTACAAAAATAAAGCTCCAAAACAGATACGGTGTTGTTGACCTGTATTCTCTCAAACAAATTAGTAAGTAATGCATGTCACCACAGAGCGTGTTAGCTACTTTCAGCAGCTTTTCATGTATGCTATGACCTAATCTGAGGCTTATTTTAACTATATGTAAAGGCAGCTGTGGGGTATAGAATGAGATGTCAACATCCTACAGAAAATGGTCTATTGTGGCTTTTAAGTACATCATGCAATAACTGCTCTGGACTGTAATTCTTCCTGATAAACATCTAATTCCCTCCAGTGTGTGCAAGGACAGCAAGTGGACCTAGCCCTGGTGAGAAGAAGAGATATATTCTTCCTTGCAAATTGGCAGTGAAGGGGAAAGAGGTAGGAGGGCAACTGTGAAGCAAGACGTGCAGCTGAAACCCTACTTCTCTCCATCAAACCTACATGTCACCAGACTGTGATCTCTTCACATTCATCATTTGGCTCCTGTATTTCTTCTATGCTGTTTTTTGTAACTGAACCCACACTTTAGTCAAGATACTACTTTATATGAGCGTAATGCTAAAACCTCTTTTCATCTTTGCTTATGTGGCCACCAATTGCATTATTCAGAGCTGCTGTGTGGTGACCTGTAATCCTGACCAAGTGAGTCTTGGTCACTGTTTCTACTCATTCCATGCAACTTAGAACGTCAGAGTAATGTGAGAACTTTTTGTTGTTTCAGTTGTTTCAGTGTGCAGTAACTGAAACCAGTTATAGACTAGTGAAAAGTGGAACATGAATGCAGTTGAAATATTTGATCCTTTCTCTGTATTATTAAACCACCAGATATCCTTACTAAATTTGAAAGTCTTGTTAGAAATGAAGTTGTCTTTCCTCTAATGATTTGGCATTAGCTGCAAGAGGTATATACAAAGAGTTTAAACAGCCTGGTGAGATAGAGCTTTTACATTTTACTTTAAACTTCCTGCAATTCGCCACTAAGATATTCACTATTTAAGAATAGGAAATTATCAAAGGGTTTGGGAATTCTCTCTGTGCAGGGAAAAGTGCTGAATCTTCATACACACTAGAGATACCGAGTAGCACTTCCATAGGAGTAGAGAATGGACTGAAGTTAAGATGACTCACACTAAAGAGCTCTCATTGTCTCTACCACCCTCCCTTCTCTCCTCCCCTCTCTCCAATTTGGCAGACAAGAAGGTAGGCAAGCTGGAAGCTTTTAGTTCTGCCTGATAGTTTAACAAAATACCTAGTGCAGATGCAGGGAGCCAGCATAAAAGCATGGTGTCTGATTAGATGAGATACCAGGAGCCAAGAAAAAGATTGCAGTGCCTGCTGAGTTGAAACGGAAGTCAGGTTGAAAGGAGATGTTTCTCACTCAGGCAGGCGGCACAGATACTGGGGAAGAGTAGGAAGTGAAAGACGAAAAAATGTAGGGAATGCTAATGTTTTAGAAGAAAAACTGGAGCGGAGAGCAATTGAAAAGAAAAAGAAAAAACATCAATTGCGTACTCTAATCTTATCACAAGGATTATCAGTATCACTAAAAGACACTTAAGGATGTGCGGAAGTAGCAAGCTCCATTGAAGGCCAAAGAGGAATTTCAGATACTCACTGCCTTCCACAAGGCTGTACACATGGTTTGAAATATGCATGGGCTTAAATCCCTTCCTGAACAGAGCTATTGCATTATGAAGCTCAACTTTCCCATCATTTGCAGTAGAATAGAAAAGAAGTGAACAGAAATAATACTTCAGTTGGAAGGGACCTACAATGATATCTAGTGTAACTACAATGTACATCAGTTTTTTCAAGAATTACAAAATATATCAAAGGTATTAGTAAGTCTAGAATTTCACCCAGCTTGCTGTAGTATCTTCTTTCCTGTTTGACCCACACAAATAGGTGGAGATGCTAAAATCAGAAAATGGGTGATCAAGAAAAGTAGGATTGAAAGTGGCACTGGGGTGAGCAGAGAGAAAGACCTGTAAAAAGAAAAGAGGTGCACAAAATTGAGGAGTTCTTGAGTTCTTAATCAAAAGAGAACTAATCAGACTACCCCCACTGAAGTGATTTGTCTTTGTTCCTCAATGTTAGTTCTCGCACATGCCTGTCGCGTTTAATTATGATTAGCACTTGTGGGAGCCAGTAGTGGGTGACGGGCAGGGAAACACAGGAGTGTCTGTAATGCAGCAAGTGACTGATCATTTCAGGATCCTCCATGACCTCCTATATCCCTCCTAAGTGGGAGGGTGAAAGCAAGCAATAAAAGGACAGGCCATTTTTTTTACTTTTCAGTATTATGCATTCCACACTCTTAGACTTCCTTTAACTCCCACTAGACGTTTTAAAAAAAATCATGATCTGAAATATCAGGGTTTAAATTTTTTAATTTAATTTTCTTTAAAAATAAATATTTGAAAAATAATTTTAAAGTGTTTGCAATCATGCAGATGAATCTTGATCACATCACTGTTCAAATTCCTAGTCCCTGTGTAATTACTTGCGTAAAACACCTCTTATGAATAGCAAGTAAATCATTAGTGATTAGATTTTTTGGGATTGTTTTGAAGAGACCCAGCTGCTGTCTTTATGTCAAAGAACATCCATAAGGCACCAGTGATTAAACAGCATGTTATTTTTGCATGTCAGACATCACTTGGATATTAATCACGCTTCGTGCTTTTCAGATGTGAATCGCAAAGCATCTCAGTGAAAAACAGTTATAGTCTCTGTTTACAGACTGGGAAGCTGAGGCACAGACCAAATGACTTGCTTATCTCATGCAGCAGATCTGAGGTCACAGCCCAGATTCCAGCAGTGAAGAAATTCACTTGTTTTCTTGCCTTTTCAGACATCTTTCATTTTCCAATTAAAATGCTGAGACAAAGAAAAAATCTGGATCGTTTGATGATAACAAAGGAAGAAACCAAATGACAACACAAACCAAAAACTAAATCCCTAAGAACAGGGCAAGCATATTACCAGCATTAGAAAATCTGAATTTAAATTAGAAGAAAAATCATAACCTTGTGTAATCTTACTTTCTATTTCCTAAAAGAAAATACAGCAAAGCATTTTTCAGAATAAACGGCTCTTCATTGGCCCTAAATCATCCACTGGAAAATACCTCTCCTGTTCAAAAATTGTCAACTTGAATCATAGTTCTATCCTTATTACCAAGATATGTATGTAGAGACAGAATGAAGAATGAGAATTGCTCTGCTTAATTGTGATAGCACCAAGAACTGTTTAATATATATGCAAGGCATGTTTTTTGCATAATATATGGTGGCTTTGCAAGCGACTCTCAGATGTAATTTTTCACTGTTTATGTATAAAAATATACGTATGAAACATTCACTGAAGCATATATATACCGTTTCATAAGCCCAGTGGAAAAACAGCTGTAAATCCTTACCAAAATAAGAAATTAAAACCTTCTTTTGTTTCAGCTGTGTAGAGGGCAGAGCGTTATTTATAAGATACCCTAAATATATAGTTGAGTTTCCTACTGAACTAAAAAAAAAGGTACAGCAGCTACTCATAAGGCTGAGTCAGTGACTGTAAAAAGATGAGTTTGCGGAGCAATGCTGAGCTGGACCAGAGAGATCACAGTGACATTTAGTGGTTACAATACCACTGGAACAGCAACCAACTCCTCCAGAGGAAGTGGTAATGTGCTTACTCAAATTTTCTGCCCTCCCTCAGGTTCCTGAATTCACAATCTGAAAGTCTTCAGTAGGCTTAAATCCGGAGACAATAATGCTCCTCCACTTCCTTACACAGGAAGCTTTAAATTACAAGGATGGATTATTTTAATTGCTACTCTTTGGGTTCTGTGCTTGAGTTATTGGTAAACATCTATGGCAAAACATATGGATGTTGAAGTAATAGCTGTAGTCAGACCATGGTGTTTTGCAGCTACTGTATTATAAACTTATCACCCGGTCTATTTTGGCAAGACTATTAGAAATGGAAATATTCATAAAGAACTTGTAGGAAGCAGCTTTATTTCCTGATATTAGTAAACTGCCCATTAAATTAACCAGCATGGTTAATCAGTAAGTCTTGAAGATACAGGGCAAGCTCTGAATTGCTGCAAAAGAAAGCCAGGGACCTCATAATGCTAAAAGCCTCTTTCAACAATTCTTATTTCTGTCTCTTCCTGTTAGTAAAATCCTAATGTTACTGCTTCTATACTGTAAGAGGGAAAAATTTAAGCTCACATTCTGGATCCAAATGTGTTTAGATTATGATTTTTTTTTTTTTTGTGCTCCTTAAATGAAAATTTGGGTCAACACTGCTTTTACCAATAAATATTTAGTAGAATTTAAAGGGACAATTCCTTATTACAGGGATCACAAATCATATCCTCCAGTGCAGAAGAAGATCTGCATAATAGGGAATAAAGTGTTCTGCAATCATCTCTGAGTTTTTCAGGGCCTTTTGCTAATGGCAACCCTCTTCCAGGCTGTTGACTGTCACACATGGCACAGAAGGGCACAGGCCATTCACTAAACCCCTGTCTTCACCATCAAGTAGCCTGGCTGCCTCCTGGCACTCTTCAAATGTCAAGGTACTTGCTGCTACCATATCAGATGCCATACCGCTTGCTTTCCCTCTTTAATGTTAAGATACCATGGCCTCCACGGGCAAGGCTGAGAAGAGAGAAAGGACAGGAGGGAAAGAAGAGGGAGGTGAAAGCTGTCACTGCCTTAGGAGAGGTCAGAATCAGTAAACCCCTTCCCATTTCTCACACGCAACATATAGCTAAACATCTGAGTGAACAGTTATTTTTTCCCCCATCATGACTTTATGTCAGTTAAATTTCAAACGATGTGGCAGTACACAAAGGGCTGCTGATCAAGTGCTGTAAAAATTGCAATGCTATTCCACCCACCTTAACATGCAAACTGCTGTGTGAAGGCAAGAGCATTGCAGTGTACACGTGCACAAGTCCCAGTAGACAACTGAGTGCAAATACAGCAGATGGTGACAAGGCAGTAGCAGCAAAGAGGTAAAAAAGTCAAATATAAAGCTAACAGGTCTACCACACCTTCTAATATATAGTTATGAAGAAAGGATAAAAAAGGAAATACTTGTTCTTTGGTGCACTATAGGGCTCAAAGTTTGCTCTAGCTTCTGCTGGCCAGCAGCTGTCTCCTCTGATTCAACCAGCAATGGGTAAGTGAGTGCCATGGTGTACTGGGACCACTGCTCATGGGGAAGAAGGATTGAGCTGTGCTTCTTCTCCCTCAGCTGCGCCTCAGGCCAGAGGCTAGACAGGCCCAATGCTTTACAACAGAGGGGGACATACTCAGAACAGATGTAAAACAAGGCTGATACACACCCAGAACAGTGGACAATCAGGTACTCAGTGATTACTGCAGCTATGAAATGCCAGACAGAAAACCAGGGGTGCTCCAAATCTTTTGGTGTTAATAAAATAAACCAAAATAAAAGGAATAAGGGAATGTGTATTAATTCAGTTATCTTCATCCATTTTCCATCTAGCCATTTAGTCACAAAAACAAATAATTGATTTGTATGGATTCATTGCAAGGGGTGGAAGCCACAGACAAATTTCTTTTAGCCTCATTACCAAATATTTTAGAAAAGATAGGAAGTCAAGTCTTAATCTAATTGTGCTATAGCTTGATGCCAATAATTATGTATCCAATATGATAACTAAATTACTGGGATTTATCTGGTTTATCCAAAAAAGTTTAGATCAGGTTGTGTTTTTGGCTAAGTAAAGTTGCTTTTAATTTTCATAGTCTTGTTCAATCCCTTTAGTAATATTACAAAAAAGTAAGACATTTTTGTAGGCTAAACCAGTTCTGGTTACAGTATTCTTCCAAAGGAACAGCTTTCCCTCTTGTTCTGGTCTAGTTATGCCTTCTAGGGTAAGACAGCTTGCCCATGAGAACTCCAGAGTAAAAAGCCAATATGGCCATTCCTAACATCCATTCCCCAACCAGTACACATGCAGGGTTTGTTAGGTTTTACTATTCCTCTCTTCTTTACAAGGCCTGACGGTAAGCTTGAGTTTGAATGGCACAGTTGTACCCATGTTGCCTGTAAGGACTGAGTTTGATCTTAGACCAATAGTTTCCCCAATCTATGCCTGAAGGATCAGTTACCTCTCCCCAACCCTGAGGCAGGGTGGAAGGCAGCATATAGACTGTGGAAACACAAAAGAGCTAACATAACAGCATAACCATTCCCACTGACATCATAATGTGCTTCTTACAAGCTATTTAAACAGGATTCAGATCATGAGTCAGCCCATTCTTCCCCTGATCTCCTTCCCCTAACACAATGAATCTAGCTTAAATGCCGTAAATACATACACATGTACACACATATATTTACACATACAATTTTTTAATCAATACAGTTGTTATCTTCTTAACCTACTACCTTTTAGAACTATCAAGCTTTTTCTTATGTTTTCTTGACTAAAAAGGGTCTATTCAACTTTGGAAAGAAAAACCAACAAATGAGCATTTTTGCATAACTGCCTGAATCCAGGAAGTGGAGAAAGCTACTAATTTGACCACAATGCATATGCTACAATGAAAAAAAACAAACCTAAAACCCTTCAGATGAGTTTATGTGCTTTGTTGGACTGTGTTCAGCCTGGCATACATGTAAACAATCAATTGTCATGCCTTCAAAAATAGGGAAAACACGGGAGCCAATCCTGCAGAGCAATGATATTAAATGAATTATTTTTGCACCACAAGCTGGGGTAGAAACAGATTCCAAGGAAGAAATCCTCACCATGGAGAAGTCAGAGGGGAATCTGCCAGCACCTGTCTAGCCAGAAAACCACTTTTGCTGTTAAATGTAGTGAGCTTGTTATATTTTATTATCACTTTTCTTATCATTTAAATAGTAAATTTTTGCACTTCTAGTTCATTTATGTAAGATAACAATACAAGGTTTTCTGTGAAGGGAAGTAAAAGTATTAGTATCATTTAACATCACTATAGAAAAACATATTAAAACATAGTTAAAATTAAAACTAAGGACTCATAAATGTTTAGCATCTTAAAGTTCCCTTATTAGGAGCCAGAAAAGAATTACACTGTCCTTCTTGCCTATCTATATCTATTAATTTTCATAGTCCAAATCCCTTTTAACACATTTTTCCCTCTATTGACCCAACTATTTTAGAGTTTTTAGTTATTATTTTCTCAAAACACTGCAGCAATTTTAAGCTCCAGACATGTAAGACTTCACATGTAAAAATGTAAAAATGTCCTACAGAAGGCAAACAAGTCATTTTTATGTAAAAGCATCCCTGACTAGATTAAATCTCTAGAACAAGAAGCTGAGTATATGACTATTCAAGTCAGTATCCATTTAGGCTATATATTAAGGCTTTTTATCACTTGCCGTATTATAAAAAACAATAAACTATTATACTGTGATTGCTACAGTTCTGTTCTCTGGAAAGTAGTTTAATTCCTCTCTCTTCCCTACATACAATTCTAAACCCATTGATATAGTTATTTCCTCAATGGTATGCTTCTTATATAAAACTCATAAACATCTTTTTAAAAGTAATTTTAAAACCATTCTTATGCCTATGGTTTAATGTGAATTTATGTGTAGAGTATGGGTATGGAATATTTAAACATATTTATCTTGATAGCTACCAGGAATTTCTCTTTGAGTTTTTACTTAATGTACAACGATTACCCTTCATACTCTATGTTTTGGGGTTTTTTTTTGTAAATGACATTCTATATTTTACACAGTCCTGAAGTTTCAAGGGCAGAATTCTGAAGAAAAAATTTATTTTATTTCTACATATCACAATTTAGACACTTTTCTTGACTGGTGATGTTATTCCAACTTTGGAAAGTCTATATTTTTAGATAGCATATAGACACACTGATCTTTCTGGAACAACTCAGCCTCGGAAGAAATGCACAGAATTGTTTCTCTGAAATTCTAGACTTACAAAAATTCGTATTTGGTGTGTTGCTCCAATACTCATAGCAATGAAGTTAAAGTTGACAACACACATAAGCATTAAGAGCACCAAATCCTCTAAGAACAAAAGTGAAAGAAGTTTGACTTTGCTGGAGACAACAGGCAATTGCCCTATTCTGAGGGCAAGAAAAGATGCAAATAAGAGTGCACAACCTGACAACTTTTGTCAGTGCTTATTCTTGCTATAATCCACACTGGGAACTGGGGCAATTTTTATACAGCAGCATTGTTAATCATTGCTAAGGTCTTGCCGGACTAACTGATGCCTTCACTCACTACAATTACTTCAGTTTAAAGTTATAAATGAACCCTAAGTTTCTGCTTTTTCATTGCCATGACCTTCTAAGCAAAATGATTCCTCGGTGCTCAAAGAACACACTGATGGAAGTATTGTCACAGGAAAGGCTAGGATGTTTGTCACATTTTCTCTGTGAAGTTAACTAATAAAACATCCAGACACTTGCCTTCCAAAGAGCCCAATATGCATACAGTGAGCCCAAGCCATATGGCTTGCATTACCAGAGCTCGACCATCATTTGCTCTCATCCAGAAATCAGCCCTCTTAACTGTTGATGTCAGATGGAGAAAATTGTTTTTTTTAATAGACTGTTCTTCTTTGCGTAAGGAACATATAATGCACTTTCATTATAACACTGTCACTTGTCTGTGTGACATGGATTTTTGGTTTGAGGATCACAGGTCAAGCATGAAAATCCAAAGGACAGATTCTGAAGGGAAAATAAAAACTTGCTCTTCCTGAAGGAGGAAATAAATGGCCCTGAGAGTCTTTAACCTCTTCCTGTGATGGCTGTTTCCAGGCCACAAATCATGTTAACATGTCAGTGTGGGTCATGTAAGACTGAATTCATGGCACTAGTCAAGGACTGCAAGGAGCAGGAGAAGACCATGCTCTGATGGTTTCTCTTCATCTGCACTCTCATGAACTGGGTCAGTTTCAATTAATTCAGACACTTGATCAAGGCAAGGAGATATTCTGTTTCAGTTTTCCTTTGGAGCTAACAGACATAAAAAGGGAACTCCCTAAGGCAAATCAGAAGTTCATAGCTCCTAAGCACTTTGCTCCCTATTATGAGGGTATGGCATCTAGTTCTATCCAGGCATTACTGGGTACAATAACCTCTACAAGTGCAATTGGATGCGGGACACATTTAAATGCCTTTCTGCACTGAGGCATCCACCTCTAAAAGCTTCTGATTTGCACTTCCTTTCTGACACACTGTAAATTATAATCTTTCCAGGGAGCGCTGCCTCAGAGGGCATATTTATGCAGCTCATTTTTTTCTGTTTAATTGTAGTATTTTGCCCACATAACTCTTGAATCACATCTTCTTTATTACAGACTCTCTGCTCTTTGCAAAATGATAAAAGCCAGACTGCAAGTCAATGATGAGACAGCTTTGCTTATTTTGCCCTCATCATGGCTTATTCCATAATGTGAAGGTAGAGCAGGTGATGTGTCTATTTTAAGGAAAAGGGAGTTCAGTGCTGGCTCCCGCCCTGCTCCATTACAGATTCCTCATGAGGAAACAGAGCTCAGAAGAACAGAAGAGACACTGGAGAATTAATCACATTGCTCCTTCCTGATGAGAACACAAAACTTAGCTATTAGCTCTCTTCAGGTAGAAAGCCTTGGGATTTGCTGCAGAAGAGGCTGGGGGTGAAGAGAATAGCTCAGGGATAAAGAACCTCAAATTAAGGAAAGAAAATTGTACTGTTTGAAAGCCTCAGCAGGAGCAAGGGAAAAGCCCCTGCAGCCAAGAGTGAGCCAGTTAGTGGTATTTCGGGCAATGTTTTATTAAGCTCAAATCTCAGGAAACAGAATTCTGAAAGAAATAATTTGAGGTTCATTTCAGTTCTGAGAGAACCTGAAAGAAAATTCATCAGGGACATTCTTTGCAAAACCATATGCCTTCCACAGAACAACAGTATGACCCTCCAAACACTCCTGCCACAGAGATTTCTCTCAGGGAGTCTCTTTCCTGGTGAGCAGAAAGGTGCTGATTCAGAGCAGAAAGGAGGAAGATGCATCTTCCATGGTGAGGAGTATGTCAGAAGAATGATAGAATTGAGCAATTTGGTAAGGAAAGGCTATAGATATCTTTCCATGAGACAGTTTTGAGCCACAGTTTCACACCCTGTGGCTGTAGACAGGATGAAGTGGTTCAATATATAAAAGTTCAGGGAGACCAGCTGGGCCACAACAGAGGCTCAGAGGCCTGCAGAGCAGTCTTGGCCACTGCAGGATTGCTGAGTGGGAGGAGAACATGAGAAGTGAGAAAACTGTGGGAGCAGAATTCTGAAAAGAGTTGACAGGTTTTTAGAGTTTTGCTACAGGACAGTGTCTTTACAGGATTTTCAGAGCTACTGTAAAGCCAACAATTGTGTTAGAGGTAATGTCCCAATTGTTCAGAGAAGCTACACTTAGCTAAATTGTCAGGGCCAACAGATTTCTGAGTGCATACCTGCATGTTCCTCTTCTCCTGGGCTCTTCCCAATAAGCCAAAATAAACCCTAGATCTAGAGTTTGGTCACACTAAGTGCTGGAGTTCACACAAGTCCTTCACATCCTACCTTTGTGAAAACCCACAAGCCAGATTTTTATCTGTCCCAGATGAGATGTTGTGCTGAAAATCTTTCTCAATCCCAACCTGTCTAACAGCCTCGTGGTCCCTATAATCGGATGTCTTCAGATTTGTAAATTAGTGTACCTAAACAATAAAGTTAAAACAGAATTTCTACATTTTCTTAAAACTAGGTTTCAGAAGCTGTTTTATCCTGCTATTATCAGCTGTCATCACCTGACAGCATCTCCTCCTTAATTCTGTTCACTACTCTTTAAAAGAGGGCTCTAGCCCATGTCATTCCTTTATGAATGCAAATTCACCTCATACATAAATACATGGTTGTGTCCCAAGAAAAAGCACAGACAGATGGTAAGCAAGATATTCTAGGAAACCCAAAAGGTGATGAAAACTTCATGACTTAAATTAGATATAAAGGTTACATACATGTATCTCAGTAGGAAGAAAGCACAGTCACAAAGGGACTCACCCCTTCTTTGCACTCATTCTAATACCACGACAAAAAAAATCCCAGAATCATATGGATCTACTGAGAACACAAGGACATGACCTGCAGTCTTGCAGTTCCAAACAGCTATGACTCAACTTCCTGCACTTGAAGGAGAGTCAGAACAAAAGCGTCTTGTAGTCATGTTCCCTAAGTTAGGGAGAAACTATTGCATGTTCATTTCAAGTCTATGAGGTTAATGTTTTGCATATGGTTCCAGGTCTGATGTGATCAGGTGAATTCTCAGGAATTTGCATGCTCCAAGTGCCAGTGAAGAGGCAACAAATGCCCTGAGTACATGATATCAGGAAGCTCTGACCATGCACTGATGTGTGCACTTACTTCGTCCCCTCACAGTACAAATCCATTATGCTGGAGTGGTGTGTCTCAATGGCATACAAAGGAAAAAGAGAACTTATGACCTGACATCACACTAAAAGAAATGTTTAGCAAATCTGATGCAAAAATGATTTTGGAAACTTGACATAGAACTTATTCATCCCAATATCTCTTTTATTTCTTCTCCATTCCTCTAAGAAAATGTCTCTTTTTCTTCCCCTCTTCCTTTTTTTCTGTATTGTATTTCTATTTTAAAACAGGAAGCAATTTCTTGACAAAGGATCTCTTGATGCATTAGGAAAAATATTATTACAAGTCCTAGTCAGGGAAATGTCATAGCTAGAAACTTCCTGCAGTCCAGGAAGAAAATCATCTTATGTACCACATGGAAAACAAAATTGAGCCTTTCAATCTCATATTTTGAGCCAGATCAATTCTTCAAGCTGAATGAGACGATCTTTGAGAAAAGAAGGCAATCTGAAGATTTGGGGAACCATTTTATTCGCATTTTATTCATCATCAAGTCAATTGATCTATTAGACACCATGCACAACACTAGATCTTTTATGGGCTGGCTCAAAATCTCTAGAAGTCAGAGATTGCCCTTCTATTAACTTCATCTGACTTTCAGGCCTATAGATCCTGTGCAGTCTGTGCAATGAGATACACTGAGGCCCCTATGCAGCTATGTAAGCTCGTATTTAACTTGCTCCATGATAATAGTCCCATTGAACTCTCAGGATTACCCCCACTGCTTAAATACTTGCTTATGTGCTTTGCTTAGCTCATTGACCAGAATTTCAATAGTATTGCTGCAGAAATTAATTTGGCTCAATCTTTAATGAAATGCTGCAGATATTTGAAGATGTTTGAACAGAATTTAACACCAGTTTCACTGCAACAGTAAACAGAGAATAGCAAGCAGTAATTATTTCTCTTAAAAATTTCCTGGTGACGAAGGCTAGGAAAAAGTTAGTCTCTACCCAAACATTATAGTCCGTCATTGTGATCATGTCTGACATAATGGGAATTTCAAAGGAGGACTTAAAAGTGACAAGCGGATCTCTATGGCTTGCTAACTGACTAGCAAAATTTCTTACATACAATTGTTTCATTTATTGTAGAGAAAAACGTTATAGTGTAATTGTCTTTTCCTTCCTTCTTTTTTTCTTCTTTTTATCATTCCCATGGAAATAGTTCTTTAGGATGACCATTATTTTTTCATGAACAAGGTTGTAAATATGTAATGGAACATAAATATTTTGTATTTAAACTGATAAAAAATTTAGTTCCATAAAAGATTTATTCCCACTAAAAATAATTTGGCCTCAAATAAGAATCAGTGGCAGTAACATATGAGCCAAATGTTTCTTCAGTAAGAAAAACAGGGAAGCTAAGCAAATATTCCAAAACATGGTTGGCAGGGATTAGCACAAATCTAAAAATGAGTTTGTGTTAGATGCACCTACATCTGAGACAACAGGGAAGAGTACTTAAAACATCTTAAGACACTAGCTTAAGGGCAGGTAAACTCATATGAGGGAGAATTAGACCTCTCACATTAATATAAGTATTTTATGGAAACATAGCTACAGAAAAAGGGATTTACAGATTTACACTCTGCTTAGTCTAGTTAAAACCTACATCTCTCAGATGATCTGCAAAGGTCCCTTCCATCCCAAACCATTCTATGATTTTAAGATTTCTACACACCAAACATTTTCTAGAAACTAAAATAACTCCAAGTATGCAGTTCATTGTCCTATCCCAGAAAGACTTCATCTCAAGTCAATTGTTTTTCAGTTCTCAACTGCTTTCACTTCTATTGAACTCCTGCCATGTCATGAAACTGCCTATGAGCAACCACCATCAACTAACACAGCTCGGATTTTCAGTACAAATACTTGAAGCAAATTTGGTGTCATACCTCCTACAGAGTAGAAATAAATTTTCAGGAGGACATCAGGCAACCTAAAGTCATAAATAAATGTTTTAAAATTACAACCAGGCTGAAGATTTTCTACGAACAGAGAGACAGACTACTTTTGGCAGGTCCATCTTTCATGGTGAATTACTCACTTCTCTCTTAACATTTCTACTTTAATTATTTTTAATTACTTTGTTGTTGGGCAGAGGTATGAAACCACAACAGTAAAGTGAAAGCAGCATAAGGAATTTCTCTATATGAGTCAAACTGAAGGGAAATGACTTAAAGAGTACTGGGCTGTGTGTTTTCAGTATCAATATATTTTATCTTTGCTAAAATGAAGAAGGGTGCTTCACCCATACATGCATCACGGGTTTATGTGCACTGGGAGCAGCTGTGTGGAAGAAAGCTTGGACAGGCAAGTCAGGGACTGGAAGAGGTGTCAGGCTCCAGCCACTGGTGGAACACAGCACATTCCTGCAGTCTTGACTGGGCAGTGCTCTGCTAACCATGAACAGCTGATGCATATTACAGAGCTGCTTCATATCCCTAAGATATGATGAACTATGGAGGACATCTGTAGATACAGCTCTTTACTCTCAGCAGGGATTTTAGCCCTGTATTAAATTTAAGACTTCCTCTGAAAACTAACTGGCTAATTTACAAGTCAAGTATATTCTGCTCCAAACAAACTGGCAGACCCTGAGTGAATTGCTTGGGTCAAGCTTCTCAAAAGCATAGGGGCTGAAAGTGGTCAACAGGCTTCTAGTACCCATTGGTAAAACGAGAGCAATAAGCTAAGTAACTATTACTTGCCATAGCAGACCATGAGAATCACAACAATGTTGGTTACTTACAGCTCTGTAACATTAGTGCCTGTGCCCAAGAGATTTTGTTTGAGAAGGGCTGAAGTTTACTCTCTCAGAAGCAACTCACTGAAATGGCAAGTACTTTTTAAAAGAGAATACTCTACACATAGTCTGTCTTCAGGTTTTGCTCACCATTGTTTTGACCTATTGGAAGGAAACATAGCATTTTGTAAGAGCAAGACAGTCATTCAACTTTAGAGTAATCAATAGGAATACTTTCAAAAAAACCCTTAAAATTTGTTAACTCTAGTATACTTTGAGGATAGATAAAAGTTGAAGGAACATTGCAGTGGAAATTATGGAAAGTGTATTAGACATTAATTAAATTCTTACATGAACTAATTCCTATACTCCTACATTGGATTTTCACATGTTCACATTGCAAGGCAATGTGACATGAGAGTTCTTCGATAAGAATGCAAAAAAATATTTCCTACAGACTTTCTCTTCATTATATTTATATATGGAAGTATTACTGTCCTCTGGAAATCACAGGAATGTTCATAATAAGTGCCCTTTTAGCACTAGGGCTGTTATATTTCTGAAATCAAAATTTACAGTTTTCCATTGAAGGCTCCATCCACCCTGCCCAAAATCCCATAAAGGGCAATCTTAAGCAATGAAAATGTCTATAATACTGTAATTAATAAAAAGAATCAGAAGAAATTACAGATTTTTAAAGCTACTGACTATGTTGTAAAACGTTGCTGAAATTAGGGCTTAATTGTTGCATTTTAATGAGATATCTAAAAAGACAAAGATAAAATAATTATTTATTGTTGATATCCTACATATTTGAAGCCTAAAACAGAATACTAATATTCCAGCCACAAGCTACATCAGTTCTGAATTACACCCCCTTAATATTTACAGATTTTACTTGGACATAGCTAGTTAAATAAACCCAAGAATTTTCTGATATCTACAGCTCATCAATACCATATGCAAACTTATCAGACTGGGCACAACATCTGTCAAGCATATGCTTTTGGGTCTGTAAAGAAACAACTTGGAAGCACAATCTGCAAAACTATTTTAGCTATTCTTTTGCATTCTCAATCAAGGTTGCGCCAGAAAGTTTAAGAGATGCTGTCTGGTTTAACTGTTTCTGTGAGTGGCTAGTGGCTCTCTGTGAGTGTAGGGTTCTTACTACTATGTGATTAGTGAGTTGCTGTTCTCAGTGATAATTCCTGTATCCCAGATGCTCTGACCTACAACTTTACAACAGAATTAAGAGATTTCTTTTAATTCATGGTAGGCTTGAGAGAGGGCAGCCAGGAAAGGAATGAACTTCACTGTCATCCCTTTCACAAACGCTAGGTAAAATACAGTAAATATAAATATCTCTCTGAAAGCAGGATGTACAAAGGAAGGCATCTGATTGCTTGGTAGGGATTTTAAGCACTAGCTGTACTTCTCTATAATGTCATGTGCCCACATTTATGCTTGTCCTGCTAATGGAATTTCATAATTTTGTCAGTTACTCTCAACTGCAACATTTCCTTTTTCCTTCAAGTCTATATGTCTCTAAAGAGACTAAGAGGGAAAAAATGGGGATCAGCTAAAGGTAGATTTAGCATTTCTAATTTTTTTTTTTTTATCAAGTCAAAATAAATTTCCATCTGGAGCCTTAAAGAGTGAGAGAAGGAAGCAGATTCCTCTCCAACTAAGTTTAGAATAAATGAGGATTCAAGCCAGTGCGTCACTGATCCCTAGCAACTCCAACTGGCATTTACCGGGAGTTAGTCCCACAAAAGCTCAGGACATTGTTGAAGAAAACATACTAGCTTGGTTTTGATAAAACAGATGTTCTGATGAACAAATTCAAATAACCTATGTCACTAATAAAACAGATAAACATTCACATTTCTATCAAAAAAAAAAAGTATTTTGTTGTAAATAAAGAGATGAAAAATGCATCCAATATTATCTATGGATACAAGAAGCTGGAAAAGGAAGTTCCAGCAACAGTTCCTTTGAAAATGTGTACAATATTTTTCCTTTTTTCTTTTTTTTTTTTTTTAATTTTACAAGGGGCAGAGACTGTTCAAGAAATATTTTTTTTAAAGCTGAATGTAAGAGGCAGATAATATAAACTGTTGTCTTTTCTAGAACATACCGCAGCTTTTCCACTTAGATCTGTGAAAGTCCATGTTAAAGTGTGATTTCAATCAATTGTGGTGGTTCCTTAGAGGAAGGAGCCTGGATCTTGTAGCCCAGATCTCTAAGGAATAAAACAAACCCAGGTCTAGCGTTCATTTAGTGGCTATTCATGGAAAACAGTTACTCCAAAGAGATATGTGACTGAAACAGTTATCAGTCTGTGCTTTGTTGTGAGGCATAATTTACTTTTGAGTAACAGACAAAGCTTTCTAGCTTTCTGCTACCTATTAAGGTTCAAGGCTATATTTCTACTGAAAGCAGATACTAGAGTCCTCACACAATTTTATCAGTGTATTTCTGTCCTACACTACAATACCTCTTCTGTGTTTCTAGAAGTCTTTTTATGAAATGGGACTGTTCTGCCACTTGTACAAGTAACTACAGTCAGACTCGGTTCAGTCACAATTTAATCCAGTTATGATCATATCAAGCTGGTACAAAAAAATGTCTATTTTGATATATCTTTTATCTTTTAGTTTGAATTGCTTCATGGAAAGTCCAAAGAAAGAAACAGAACTACTCAAAGATTACTTACTAATGTTTTTCCAACGTTTTTTAACAACAAAGGAACCAAAACAAAATTGCTACCTCAAACCAGCAAATGTCCTGAAGCACCCCTAGATTTCAGTGAGCAGGTGATCATCTATGCATGCCCATGTCTATTACCTCAGCTACACAATCTCATTCTTTTCACAAATACTGTTTTATAATTCTACATATGATCCTCTGGGCCAAAACTACCCTTGGAACTGAGCAGAGCAGATGCTAAGGGAGCTGAGCCTATTTTGTTATGAGCATCAAGTAACCTGGTCAGGTGGTATCATCTGACTGTTCCTGAACTCTCATAGCAAATGCAATCACAAATCTCTTCTGCCAAGAACAAAAGTTGTAGCAAGTTCCTCATTTGCAAAGGAATATCTAAGCTTCAGTATTTGCATCACATGGTGTATTAATATTCCAGTGTAGGTTTTATTTTACTTTTGGGATTGCACCACCCCATTCCTGATTACTTTGTTTTTCTTAAGGTATTAGCTACCAAGCTATGTGTTTAAGTAGAAAGGAAAATATTAACTCATTTCCTCTGTGATAAGAAATGGCAAAATAAGCCCCCAATAAAACACTGTGAACTCCAGGCCATTAACTGGGCTTGCATGCTATCACTGAAAAATGAACGTGCAGAATTGGAAAGCTTTTCTCCCTGTGGCCTTTGCATATGACAGTAGCCCCTTGGTTCAGGTAAACTAATAATTATAGTTGCCTTTGAAAAGCTTTCCAGTTGTAACTTAAATTTATTTCAGTATATATAGTTGCCATACTTAATGTACTGTTAAATTCAGCCAACAGGTTTACAGATTTTACAGAGGTTGATAGCTATAGAGATATTTAACAAGGGATGTACAATTTCAAAAATGAGACTTGTGTCCCAGCTGGTGACCATCTGGCATCTGTGACTGTATGTTTGAGTATTGGTCTAAGTCATTATTGTGTCAGTCTCACATACACACAGACCACCCAGCACCTTACTGGCCCTAGCGCTCAATGCCATACTAGCACCTTTGTTTCTCCCTCAGGAGTGTCATTTGTGCACCGCAGACTACCTAAGAGCTGTTTCCTGTCCACATGTCTGCAAAAACACAGTCCCTCCGGAGGGAAGAATGAAGTTTAATATTGCTGAAAAAAATGCTTTAGGAAATATATCCAGAGCTATAATTAATTACATCAATATACATTTGCAGTCCTTTTTGGAATCTAATTATATACTTGCCCTTGACTCACTATAGCTGTGACTTCCACAAGCTAATTACAGGTTGAGTGAAAAAGCATTTCCTCCTATCTCTATCTCCGTTGTTGCTTTGCACATTTTTGTTGTGTCCATCTACAATGAGTGGCCTGTTACCAGGTTTCTTGAGCACATTCAATTTGTTTTGTATAGCTCCCCAAAATACTTTCTTTAGAAGACAATAATCTTTCTTTCATATAAATTGCAGATGAGGACATTTCTGAATTATAAAAAAGTACATTATGGATTTTCATTTGGATTGTATAAGAAAATAGCTAACTGTGTGTTTCAGAACTGTCTGTGAAGTGGTCCAGTTTATTTTAATTGAGTCATATTGATTCAGCATCACTCTAGATGACATGTTTTTATGCTACACAAATTTCTGTTATCAAAAATCAGAACAAAGTCATGCATAAGTGTTAGAGATCTACACTTTATTTCAGACAGACACAATTCTTGGTAACTGGTAGAACACTTGCAGGCCTCTGAATGGAAGGAATCTTCTCAGACAGATTTAGTAGCTCCTAAAAGTCAAGGCTAAAATGCCTAATCTCCATAGTGTGCATGTTTGCATAGCTACAGGTCTTTATCCCTCCAACAAAGTACTCTTTCCATTCTGGTGTAAATTCCTTTTTTATTCAAGCTGACAGATAAAACATTTATTTAGAAAATATCCAGACATGTTAAAGGTACAATTGCTGTCCATATTCAGGTTTTTCCATACAGATTTATAAGACCTGGCATCACCCACATCTTTATATATTTGATTTATTTTGATAATTTATTCATTTCTCCCTAGTCTCAGCACCAAATAATGTAGGAGAGTTCAGTGCACAAGCAGCTAAAAGCAGGGAAAGAAGGGCTTAGTTCTTGCAAACAGAATAAAGTATAAAGGTTCAGCTAAGAGTATATTTAAGATGCATTAGCAATATTAGAGCTATATATTGGAAACAGATATATTTATATAGACTATCTTCATCTTGTACCCCATTTATATCTTCTCATTTACTACGTATGATACTAATGAATTTTTAGCATTAGTGGTTGATGCTACAAATTTAAACATCATGCTGAAGAGAGTTACTTTTGTATGAGACTTCTGTACAGCAGCAGGCCCATCAGTGCTGACCAACATACCAGGAAATTTCTTTTGAACACACATGGAAGTTAATGATGACTTGCCAAAGCCTTGACAGAATGTCTCCAATTTGTGTGATAGCATCTGCTCTGTAGGACTTGAACAAGGATGCCTTATGATCACCATACAAATCTCAAATGGAAGGAAAACAAGCAAACAAAGGCATCAGTCTCACATGAGATGTGGAAAAGAGTTATAACAAAATAAACCACTGTTCAACGGGTGGAATAAAAAAAGGATTCAAACCTGGCTGCAAGGGCCTTGAGCAAGCAGTGTCCAAATAGCCAAACTTGTAAACAATAAACACATCTTTGTAGTTCTGAAACCAGTTAGATATCTAGTGGTATGTTGAGACTTTATTTATTCAGCAGCATGTGTGGTCATTGTCTTCCTTTCTTTGGAGGAAGATCAATCAGACTCTGCCACATCCCCTTTTCCCTGTCCCAAGTAAATAATCACATCAAGTTCTCTGGAGTAAAAAATCAGGCTAGAGATCCTGGGGTCCCAGGAATACCATCTCTCATGTAGGAGATGCAAAACCACAAGCAGATATCACTTTAGAGATTTCGCCTCTCCTGTTTTCTGTCATGAACCTGCAACTTCCCTGCCTGTCCGTTTGACTGTCACTCCTGATTCCTCAAAAATCCCAGCCAGACTGTTTCGTTTGAGGGAACAAACAGCAAAACTACCAGCTGCAGGACCCCAAGACTTGCCTGATTCCAGTCTCATGAGGTTCCTCTCCATCCTAAACTATCTGTATACTCATGTCCCTCACAGCACAAAAAAACCCAAACCAAACCAACCAACCAACCAACCAAAAAAAAAAACACAAAAAAACAACCCACACCCATGCTAAAGAACATACACCCATCTGCAACAACACATCTCGGTTCTCATTTTAGAAATGAGAGGGCCAGGGGCCAGTCAGTCAGTTCTACATACTTATGAGGTCAGCCAGTTGTTTACTGAAAGAAGTATTAGAGACAGGATTGCAAAAGAGAAATGGGTTCCTAACGGAGGCCCTGAAGCACGGAGGTCTGAGGGAGGGATTCACAGTAAATAGTAGCATTTAATCTGAGCATTTCCTTATTTTTTATGAATCAGAAAAAAATCCCTTTAAAAAAGATGTGATAGCAAATGCTCCTGGCACTGGCTAAACAAACTGATTGTTCTGAAGGTAGGAGGGGCTGCC
This sequence comes from Serilophus lunatus, assembly GCA_013399895.1. Classification (NCBI taxonomy): domain Eukaryota; kingdom Metazoa; phylum Chordata; class Aves; order Passeriformes; family Eurylaimidae; genus Serilophus; species Serilophus lunatus. Next base: position 938,828 of record VXBA01000519.1, on the reverse strand, counting down.
CTTCATTCAATGAGGGGCATAAATGTATCCTGCATCCTACGTCCCAGATGAGAGGGAAGGGCTTCACCAGAAGCCTGACCACTTTAATCGTGACATTCTCTGTCAACGCAGTCAGTTTTACCTGCTTGGGTCCCCATTTCTAAGTAACATCTATGTTCTTAATTTCTACAAATTTACAAGGTTGCAGTTTGGAACTTTATTCCTCTATGCTGAGTACATTTTTTTTTCACACAGATGTTCCACATGCTTTCCATCCTCTAGCTTTCTAACTCCTCTGAAGTAGAAAATAGGATGTTTTTAAGCATCTTCAGCTCTTCTTTGCCCCAGAGTCCACTGCTGTGTGAAGTGCCATCAGAAAGGAGAAAAATACTATTGTGTCTGTGTAGAAAACCAAGAAAGAGTGCTCCAAACTGCTTGCTACCTATTATCATACACTTCCATAATACTGAAAAAGGTCAGAGACTGAAGTACACAAAAAAGGTCAGTATACCGAAGTATTTCTGATGATTTCCAGATACACTCTGCACAAGGTGGGGAAGGCAGGCACAATGATGGGATTTTCTCACAACATTTTTTAAATCCAAGGAAGGATGTAGCCTTTTCCTGTTGGGGTAATTTCCAAGAGCAGGAGTCAAAATCTCATTTCTGGTGTGTATAATCTCTTGAGTCAGTAATATCTTAGAAGCAGATAGAAAATTGGTTTTATTTCTTTTCTAGCTGCATTTAAGCTCTCTAGTTTCTCCATTAGCATATTCAGTGGGCATTTCCCACAGCTTGTAGGAATTTCAAAACAGGTTAATAGACTTCTGGACTGACATGAAAATAGGGCCTGAATGATCGTTTAAGTCTCTCTCAATGGATCAACTCAAACAGGTCAAATACTTGGATCCAGTTTGTTCATTAAGAATACTCTTTTTTGCAGTATGATTTTGTGCGGTGGCTGTGCTGCGTGGATATTAGATAGTAAACAGCACAAATGGGATTCTCTGGGGAAAGGCATATTGCAGAAGCAAAATGAGGTTGCATAAAATCACATCCTCTCAATTCTTCCCACCAGAAATGGAGAATTAATAGTCTCAGCATATCAAAAGAAAAAGGTGGTGGCCTGAAGGACTTAGCAAATCAGATTAAATCAGCTCAAAGATGAATTTGTTTTTAGTATTGTAATAAAAAAATAATCGTCCTTTTATGTGACAATTTTGGGTTGGTTATCCAATATAAGCAAAGTACCAGTTCTCATCTCAGGTGCTGTAATTGCAGAGCTGAGCTAATTCACAGCCAGTGAGATCTTTTCCAGCATTCTATTCCAGGACCAAGAGGCATAACAGATTGAAAATAGCTACAAATAGCTATAGGCTTTGTCCTGTTTTCATGCATTTGTGATTTCATCTTAAAGTCAATGCTGTTATAACATTGTTTACTGAATGTTTAATTTGCTGAGCACACAGAAATCCAGCTGAAGCTAATGTGAACTGCAGGTGCTCAAACCAATGAAAAGCAAACTGCTTCTTTTGTATTTAAATATATGTTAATTGGGATCCATCAGGTTGCTGTGCTTCCACAATGATTAAAACATCAAAGAAGTCAATAAATACATTCATAAATAAAAAATTATTCAGGGGAAAAAAACCCCTCACATTACATTGTACTTCCTGTCCTTCATCTCAGCTCTTCCTGAAGGGCTTGAACAAAACATCCTGAGGTCAGTAAAACTTTTTTCTTTTACATTTAATGGACTTTAAGCCAGGCTCTAAGTGCCTGAGAAGAGACATGATCCTATATGACCTGAACATATGCCAGTCTGGGCCACCACATTTCAGTGCAAGGACAGCACCAAGGGATGGGATGTGGCACACTGGGTATGGCTTTCTCAGTCCAGTGTCACAGCAGCAAACCCAGAGACTTTCACATGTAGTAAAGAGTTTAGTGCATGGCAAACAAGGACAGGGCTGCAAAAACACGTTTGTAGGCAGAGCCTTGTTCACCCTGCCAGCTCTGCAAGGCAGGGTTTTTGGGCTAAGCATGAGGCTGTGGTAACAGGATGTCAAGGGAGATTATGTATCATTTCTACTATTCATTTCCTTTCCTGGACTTCAGCCTAACTCTTCAGTTCTTTTCAGGACATCTCAGAAAGCATTACATAAAGTGAAAACCTCAGGCTTACATCTAAAATCCAAAATTAAGCTGTTATTCATATCTCCTGGTCACCTTCAGATATAGATAAAGAACAAACAATGCCAGTGGCCAATACAATTGCCATGTTTTGGGGGGTTATCTGGCCTTGCCTATATGACTGAGAAACTCATCAGGCATTAGGATCACAATCAAGAGAGGATGTAGAAAGGAAAAAAAGTCTCCCCTAACCATCACTGTTTAGTGTAGCAATGCTATGCAGCAAATCTGTAGTTTACGCAGTAACTTTACAGCCTGTCCTGTGGCAATACATCCTTCACCCGTCCCCTTTGCCTCGTTCCCCTCATCATACATCATGGAGAGAGCTACAAGACGTGAGGGCAAGGAGGCAGCTCCTTTGGGGCAAGTTGGTTTTAAGATTTATAGCTGTGGAATAGGATCAGCTTTTCTTTTTAATATTTTTAAAGTAATTATTTCTGCATCTGTGAAGAAAACAGCACATTATTGTAAATTGTGGCCTAGCTTAAAAACTTCCAACATATTCATTTCTGGGAATGAAAACTCAGCTGATATGCTGTGTACACCCTAGGAACAAGTGTTCACCATGCCTCTCTACAGATTCAAGATTGCAGACTTCTGAGAGGAAATTTTATTTATTGAAGGGTCAAGAATGTTATTGAGTCACTGTGTTTTTCTGCTGTCTGCATTAAACTGGAGTGAAATTGAAATCATACTTCAGTCCTTATTTAAATGTCTTTTCTTGGCAGGAAGACGAAAGTTTGGCCTCTGTACTCCGATTGGCAGCATGCTGCTTGGTTGGTAGTTAGCACTTAGCCTTACTGGGTCCTCCCTGTTGTCAACAGGACAGATCTTTTCCAACAAAAGCAACATCCTGTCAGCTACTCCTTCTTCCAGGAACCTTCCTTTTCCTCCCCCGCAACTGCTCTCTTTCTCCAGGTTCATGCAAGAAAACAGTAATGCATGAAAGTGAGTGAGATACAGAAGAAATAGTCATCAGACATTAAATTCATGCTTAATATGGGCTGTTCTTCCCAATTTATAAAGTCATTAAGAGTGAACAAAATGCCACCTGTGTCTTTAATTGGTAAGGAGAATTAGATAAAGGTGGAAAATACTTTCATGCGAGGAAGTCACAAGGAAAGAAGGGATGATATTCTTATGACTCTCTCCAAATATCTTAGGAATACAGCCTTCACGGTGCAGCTACAGGAATGCCAGCAAGGAAAACTGAGTTATTTGGGACAGGGACGGCAACCAGCCAGGTAGTACAAAGACAATGCTCGGCTTGTTGCCAGCATCCTGTCACTGAGACAAGATCCCACACTTTAAGACTTTTCTTAAGGGCATATGATAATATAGTTCCAGATGTTTGAAAACAGATGAATAAAAGTGAAGCATGTTTGGAAGAATGGGAAAAGGAGAAGGGAATGAGGTTGCCTGCAGAGGAGGTTTCAGTTTCTCGTTGCAGGCTGGACAGGCAGTAACCCTTTTTTTGATGATCTCTTTTCTGATATCCAATATTCCTCTGTCTTTAGCCCAGCAATTTTGGAAAGACACCAGAGAAGCCAAATCCATCAAAAAGTGGGATCAACTAGCAGAGCGATACAGAAGTCCTTCCATTAGACCCAAAGAGGGCTCAAGACCTCAGATTGTACAGGAGAGGGAAAAGACCAGGTGTTGCCAGCCAAGGAACAGGCATATGTCTCTTCATAAAGGAAATATATGGGAGAAAAATTGCTTTCTTTCAAAAGGGGAAAGGAAAAGGCTGAAAAGCTGACCTAGAAACAGGGGATAACACACACAATGGGGAACATGCAAGAGAGCTGATGACAGCCTTAGGCATGACTTCAATATAGCCTAATAATTTAAAGGAATGGATTAGCTGAGAACATCCCATAAAGAGTGCACAGTGTTTTCAATTAATACTTAGGTATATTCCATGATTATAAAATACCTTTGGGCTATCCATTTTTCAATGGTGTGTCTACATTAATCCTGTATTTTTTTTCAGTAAGTGATGGCTGCTACTGACTGCTAAGAATGTTCTGCTTCAGTAAACTTTGATTTCACTTGCAGTTGTGCATTTATTAGGCAAGATTATCATCATCCAAGTTTCCAGGGTTGGGAATTCATTTGAAAAATATGGTCTATTTGCATTTAATTATCACATATTTACTGAGGAAAAATATAAACACTCCTGTTTTACACAAGGATTGGAGCCAGTAATATACTGCAGCCTTGGGATTGTGCTTTTTAATATAATCAAACTACTATTATAAATAATTCACAGTTTCCATTATGGAAAAAACAGAATATGGTTTTCCTGATAGGTTGTATGTGTTTTTTAATGTTAAGAAAAGGATCATTTAAAAAATACTAAAGGTCCTGAGCCAAATTGTTTGTAGCACATGAGATATTATTAAAATTCACCTGAAAGAGGATGTAACACAGAAAAGAAACCCCTCTATGAGAAGTAGCTATCCGTTCCAGCTGCTNGAAAAAAAAAAGAAATATATTTTTGTAAGACACGAAATCTAAACAACCAGATGACAAGATGAGGAAATGTCAAGTTAACTTTTGGGAAACAAATCCTCCGCTGAAAGTTCACATAGTTCCAGTCACTGCACCGACATTTTATGTTGTCCCCAATATAAATGACTCACAAAATGTAGATGAGAAATTCCAACTTTACATCAGAAAGGCAGAATTATTGAACTGCTCTTAGACAAGAGAAACAAATCTCAGGGCATTACTGTATGAGTTATTTTCTTGTCCATCTGTCCTCCACAGATTCTGGTGAACTGAACAGAAAGAACAATCAGCTTCCTTCCAGCAAAGGGCTTTCATCCTTCCCCAGAGAGCTGGGAGGCTGTCACTGACACTTACCAAGCTATTAGTGAACACTTAGGACTCTGAATGTACTGGGCTAGAAAAGATAGACCCTGTAGAGTACTGGTGGGCTGATGGGTGGGTTCTTGCTGCTGAGCCAAGGAGCAGGTAGCCAGACATTAGAGATTTTCTCAACCAGCAGCTTGATGGCTCCAGAAAGGGACTCTGCAGCCAAGGAGCACGCATATTAGGTGAGGAGAAAGGAAACGATGTATATTAAACAAGAAGGAGAAGCATCTCGTGTAATGACAGCCATACAAAGGGCTGATAACCTTCATGACAGTAAATTCAGAAATCAGTGCATGAGACATCCCTGGATACAAATCACTTCAAGCTGTTAGTTCCATTGACCTTGTTAAATTACAGAAATAATTATTTATTGCCTAGAAGTTCCACTTTAAGCAAGTTCCAAGTGGGTTTACCCCTTTTTAGTTTGATTTTGAGACCCTTAGAATGTTTGCTTGAAAAGTATTGTAAATATGTTTATTTATACAGGTTTCATTTTTTATTATTGAACAAAATACTACTAATGGCTATTCCCGCTACTTCAAGAAGTATAATATTCCCTTTCACTATATCACTTTTTTCTATTATATTGCTACTTTTCAGCTTCCTTCCTTGTTTTTAGATGGTGTCTTTGTGAAGTTTGTCACATCTCTCTTCCACAGTCTTGAACTTAGAGTTTCGTACAACAAGTAAGATAACAGTTTCTCTACATTGGCATGTTCTTTCAGAGAAATCAACACTCAATGGAATTCTAATAGCATAAGACAGATCAAATTTTTATACTTTTACTAAGCATTTTGAGTCTCTATCTTTGCCCTAACCACATCATCCCTTGCTTTTGAAATTACTTGCAAGAATTTGCTATTTCTGCATTTGATTTCTTCCACCTGCCTTTTTTAAAACTTAAAAATTGTATAGAGGTGTACATGTTTCCAGAAGCAAGTGAATACTATCAGCTAAATATTTGTGACAACTAGAACTTCAGCCCTAGGTTTAAAAGACATTGTTGCACAACCAAATTTTTTTTTTCCACTTTCAATTCACTACTACTGTCAATAGATCTACTTAGGTGTGTAAGACTCATTCATATGAATAAATCCTTGTAGTTATGTTCCATGAAGAAAACAAAGGAGGCTTAAGGGAATTGGCCAGCTGATTGTTGATGACTTGACATTTATGCAACCCATTCTCCACATGAACAATAACATTTATTGTATTGAGAGTTCAGGAACTAAGTATAACAGGAACCAGCAAAAGATGACTAAAATTAAAGCAAGGCAGAGAGGAAGGCTGTAATATGGAGACATGGCTGTTATTTAATTTCCCTTCAAGAGTGAGAAGAGAAAACTGTACCATTCTTTCATCCATTCTCCTTCTTAAAAAAATCCCCCACAAAACAAAGCAAAAAAGACATCACAGAAACTACACAGATACATACCACAGAAACTACAGATCCAAGATCCTGGTTTGCAGAGATTTAGCTTCTGCCAGATGGGCATAATTAAGATTGTGGGATGACTCTAAATGAAAGCAAAACTGAAGCTGAATATGAAGTATCTCATCCAATATCCGCTGATACTAAAGAGAATGGCATCCTGATGACTGAAACCTGTCCCCATCTTTATGAATATCACAGTATTCAAAGGGAATGAGATATAGCAGTCACATAGTAAGGCAAGAAAAAAATGTATCCTTGTCTGTTTTCTTTTAATTTTTCCTGAGAAAGTACCTAAATTATTAATTCCTATCATCTTGCTCAATAAGGAACAAAATTCTGAGAAAGTAAATGGTTACTGCTTTTGATGAACAGTAAGTAGTTTTAGTTTTTTTCAAAATCCTTAGATTTTCATTTAGAAATTAGAAAAAAGTTACTCAGTGGCCCTATAGAACATCTAAAATGAAAATCTGACCCTGGTGAGGATGACTGGGCTTTCCTTCTCTTTAGCTTGTTCAAGATTTCCACCACAGAGCTTTTTAAAAAAAAAATCTACGTAGAACCTAAGCTTAGTTTTTCTCAACATTGGTGAATCTTTGTAATTCACTTACAATATTCAACGAAAGAGTCTTTAGTTCTCAGAAAATACATGACTGATTAGAATTGACAAGGGGTAAGAATCAGAACATATGCCTCTAGTTTATGTTAATAAGTTTATTTTTCTGATTGCAATAGTAGTCTGTAAAAGCCAAAATTGTAAGTCATGGACAATGCTCCTAAAAATAGAGAAGTCAGCCTGATTTTAATCTGAAATAGCTGAGATATCCTGATGCTGGTTTACAAAAGAGCTTTGTGACAAAGGCAGTTTGTCCTCCAAAATGTATGCTCTCTTACAGCAGCTGGTCTGTAATATATTGAAGAGAAAGAAGACTAAGAAAATCAATATACAAAAAGTTAAAGTCAGCAAACCTATTCCTTCACCTGGAAAGTATCTTGGATAGTTTTGGCTTCATATTTAATCTCTTTCCTGATGTTGATTAGTAATTAGCAACATCCTATTCAGTTGACCACATAAAGTTAGCACTCAATTATATTGTCCAGAAGAGATGAAAAACATCCTTCTTGTGGGCTTTATGACTTATTCTCAGGTAGAAAAACAGTAGAAAAATTCCCAGTCATACAGCATTTCAAAGTCTTGTTTTCAGATGTTCATGGGAAAACACACAAACTAAACAGCTCTGACAAAATAAGCTACAACATCCCTCCAAACAAATATGCAAAATTACCTGATGTATTTTGATCTCATTAGATTGAGGTTCAGTTGTCTGGGTCAATTCTTCTTTTATCAGCATGGTTCACATGTTGCTTCCAAGCATGCTTTAATACAGTGTATTTACAAACTCATTCTTTCTAGAACAGAAAAGCAAAAGCAAAGCTGTTAGAATGAGCTTATTCTTACTGCATGCACACCAGTTCCACTTCAGCAAAGAAAAGCCCTATTGTTTAACAGATTGAGACACACTAAAGCAAAATCAAGTGACTTGATGTCTGTTGGACAAACTATTGGCTGGAACATTATCATTTATACTGATTTCAAAAAGCCAAATCTTACAAAACCTAATTGAAATTCTGCTAAAGTATGTTCAATTTAGTAAGAGTTGGGAATACTGGTTCTGCTACACTTTAAAGCCTTAACTATATCGAGGCAATCACAAAAATCAAAAACTGTCTGCTCTTTGGTTTCTGTATGACTCTTCAAACATGTCAGGTGTAAAAGGGGGGATATTTCCCTTTCTGACTGTGGATTTTGAATGGCAGAAACTGCAATAATGGTTTTCCTCTCACAATAATTTATTTAATCAGATCACTGTACTCCTCTACTCATGATTCAGGAGACACAGCACCATTGACAGAACACGGGGAATCCAAAGGGAGAAAGTGTGAAGTAAAATTAGGAACAAGGGAAGGGAAGGGAAGGGAAGGGAAGGGGAAAATGAATAGTTTCAGATCAAGAAGATGCTGAATGACTATGGAGATTGAAGTTTTTTATCAGTTTCCCATATTTCTTCCCAGATTTTCATCTTATTTCATGTACGCGTTGCGTGTTGATACCATCAGCCACTTGAGTCACTCTGCTCTGGAAGCTCCTCAGTGTGAAAGCAAAATCTGCTCAATGAGGCATCTGCAACCTGCTCATTTCTCGCTAATGGTTCTGCTTAGCCCTGTTTATATTAAAGGAATGTTGAGAGCAGGCTGATGAAATAGCCCTGTGTCTTGCAGCAAGAACTCTTTCCTTACCTAGCTGAACAGAAGAAACCACAGAATGGACTTTGGTTTTGTCTATATATAAATACATATACGTATGTAAGTAATTTCAAATTACATTAATACAAAAATATATTTTATTAAAGTATATAATTATTTTAATATATCGTATGTACTATGTGCTATTAATTATACTTAAAATTTACATAGATGTAATACAATTTTAAAATACCTCATTCATAAAAACAATAATACAAAATACTTGCAAATGAAATTAAATATGAATAATGATGTGACAAACTGTTCAGCACCATGGCCTAAACGACAGTGAAGCTCAGCATCAGGCACAGTTGTATCTGAACACACATCTGGAACTTAACAGCTATCTCCAACATGTCATGGGCCAGAAATAGGATTAAAACATCATTCGTTCTGAAGGTCCCATGGGTGAAATGGCCAGATGAGTATTTTTCAAGGTACTCTGATAATGTGCATTATTTTTATTATCCTTTATTTCTGACATTTAGGATATTTGGCAGAAGAACACTGAGTTTCAAAGCAATAATGTATGTTATTAAATCCACCCAATCACAAAACTTTTAAAATCCACTGCTCTTAAAGGTTATAATTTCTGAGAGATCTAGAAATTACATAAAGTTTGGTCTCCTGTCACTCTGTATCTCACCTGTGATCAGTGAAAGTTGGCCTTGAACATAGATACAAAAAATAAATGGTGATGGCATGGAGCAAATTAAAATCTTTCCTCAGGAAAAATGCTTGTCCGGGCCTGCATTCCTTTCAGTGGCCATATAAGCCCTCAGCAGCTGAATGAAATGAGATTATAACACAGTTGTGCTTTCTTGGCTTTTGGAGTTCAGTTCAGCTTCAACACCAAAAATAACAAACAAGTCAGGCCTCCAAAACACACATAGATTTTTTAAAAACTCTGTTTGTTGTTGTTTTTTTTTTTAAATAACACATCTGAAAATACTTTATTGCATTTCTGTCATTTTAATTTTACTGTACAGTCATAAGAGTCATAAATACAAAGTTTAAACCAGGGTCAGAAGTAAACACTTCAGAAGATGAGGTCTTAAAAAAATACTAAAGCTAAAAAACATTTGTTAAAAGATGAGAGGAAAAAGCACTACAAAACAAGCTAGAAATATGTTATGTGTGAATGTATGAAAATTGTGAATGCATTTACTAGGAATTATACATTGCTATGGCAGGTGGGACAAGTGACACAGCAGCAGCTGTAAGAGGGGAGGAGAGAGTGTTCTGCATTCCTCTTTGTCTAATTTCACATTTTCATTTAATTTTTTTAAAATGAATAAACCTCTACTCTTGTCACCCTATTTTGCAACCTCTCCTTCATGAAGGATGTTCAATTTGAGCAGAAATATGAAGTAAAAGGCACTCCAGAAGGAAGCAGGGTTTGTTACAATTAACCTACCATAATTAAGAGATCGGTAAATGTGTATTGTATTAACCGCCAGCAAGCACTAAGTACAGGCAATCTGGAACAATGTTGCTTTACAATAGCATTTCCTATTGCAAGAAACACCATACTTGTTTATAAACAAGAGTACATCATACCTCCGCCTGTTAAAGATATTGAGTTTGCCCTCACAATACTTTATGCATGAAACTATCTAAAGGTTGAGCTAGGGGTGTGCAGGAAGACCAAGGCACAGAACTCCCTCTCAGGGCTCTTCTAAACTCCGCAGCCCTGCACACAGTGGGCTAGCACCCACCTAGGTCTGCCAGTGCTGGCTTCAGGTAAGAATATGCTTAGAGACCCCAAGCAGGGGCTTTGAAGACTGCCTACAGCCTGAGGACATCTGTGAAGAATTCTTGCTCTGGAGTATTTGAAATCAGGTTCAAACACCGGAAACTAATCAATGTGGGCAGCTCATTAGGGTGGCACAGACATCTTGCAGCCAGAGCTTCATGATTATGACTACCATGACAAAGCCTTGTTCCTACTTCTCAGGACTGAGCTTAAATAAATATATTCACAAAATGAACAATAAACACAACAGGACTGTACAAAACATCAGTGTGGATCAGGAAGAATCACTGTTGACACTGTTACACTCAGTTTGGTTTTATAATCCAGTTTGGTTTTATAAACCAGTAAATTTAGACTTTTTTAAAAAACTTCTGTTATCTCTTTTTTTCTTAAAAATCTGAAGAAGGTGATTGCTTGCTCTGAAGTATAGTAATATAGTGTATAATGCAATGCAATGTCTGATATAACTACAAATACTATTGCTTTAAAGAAAACCTTTGGAAAATATACAGGATATTTTTTTCTTGAACTGATATTCCAAAGTGTACAGGGATCATCTAAAATGATAAACAATTCCTCAGTTTACTATATTTTTATGTGGCCTTTTTTTTTTTTTAGAGCAAGCCCACAGAAGGAAAATTATTCCATTGTTTTCATTTACCCATAATAGATTATCTTCTTTCTGAGTTCAGTTGCTGAAAACGATTATTATATTTTGCTTTCCTTTCAAAAGCTGGGTTAAAACCTGCTTAGGTTCTGTGAGAAATGGGGTTTGCAATATTAGGTCAGTTGCTGCTAAAGTTCATAGATAAAATTTGTTCCCTTTGTATAAAAAACTCAAAAAGAACTCAATTAGAACAGAGCAGATGCTTTGTCTGAAGAATAGGAGGCTGCTGATCTCATAAGATAGGACATATTGTACTTGATCCTAATACTATTCAATCATTCTAATATATTACTTTTATTTCAGCAGTCAGAAGGACCCCCAGTCCTAGGGATATCCAGACTTTACTATGAGGGTATATACAAACATAGAGAAAAAACCTCTCCTCATCCCAAAAATCTTACAATCCTAGCTCACATTTTATTAGGCTTAGCATATGGAGAGATGTATTCTACCTTATTATCTTGAAATGTCTGCTTTTGAATGTATAAAAATAGCAGTGTGTATACACACTTCTTTTATTTCCTACTCCTAATGGCCTTGCTCAAGGCTCATGGAAACCATCGTGAATGCAAATTATTACGTTTATTTTCTTATACTTTGTGTTAGGCTAGAAGGAGCATACAGCTCTCTTGATTTCTGGTGACTACTATGTTGCTTTCTATATTTGAGCTATGTGTTTTGGTTCCTGTTATAAAAAACAAAATAGTTACCAGACAATGGGTGCAGGGCACCACTCATCTGATCAAATATCAGTGTCTGCTCTGGGGCGAGATTAATCACTCTCTAGACTCCACAGACTGGGCTGATTTGGTCTCATGAACTGTCAGGAACTGAGACATCTTTCCTGCAGAAACTTAAAGCTCAGGGTGCTGAAACCCACCTGAGGGTGTTTAAGGAACCCAAGAACTGAACTGCTGGATTCCCCTTTTATTTTTCTATATATGCATAACACAAATTCTCAATTAACAAACTTATATATTTGCATGGGCAAGGATTTCCAGAAAAGGTGAAGGACAGGGTGCTGCCACCTTCCATCAGCCCCCACCCTTTCAAACAGCAGGCATAGCTTGTTGCAAATCTCTAGCCTACAGAAGTGTCAAACTTTTTCCCAGCTCTTCTTGGTGAAGAAATAAGCTGTGATGCTCTGAAGCAACTGAAGAATACGTCATTATTTCCTGTTTCAGCTTCTTACCCAGCTTGGTGCAGAGATATGGGTATATCCTCACCCCCTCCCTCTTTTAGGACTGTTCGTTTATGCATGTGCATTCACAGCTTGCAGGCGTGAAAACTCATCCATCTCCTTTCTACGTGACATCCCATTTGCTGAAGACAAAGTTCCAAGCCTTAATTTACTCTGGATACAATTTTGTAAGAGTTGCATGTGCAATTCATCATGTATGATAGGATTGCAACATCAGGCATGAACCAGTCAATCTATAGAGAGCTGGTTTGAAGCAATTCATGTACTGCAACACGATTGCTACAGATGAACAGTCTGCCGGCATTTTGTTGCTATTTTTGCAGGAGGAGAGAGTGAAATATATCATTGCATTATATGTATCAAGACTGAATCTTACAGATGCAGTCTTTGATATTGTGCTGGTAACTATTAGCTATGCCAGGGTAACAGAGATGGGCACATATCAAACATCTGAACTGCTCTGATATCCAATGGATTTTTTCATACGTCAATTTAAACCTACCATTACACTGCTTTCATTCTTTATAAATAGTCACTTCCACAACCACGCTGAAACAAAAAAATACCATCCCAAACCCCACACCCTCCTGAGATGGGTATGTGATGGCTTGAGTTAGCAACCCAGTTCTGGTTATCAGTTGGAAGCCAGACATCATGTGTCTACATGTTTAAAACCCAGGAAGCAGACACATTTCAAACTGCTGTCATGACACTGTTTTCATCTTTGCTTTTCAGATTTAAAAATTAGTGTTAGATCCTCAGCAAAAATGTAACACCAAATAAGTATTATGTAAGGGAAATACATAAATAGGTTATAGAAGGGCAGAATAACATCATAAAAGGAAAGTATTTGTGACTCATTTTTTCTAATTCTTTTAGGAGTTTTCCTAATGTGCAGTCTACAATTGAAATAAATGGAAACTTTAAGAAATATTCTACATAAGAGAGAGTCCAAAAATGCAGAAGGTTATGCAAGGCTAACTGTAAAAATAAGCAGATGAGTCCTCTAAAATAATATTGCAACATTTTTTGGCTTCCATTTATTGTTGCCATAGGATTTTTAGTCAGTGAGCAACTGTTAAACACAAGACTGCCTCATACCATAGCTTGGCTTTTAAGAGAAGAAAAACATTAACATTGTTTAATGAACACACTTGTCTGGAGAAGTACTAGCAAATGCTAGGAACTCATTTTCCTACTGCCTTAAACCAGAGAGATTTGCAAGTGTTGTGTTTATGATGCTGTGCCCAATTTGAATGTTCCTCTCTGACAACATGCAAATCTTTCTCCAAAATAAAAAGCAACTTGTTGTTGAGGGAAGTTGTGGAGGGAGAAAGTTCAAGAACAAGCAGGTTAAAGTGCCATGTACAAAACAGAAATGATCACAAGGCAGTTTTAAAGAGCTATTTGATGTACACCAGCTGCTTCTGGAGCCAGAGAGAACATCTACTGGTGGACGCTAAAGTGAAGAAGTGGAAAATGCTTTTCTAAAGCATTTAATTTCTCTATTTAACAGGTGGTTAAGTGTGTTCCATGCAGCACATCCTACATAAAGGGATAACAGGAGGAAAATAAAATAGTGACATGCTCTAAAAAGTAAATAAATGCATTTGATCTCGATTTTTTATTCAGTCTCCCAGTATATCTTGGTGTATCAACATTCATCATTACTATTTTTTATGATGCTGATTTATGCTTTCTCTACAGCTAGGGTTTTTCACTGTGTTTGTCCAGCACCTGTTAGATCTAAACGGCTTAAAGCAGCCCATGTGTGCCCATGACTGAGTGCTTACTCACCTGTTACATAAAGGCCAGACTCCTTTGGCCTGAAATCCTTCTAAGCCAACATTTGCAAGCTTGTTTCAACAGGTGACCATTTCTGAAGAGGGAAGGACAACATTTTCCCACACAATTTACACAGGTATTTACATTTTTTAAAATAGTGAAGTCTAATACCTAGACACCCTGCTAATGACAGAAGAGTGTTCTGAGACTTAGGTTTACACAAGTTAAAGTCTTCTGGACCACCCTACATAGATGTCCATACAGATGTATCTACTCACTGCCTTCTAAGATGCTCAAGAACACCTCACCACATCTCCAGCTATCTCTTCGTAAGAGGTCCTTTTTCCATAGCTTCTGTGTCACTTCTAAAAGTCTTGTGTAGATGTCTTGGATACCTGGTGTATCTCAAAGGGAACAAGACATTTCTGTGTATGCAAATTAATCAGGGCTCTGGCAAGCAGGGAGGATTAATACCATTTAACATCTATGCCTGAGCTAGTCATGCTGAGCTCCTTTTATAGTCAGAAGAGAAAAATACAGTCATCAGCATTTAGATGGACAAATCCTACCTGCAAATTCCACTTGTGTAGGCCATTGTTCCCAGATCAATAGCATTAGATGGTCCAAATCTTGTCTTTGTCCTACCTGTCACATGTAGAGCTGGCAGTGGGTTTCTCTACTCCTGTGAGAAACTCGATTTAAGAGCTAAGGCAGAGCGAAGGTTGGGCTTGACTATATGACTCCAGAAGTGCAGCCAATCTCCCCTGCTGTGCTCTGACAGGGCAACCTTCTCCTGTGAAAACAATCTTGGAACAAGCTTTGAAATTGCCTTAAATATCACAGTCTTCCATCTAGTTCAGCAACAAGAGCACTATGATTCCACCCTAAACAATGAAGCCTACAGCCTATCTACTAACCTCCTGAAAAAAAGGTCTTTCTCAGGACTCTGGGGATTATATCTGCTATTGATTCAGCTGGCTGGAACTCACGGTAAATTGATGTTATCAAAAAGTTGCAAAGAAGTATTGAAAAATGCAGTATAGACACTTTTTTCCACTTCTCTGAACAATTGGCATCCAGCAGCTACAATGTTGGAAACATTACTTATGGATGGAAGCAGCAACATTGAGAGTCTCTTAATCCCATCTACCATTAGAAAGAAGATGAGAACCCTTCTACCCTTTAGAAAAGTCCAGTGTTTCTGAGATAGATAGCCTTTGGATACAATACACTACACATGCATTTTTCCCTTAGTTCTATGATGTACTCACCATGGTGGCCTTCAAATGCACTCTGAGTGACCTGGCAGCACAAACCCCATGGTAGCAAGTGTCACTTACAATTGCAGTTGTTCTAAATAAAAGCAAAATGTATTGGCAGGGTGGAAAAAGTCAGAAGATAAAACTGTTTAAACACAGTAATGGAGGGATTTTAATCTTTGTTCTGTAATTTAGGAAAACAGATTACCAAAAGTGTATGATTGCTTGCATAAAATACTCTGATACATTTGTAATCTTTGAGATTTATTTATGGGCAAGACTATACAAAATCTAATAACTTAATTTCTCTAAAAATTACTAACTACAGAAAATGGCAATGACATTATCAAAGGAGAACTATGGAAGAAGGAGCAGAGCAAAATCTGGTAAAAAATCTGGTAAAAATTTGGTATTTTGCAAAATCAATTGTACAATACCAGCACATTTGATGGAAAAAATGAGGTACAGGTAACCCTTGCTCAACTAGTAAATATGTAGAACTCAAAATACCATTTGGCCCTTGACAGGTTGGCATTATTCTGGAATAGCTCAGCAACACTTCTCCTATAGAGGGGGCAAAGGGCATTATCTTCCTTACATTTGCATATGCAGAAAGATTAATCATAAATGGGGGAAAAAAAAAAAAAGGGCACTATCAACCTACATCTCCTGTGCTCTGAGGACATAAATGCAACCTTGATCTTCTTCTGGCTTTCTACACACAGCTAAATTTATCCAGGAAAAATTTCATCCTGCGGTAAAATGTGGGTTATACTCAATCAGCAGGGCTGAAATCAGGCAGTGTTGACTACTCCAGTTTTATCAGCTGCAGACAATAGCAAAATGTCAGTGGATTTCTCTGAATCATGATTTTCATGTTGCTGATGTTCCTTTTTTAAATCAAAGGCAGCACATTGTGAACTTTCTGACAAATCTCACTGCTGTCCGGAGGTTACATGAGATCACTGGTTATTTATTTTAGCAGCTCCTCAGACAGGGCAAAGTCTCGATATTCTACATAGTACCAAGAAAATGGATTTGTCAAGATTTCTCATTGTGTTGAATAGAAAAAGAGAAGGAAAAATGAAGATGATTTTTCTATTTCTGCCATAAATTCTCGTTGCAATCATTTTATTGCTTTTCCAAGATATGTTCCTTTGACTTCATTAGAGAGTTTTTAAAAAGTAACTACTGGTAAAATATGCATGTACTTACTCATCTTGAGCAGCTTGATTTGATTGGCCTTGATTTGAGCTACCAAGAAGAGTAGACATGTTATGTAATTTTTGAAGCAACGTTTATTCTAATAAAAAGTTTATATGTAGTAAATTTTTTTTACCCTAATGCAGCTGGAGTCCTGTCAGAAACTTAGTACCCAGAAGAGCTGTGATTTTTACCCATAGATACATTCCATCTTACAGCTGCTCTGAAGGCATGGATCAGGCATATTTCTTGCTAATGTGAAAACTAAAATGCTTAATTAGCAATTATAAACACTTAGAAATTACCATTAATCTGCAGTTCTGGTGATTGCACATAGGAGAAACTAGAAAACAACAAAATATGAAGTAATAAAATGCCCTGTAGTCATTTGACCCTTGCTAGATGCCAGGTATGCACTAAAGCTGCTCCCTCACTCCTCTGCAAATGGGCAGAGGAGAGAAAACACAACAAAGGGGTTTATGATTTGAGAAAAGAACCATAAGAGATCGCTTACTGATCATGGGCAAAACAGACTCTAAGTGGGGATATTAATTGAATTTATTACTAGCAGAATCAGAACAAGAGAGTGAGAAGTAAACTAAATCTCAAAGACACCTTCCTCCCATATCCCCCCTTCCAAGTTCTACCTCCTTTCCCTCAGTGGTGCAGGGAGATGGGGAATGGGGGTTATGGTCAGTTGTTTCTGCTGCTGCTCAGAGAGGAATCCTTCCTCTGCTTCCCATGGGGTTCTATCCCATGGGCAACAGTTTTTGGCAGACACTGCTGCCATATGGGTCAATTTCCACAGGGTGCAGTCCTTGAGACACAGGCTGCTCCAGTGTGGGTCCTCCACAGGCCACAAGTCCTACCAGAAAACCTGCTCCAGTGTGGGCTCCTCTCCCCACAGGTCACCAGGTCCCTGCCAGGACCCTGCTCCATCATGGGCTTCCCATAGGGTCACAGCTTCCTTCCAGCGCTCATCTGCTTCAGCATGGGCTCCTCCACAGGCTGCAGGTGAATTTTGCCACCCCTATGGTCCTCCATGGACTGCAGAGGCACAGCTGCTCCACCATGGTCTTCACCACAGGCTGCAGGGGAACCTCAGCTCTAGTGCCTGGAGCACCTCCTGTCCCTCGTTCTTGACTGACCTTAGTGCTTGCACTGTTGTTCACATGTTCTCACTCAGCTCATCTCTGGCTGCCATCTTCATCTACTCCTTAACCTTTTTTTTTCTTCTTTCTTAAATACATTATCACAAAGGCATTACTATCACTCCTGATTGGCCTGGCCTTGGTCAGCAGTGGGTCCGTCCTGGAGCCAACTGCCATTGCCTCTTCTAAACACGGGGAAAGCTTCTGGCAGCTTCTCGAAGAAGCCTCCATTATAGTTCCCTCCCTTCACTCCCCCATCCACACTACCAAAACTTGGCCACGGAAAACCCAATACATGTCTATTGGTGGACCTGTGAGCATGAACTCCCCTCTTCTAGCAGACTGATACTGAGCTCTTAAAATTAAACCAGAACTGCATGGAACTGGACACCTTTTTCAACCCATAATACTCCAATTTTGACTAAAATGAATGTCTAATTATTATCCCTATTTCCAGTGATTGAACTAGACCAAATTTTAACCATTATCTGTTACAAGAGAAACAATGACTAAGCTAGAAGAAAAAATGAGTCGTCTCAGCATGAGCAGACACTTAGACACCTCTGCCCCATACCTTGAAGAACTTGGCTTTACCCATAGAGCATACTATTGCTACATGTCCTCTTACTGCAGGTATTTGAAGATACAGGTGGAAATTTCTGTCCTTAAGGGCACATTTGGTCACAACTGAAGGAAGATACTTACTTTCTGTTGCTGCCCTTCACATCTCCTGTGGACAGGAGAAGCAGAGGCAGCATAACTTGGGCTCCTACAGCAGCAGCTGATGTTACCTGCATGCTCTGGGCAGCAGGCAGGGATAGCAGCTGGGGCAGCAGTTGGGGTAACAGGCAAGGGCTGCAGGCTGCAGCCTCCCACCCTGCTGCTTGCCAGACAGCAGCATTTCTCCTGCCTTCTTTACTGACCTACACTTAGATACCAGGCAGAAAAGGAGTATTTGTATTGTGCCACCACATCCCTTCTTACTTTGTCACTTTGATGGGCCTTGAGAAGGCAAAAAAAGTCAAGACCTCGACTACCCTGTGAGGAAAGGCTGCCTTAAACCCACTTCAAGCAAACTGTGTACTCAACACTGATTGAAGATTTAGATGGGAAAAAGCCAAGCCCAATGGCTGTGCCACAGATTTTTACAGGAGCCTTACCAAGCACGGTGTGTTTCAGTCTTTCCAGGACTGACTCCAATGTCAGAGGGTGAGTGTAAAGCATGGACAAACACAGTTTCCTTCTTTGTGTGCTGCTTTCACAGGACGATTTTTGTCAGCCTAATCAGATGGAGATAAACACCTTGCAATATACTGTACAACTGACGTCAGCTTTTTGTGTGCTTGGAATGATGTCAGCATCAGCTTTGCAATGCTTTAGTCTCTTGAGCAGAAAAGTGCAGCAGCAACTAACTTATTACTTTCCACAAGCTGCCACACCAAGATTATTTCCTTTTTCCCCTGCTGGCTATGAATGCTGAGTGAAGGACACAGGAGAGCCAAAACAATGGGATCCACTCCTTTACTGAGACAGTTTTTGTAAGGAGTCTAAATGAATTTAAACTGAATAATAAAAAGAATAAATGACACCTCTCAGCACAGAAGTCAGGCCTTTTTAGGCCCGTAAGTAATGGACTCTATCCATTTACATCAGCATAAATAATATCAAATTAATTTCTCAGAATTTACACTGCCATCACTATAAATCTATTTTTCCTCACATTAGCATACTCTCACCAATATATTTAAAACTTTACAAGTCAAATATGGTCAAGAGTTTCACACTTTTATAGAGGGCTCTGCTGAGGCATCTCCAGAAGATCAAAATTTCAAGCTAATTGTCTAAATTTGCTTAATTCAGAAGTCAAAAAAAGCCAAAAAAGAGACACAGAAACTGGTAACAAGATAGCAAGGAGAACATAACTATCAAGAACATTGGGATACACAAAAGTCAGTTGCAGAACTGGCCTCATTTAAGTTTGGTTTGGGCTTTTTTTAAAAAAATAAATTCTTCAGCTGTTTTTTCTTGTTCCAGGGCAATTACACTATATTACAGGTCATTTATGCTCAGTTTTTCTTATACTTTGATGTCAATCTGTCTCATCATGTTATCAATTTTCAACATTTGCTTCTACTGAAAGAATAGGGAAGTTACAAGCTAGTTAAGTTGCTAGCTAGAGTGTCACTTATTAAATTAGCAAGTTTTTCATAGAAACCTTAGCCAAAACTTTAAGAATAAAGAACTGATTATTACTATTTCTTTTGGTATTCATTATGCCATTAGTCACAGAGCTCACTCATACATTTCCAAATTTCAACACTATTATTTCAGGATGAAGAATATTATTTTTTTCCCCTCCTTAATTTTTGTCTGGCATCACATTTCATAACCTTCCTCTCTAACTGCCAGGAAGGTTCAGTTTGAGATTTTAGGGGGTTGAGTTGGGCTTTTTTTCTTTTCAGAAACACAAGTTTATCAAGGTTATTTAATCTATAAGAGACTGCATTTTTAACTAACTTATCTCTATAACAAATGCACACCTCAGTGAGGCTAAGGGTTCAGGGAATATGACATCATGCTGTCAAAGGAACAATCGTTACTTGTTTGTGCAGTCCTGAAGAAAAGCCTGGAGCTTGAAATCACACACAGTGCTGCACTGAAAAAAATATATAGTAGTAGTAGTATACAATGGTAATAAAAAAACCCAAAACATTTTATTGGGTTTTTTTCATTTGGGAGGGGGTGGAGGAGACAGAGGGCCTGGAGAGCATCTGCTCCCCGAGTCTGCCATTGGGTCATATTCTGTGAAATAGTTTTATCTGTGCATATGGCTTTTCACCTTGCATAGTTACATGATGATCATCCTTTTCCTCAGGAAGAAGAGGCAGCTAAGACTATCTGACAGTCTGCCGCTCAGCAAAATCCTCCATCCCACTGCGAGGGTTGAGCAGCACTAAGAAAGCTGTCTTGAGGCATTTCTGCAGCAAGCAGTGCTATACCTGTACTTGACTAGCAGTGCCCATGAAGCAGAAATAAAAAATGAGCTAAAATCAGATGTTAGAATCACAAATCCTCCTCTTGGGTTTTACTTCAGGGACAAGGAAGCTCCAAAAACAAGACATCCTTTCAGCATTTTATAAAGCTGACTTCAGCTGCCAAAGGATTCCTCTGCAGCAACACCAAGAAAGCTTTAGCCTCGAGTAAAAAATTCACTGCAAATGAGCAATCATTAGTCAGCTGCATTTTTCATATAATTACTGGCAGTGAAAAAGCAAGCGTGCAGGTTGCTGGAAAATAAGGTCTAACTACTTCCACCCAAACAGAACAGAAGCTGTTCACATAAGTTTTAGTGGGGGAGAGGGAAATCCTCAGTGCTCCCCTTCTCTCCGTGACTGATTACAATCTGCTTTTTTCTATAAAGCACATTTATTGTGGGAGTTTGATTTGAAAGAATTTCAAGCTATTTAAACTTTGGCTGCAGGCATACAGATCATTTAAAAACTGATCTTCAAGTGTTTCTACATGTTAATAACATTTCTGGTAGGTGCTATAATCAACAGTTTTAATTCTCAAGCTACCAACTCAAATACTCGACACATGCCAGGAATTCCCTAGGATGAAATCATGTAGTACAAAGCTAACCAGACTGACTAAAACCTTGTGCTAGCAGTTTTGGGGCAACTTTTGCAATGTGGAGGTTAGGGCACTCAGGTTTCTTTAGGGGTGATTGCCAGCCACCCTTATATTTTTCAAACTACAGAAGTGCTGAAAACAGTCTGCATGGTGGTACAAATCAAATACCAGTTCAAACTGTTTTTTCTTAATGGACCACGATTCATCTGTCCTGCCTCGTATTCACAAAGCACATTATTAGCCCACATGCACTTCTACATGATGTCACTATCTACATCTTTTAATTATTATTGAAGATGAGTAACAGAAACACAATCTGGACTTAAATGAAAGACAGTAAATCAGGAGGTGCTAATTCAGATCCATTCTTTCTGTAATTGAGGTATAGATGCAGGATTCACATTCCTCTGGGATTTTGGAAAGTGCAAGTGCCAGCTTGCTCCATGTTAGTATCCCTCTTCACCAGCCAGAGAGCTTCCCATCACCAAAATTCTCACCAAATTTCAGTACCTTTCTTGAAAAGGTAAATGGGCTTGGACAAGCCAAAATAACATAACCAGTTTTATTCATAGCAAATGGTAAAATTTTAGATGAAAAGGCTTACAGTGTTACTGTGCAAATGTAGGTGCAAAGCTTTCTCAGATCACAGGACTGGCAAGAGCTTGTCAGCAGCACAAAAAATGCCAGCTGAGTGAGCCTACATTCGGACTTTCAGTAAGAATATTGTTCACCACTGAAGTTTAGTTAAATATGCACAATTTTATTTATTGAAGAGATTAGGACAAAAACATTAAACCAAATACATGACAAAGCACCAGAGGCAGTAAAACCCCACCATGCACATCACCAATCTTTCCTCCTATAAGGTACTTATAAAATAAAAAAAAGTCCTTCTTGACACAGCACCATCTTCAGAGTGTAAAAACATTACTCCTTTATATTCTTAGTTACCAAAATAGAACCAAGGCAGGTCAGCTGCAGCTAGCTTTGTCTCTTGATAAAGAACTGTGAAACATCCTCTTGAGAGTGGGACCATAACTTTCCTGCAAGGCAGGCAAATAGCATCCATACGTCAAATGCCAAGTAGCTGTACGCACATGCCACATACTATAATTAAGCACAAATTCAAGTAACATTTACATACTACAGAGTCCACATGTACCTACCCAAAAAACATGACCACTTCACAAAACGTATACAGGCAGTAATATCAGAACAACTGAGGTACTGGAAACACAAATATTTATGCCAAGAGATTTCAATATCATACAGCAATATAAAAGCAGTAATAAAAACATTTGCCAGTCTAAATCAAATAAAGCTATCTAGAAGAAAAAAAAAAAAAAAAAAAAGAAGCTAAATAAAAAGTTATTTAGGGACAGAAATACCTGAACAGAAAAGAAGTGTGTTAACTACAGCATGTAACATGTCATCCCAAGTCAACCCGTAATTGAAGTACTGGCTTAACACATCACTACTGTGACATTTTCTTCAATAAATAGAATAAGTCTTGACAATACAAAAGGTGCATATTACTGTGTATGTTTCAAGAGGAATATCTGTAATATAAATGTTCAGCTTATTAATACCCTCTTATTTCTTAGTCTGGACATAAACAAAAATCAAAACCAAACAATTCTTTTCCCAAGTTGAAAGGAATTCAAAGAAAAACCCTACAATACTCTTTTTCTTCAATAATAAAGAGCCCTCTATTTACACATGGGCCAGTCAGTAAAGAGATCGGTTCTCAGATAAAGACACGGTTAAGGGCTTTCTGCCCTCTCTAGTCATATATGTGCAGCATGGCAGATATGGAAGTCAGTATCTCATATCTTAAAAAAAAAAAAATTATAAAGTTGTCTTCTTTTTCCCCCCCCCATTATAGCAGTAATGGATCTGGAAGTTTGAGTTATAATAGCTTCCTGCAACAAACCATTTGACACAAAACAGAACAGCCTGTTAAATGACAGTTACTTCCCCTTAAGGGAACAAAGCATTAAAATGTCATTTCCTGACAAGAATATTAAGTAGTTTATTTAGAAGAAATGAGTTGAAAATAGCTATCAAGAGACATAAACTGAAATTTTGTTTGTTTTTAGCACCCACTTTTCATGTCCGTCTTTGTGCACCTAATTTTTTTTCTTGTATTAATCCCGTTAATTATTAGACATCCGATTATAAAAATGTTAGCCAATTGTACTTTCCCTGAATAAATGGCTGAAGTTAAATATCTAACAGTGCGATGCCAAGATGTGAGCTGAGGCAAAAAAGTTTCTATCTGTTGTGAGTTACCACTGTTTTTAATGGAACAGAAACAGGAGTGATACAGCTGCACCAGAATTGGCATGTGCAGTCTCCTTGGCTCCAGAAAGGTGAGAAGCTACAATTGCTCCATGCTGCCTTTTCTCCTCCAAATCAATCTAACCTGATAGCAAGCTCCCCCCGCCCCCCCAGTCTGTCCCCATGCTACATTTGTTATATTAGCTCCTTGTGGAGGTTCCTTCTCAACCCAAGGACCTCTGAGTGTCTTTTGCTACCAAGCTAGGCTGATGCAGGATGTGATTTAACGCGGTCAGGAAGGGCTCCTTCATATGTCCATCTCCAGGTTGTGTACCTTCTGAACACCAGTCTTTGTGCTCAGTTAAAGAAGGGGTCCAAGTCTTCTTCCATGTTGACATCAGGCACCAGTTGATCTGATACTTCCTTAGCACCATATCCTGAATTCGATACATTAAAATCTGTAGAAAACCATGGATGGTCCAGAATTTCCTGTGAAGTCAGCCTTTCTGATGGCTCCCGACGCAGTATGCTACGTATGAGGCATTTTGCCTTGGGGGATAAAGTCTCTGGAATGTTGAACTGCCCACGACGGATCTTGCTGAAGAGGGAACTAGGCTCAATGTCATGGAAAGGATAGCGTCCAACTAACATGGTATAAAGCATGACACCTAGACTCCATACGTCCGCTGCTTTGCCAGAGTAGCTGCCATTTGTGTTCAAGATCTCTGGACTCACATAGGCTGGGCATCCATGCTTATCAGAAAGAGAGTCATCATTTCCTCTTAAAATATAAGCATCTTCTAGGCTTTCCAACTTCACTCTAGTCCTGCGGGCAAAAAAACCCAAAACATCAAGGTAAGCAAACATCAAACACAAATTCCTGGCTGTTGCAATTACATGGTTATAATAGTCTTACACTACAAAATTCAACAACCACAAAAGTGAATCAGTTTAAAATCCAGTTGTTACAGGTAATTGATACCATCTCTTCCATACTGGTTAGAGATATTAGAGACGTATAGATAATATAGCCACACACAGAGCTACAGGATTTCAAATACAATTATGTCCGGTAAACTCATTAATAAGGTCTTAAACAGATAAAAGGAACTGCCATATTCATGCCTTTGGTTAACTTTACATAGATGTAATTTCCAAAAGGAGATATAAACCTCAAGACCTTTTTTGTGTTGGCTACACTCTAGTACACCCATGTAGTACTCATGCTCAAATACAAACCCAGCCCTAACTACACAAGGTTATTTTGAAACCTTCCTGCTGTCAAGCTGCTCTTTGCAACTGTTCCGCAAGGTTTAATAGGAATAAAATGGTCACCAACCAAAATATTCCTTTATCTTAGCATTAAGGAAGAGCAATTTTAACAGATTTCAGTCTCTTTGGGCAAAGAGAGATCAGGTGAGCTGAAAGCCAACAAGATTAACAGCAAGCTTATCTATCCAGCCAAAGCAGAAGAGCTCCTCATGTTAGAATGAACAGAGGCTAGCAGAAGATTTGCAAAGAGATGACAGGGATGCCTTATCTAGACTGCAAACTCCTCCTGCCCACGAAGCACTGTGAACTAGTTACTGTGCTACAATAATTATCTCTGCAAGAGAAATTTCTTCCCTTATGGATATCACAGAGGAGCAGAAAAAGTGATGCAGAGCTGCTTGTCACAGCACTACATGAACATAATCTTTCTTTCCTTTCAGTTGTCACTGCTTGGGTCTGCGTCTATATTTAAAAGTCTGTGCCTGTTGGCATCCAAAGGAATACCAAATAGCCTTTAGACTATTTATCAGTAATGGATGGTTTTGAGATCAGAATCACTACAACACAACAGAGCTTGTCCAACGCCTTTGGATGGCAGAGCGACCTAGCAACAGTGCAGGCTCTCTTTTCAACAACTTGGGATCGTAACACAACTTTGGGTATTACTGTCCTCATCCCTCAGTTCCACCAGTCTATTAAAATCACTCCTAGCCCTGTGTCACGGCCATGCTCCCATGTCACAGACTTTTGCAGGCAGGGACTGATCTTCATCCCAGAAAGCAAAATTTGCATCTCTTGACTAAAGTACATCATTTAACAGGCCTTAAAACAGACAAGGAGAGCCTTGTCTCAAAGATTTACTGAAGACAACATTTCTTGGCCTTGAGCTGCAAAGGACATCTGGGCAAGCTTTGGCTTAAATTTGGTTCCAGGGCAGCTCAGGCCTATCTACTTTGAACTAACAGAAAAGCATTTTACTTTGTGGAGTACTCCAGAGACAACTGTGCCATAAACTCTCATAATGACACTTGGACCTTTTCAACAGCTAGAGACATTTACTAGCAGAGGTGAAAGACCCTCTGGCAACATGCCCCAAATTAGGAAGTCATAAATACAGAACTGAGAATACCTGGCTCCTAAGCACAGTGCCAGAGCAGCTCCTTCTCTCCTTAAATAGGCCAGTGTTTGCTCCTCCAGTTGGAGGCTGATGGGCTTTGCTTAACACACCTGCCTCCTTATTAATTATCCACTGCCAACCTAACAGCACTTCTGGCCATGGAAAACCCCCCTCATTAGCACTCAAACAATACTTTACAACTGCAATGCCTCACGCAGGAAGCTGGCTGCAAGGAGAATCTTAACTATGATTACCAACCACAGCAATTTCCCTCTGTATACAGCTCAGAGGGTCCACAACAGGTGAGCGACTGGAGACGAGTCCTTTCACAGTGTTCAGCTTCGACATATTCCTGCACCTGTACAGCACAGGGAGAGCAGCAAGGAGAAACACCCAGAGGGAAATAACATGCCAAGGAGGGCAGAGAACAGAGAGGAGGAAATGAAAGGGAAGGCAGGGACATGAGTTGTGGTTCCATTTGCATGGCCCACCTCAGTTTTTCCATAGAAGAGCATATGTAGCAATAAGGCAGTGAGGCCAGTTACTCAAACATGCATTAAGTCACTGAACTGCCAGACAGGAAAGCATCGACTCACTCCTGCTAACTAACAGAAGCAGAACACACACAGAGGGAGCAGGGCAGACCATACTATTTATAAACAACTTCCAGGGGGGAATTCACCCCCCCCACACATGCTCCCCTGCCATCCCAGTGTCAACAGCACAGAGAAATGCTGTTTATTTTCCTATCCTACTTTATATTTCTGGGAGTTGACAAAGAATTTAGAAAGACAGTTCCATGAGGACATATTATTACATAAAATTATTGGAAATTCCCTCATCTCTCATTTTCTCCAATGGACATGGTACAAAACTGCAGACAGCAGACTGCAAGGTGTGTCAAAAAATTTGTCTTTTCTCCAAGAGAAGAAATATTTTCTTAAAAAAGAAGCAGCACACAAAAGCCATATCTTCGTCTTGCCTTCCTTGCAAGGTGCTGCAGCTTCCACACATGCTGCATCAGGTTTTGTTTTTAAGCAAGCAAATGGAACAACAGCTGGCCCTTATCTGCCTGCTCCTCTGTAAGCTGTGGCCAAATGAAAAAAACACTCAAACCAGGTTTTTCATCCTGCTGAGCCAACAGGCTATGAGGAAACAAAAGGTCCCAAATCAAACAAAACCAGAACCTTCATTCCTCCTCCTCCTCAACCCCCAAACTCTCAACTTGCAAGGCGCAAGTGGTGAAATGGCTCCTCCGTAACCAGGCAGTCTCCAGCACAGGTACGGCACTGACCATGTATTTCTACCAGTAACTGCAGGGCCTGCATCTCCCAAGCATGGGTTGCCAGGTGCTCAGCCTCAGTGTGACTTTCTCCCCTCCCACTTACACCCAGAAGCAACTTGGGTGTTCCCAGTATTCATCTGCACTAGGTGACAACACAGGTTTGCCATCCTTACAGCAAGGAGAGCACTGTAGTATGGGAAGGGTAAGTCTGACACAGTGGCTCACTGACTTGGAGCTGGAGTTAGAATGTGTTTGTGAAAAGGTTGTACCAAGGGCCCTGGCTCAGCTCTGCCACTGCCCCTCACCCCCCACCAGCACTGGGGCTGGGGAGACCCACTCCAGCCTGATTTCACCAGTGACAGACAACTTCACCCACCTCAACCTTGCATACAGAACACAGTCTGTACTGTGCTACAACTGAGTATTACATAGGTGCAAAAGGCAAGTCTTGTTCCCCTTTTAACAGTCATTTCACATTTTCTTCAGGCAATCAAAAAACCAGCAGCCTGGCTCAGGAGCTGCTATTTCCCAGTGCGCAGAACCCCTGTTTCTGTGAAGAAGAACTTCGAGCTCTGGCTGGCCTTTCCTTCCTCTGCATTTCAAGCACTGTCCAAAAGAGCTCTGTCCTCTGCAAGCCAGAGAGTTTGGGATTTGGGGTTTTTTTGGGGGGGTTGGGGTGGGGAGTGTGAAGTGGTACAGAAAAGAGGGGATTCTAAAGTCTAAGCACACAGAAATGCAGAGACACACTGAATGAGACACGATCTCTCTCCCCCTACATGCTCTCTCTCAGAGGAAGCACTGCAATCAAATACTCGGGAAAAAGAATAAAAGCCAGTAACAAACAGACCCTGAAAACTGCAAGTAGATTCTGCAAATAAGAACCTCCACAGCATAGGGTGGGGAGTGCATTCAAGTGCAGAGTAACTGGACAACCCTAAATCTGACATTTGCTAGGCAAGGGACAGACAAAAACAAACATGAAGATGTGAAATCACAATCGGCTTTGAAGTGCCTAAGTGCCTCCCATCACAGAAAAAAAAAAAGAAATAATTCTCTTATTTTTTTAAAGTCACATTTCTTAAAAACTTTCATTCTCTAAATAATTAACCCACATCAGTCAACTGAAGGACTCCTACAAGAGAAAATTTCCAAAAGCACCAGAATTTGAGTTCAACAGTTACAACAAAATTAATCCCTAAAATTCAAATGCCACAGCCAGATGAGAATCACTTTGTACACATACTGTAAGGCAACAAAGACTTTTGTCAAGGCTTACGTAATTACAGTACATAATTTCAAGTTTTAATGCAGTCCCTGAATAAGCACTTGGAAAAAAGAGCATTATGCATCTATCAGATCATTGATAAAACACTGCATTAGTCTAATGCATTAAAAAAAATACAACCCTGAATCACGGCTATTTAAAAAGGGGAAGCTATTCTGCCTATGAATGCTTTCCCATTACTGGTGAATGAAACCACAGAAGTGCAATCAGAGGGCAGCAGCAGCACTCGGACGGGAAATGCGTCTTTGTCCCCATAGAAACCGTCAGGGAAACCCATGAAAAACAATACCACTCTGAGTTTCTTATCAATATGCCATTCATTACTTGACTGCATTCAGACTTTTCTCTTCGGTAATGTAACATAACCTAATCAATTAAACGTCTTCCAGAAGATTCCTCAATGCAACCTCCTGTGTTAGCATCCATCTCTAGCTTTGTTGCACGCCCCACACTTTTTTCTGACTGATTCACATTATCCCTCCCTGCAGAGCTTAGGGACTACTGGCAAATTGCTATCCTGCCTTTTGACACTAAAGCCAGGGCTGTAAGAACCCAGTGTTCACATTCACTCTCCAGTAGAAAACAATTTCCATAGCAAAATCAGTGGAATTATTCAGAGGGCTCTAAGCTTCTAAGGCAGAATTAAAAAAAAAAAAAAATCAGAATACTTAAAGCAGAGCTATCAGCTGATAGTCTGAGTGTTTCAGAGGAAAGTATCTCCACTGCAGTGGATAAGGAGGCAGTAGTAAAGGAGCCTGACCATGAATCAGTGAAGGCAGTTGCTCCTAGTCTGTACCCAAAACCATCTGTATGAGAAATAACACCTGAACCACAGCTAAGCCACCATTACCATTTTGGGAACATTAACTACACAGCAACACTCCCTGTATGACAGCCAGATCAGCTGCTTCGGGAGAAGACTGAAGGAGCTATCCTGCTACAGACACTCCAGGTACACCATCCGCTTGTTACTCAGACTGGGTCAAACTAGATGACCCAGATTTACAGATTCTATACAGCAGATTCCAGAGATCACGAAACAACCATCAGTGCCATCTGGATTGCCATTTTAACAGTATAATGCAGGAAAATATAAAATAGCAATTTCTAAAGGTGCCTCACAATATTCCACCTACATGTAAAAACTAAAGTCTCTTGAGCAACGTTATCTCACATTTCAACACTACTCTGACTGAGGTCAGGAAAGCCTTTCCCTAGGTAGAGGCACTCAAGCCATTGACTGCCCAGTAGACCAGGGATTGCTCCTGTGTGGCCAATAATTCACAGGTCATTTAATCAAGGTCAGTTGCTCGCACCCCATCATAAAGACGAGAAAAGCATGCGAGTTACAAGGAGATGAAAAAAAAAATAAAGGGGAAGTTCGACATTGGAAACAGTTATCTTTTGCCGATTGATTTTTTTCAGCTAAGGGAATCTCTCCTAAATAATGCAGAAGTAGGCTGCCATCAGGGAGCCAGGGAGACAGGAAAGGCAGTTAATGAAATCCCGGGCAGATGATTTGCAGCTCGGTGCAAAGACTTGTTCTGAACTCACAACTACCCATCCCCTCCTGGGGCAGCAAGGCACACAGGATCAGAGGGGAAATGTTATGTCATCCACTTAAATCCTGCTCCTTTCACCAAAAGATCCTTTTCCAATGTGTTACAGCACAGAGCACGGGAATTTATCACACAGCATCCTACACAACTTCGGGGAAGGAAAAAACCAAACTCTGCACAAAGGCTGTCAGACAAACAGTCTCCTGCATAATGAAACAGGCTCAAGGATATGTTTCAAAAGACAACTGGGACTTGCAGGCAGCATAGGTTTACAGGATGAACCTTGTTCCTAAGGGAAGATTCGCTCACTGGTACTTCCGCCGAGTAAGGAAGCTTCTAAAAATTACATCTTCCCCACCCTTCCTCCACAAGAACGTTACCAGCCCACTCAGCCCTATCCATACCCCCTTCCTGAAATGCAGTACCCAGATTCAGCAACTTAGAGCTATTACCTAGTTCTAAGCTATTTTGCTGTTTGGGGATTTTTTTCCCCTACAGAATTCCACTTAAAAATACTCTGATGAACCTCCAGGAAGGGTTGGTGCTCCGAAAACCTCAGCTTTCGAACACTCAAACAGGATTGCTGGGAACTGCCTGTCCTGCATGCCGTATACTTCATTTGTTTCATGTCCTTATTGCCTAAGGAGAAAGCATATTCCCCAGGAGGTAGGTAGAGTAGTGAAGCACGTGCTAGGGTGCAGGTTCTGAAACCCAATGCAAATCCTTCCAGAGGGGCTTGGTTACAATACTCTGAGCAGCCCTTTTCTAGATGTTTTCATACATCACATGATAAATCTCCACAGGGAAATGGGACCACAGTTTTATTTTAATTTAATTGTGTGTGGTGAAAACAACCCTGCACTTGGTAAGCCTGTGATGGGTGTTCAGCATCTTTTAGGTAGAACCACACCATTATTTCACAACCCTACTGAAAACATCTTGCTTAGATGTCTGCAACCACGTCTCCAAGCAACATACATCTACCAAAAGCAGGCGCTTAAGACTAAGTAAATCCCAGGTTGGGTCCTGTTTACAATCTCCGCCTTTCCTCTCCTTCCCAAGCCTGAAGTAATCTCCCAGTGTGATAATGGCAGCAGAAGAATTTCACCCTGACGATCCACTGCAGTTATGACTAGCTGGGCTCCTGTCTCCCTTCCTCATCCCCAGCACAGACATCCCCAGTGTCCACTCATGAGCCGATATGGAGTACTTTGCACCAAGTCTATAGATGAAGGTTTTCAAGTCTTCAAAAACACGAGCTGTTGAACTCAATTTGAGATGTCCTAAGACATCTCAAGGTGCTTCAAAGCACCTTTCATGAGAGAGATTAGTCCTGTGATGGGCATCCCAGGATGGACACCCAATTATGACTGTCATGACAGCCAACACATAACACAACGTTCAGCCTGAACAGAGA
Organism: Serilophus lunatus; assembly: GCA_013399895.1. Lineage (NCBI taxonomy): Eukaryota > Metazoa > Chordata > Aves > Passeriformes > Eurylaimidae > Serilophus > Serilophus lunatus. The sequence continues at coordinate 907,170 of VXBA01000519.1, read as the reverse complement.
GTGAAAAAGAGACAAGGCCCCACTATGAACAGCATATCAAAAGGACAGCAAGGTACAAAGATAAAACCTCCTGCAAACTCCAGTGTTAGGTACAATAGCAAAGGTTTTTACCATCAAGGTCTCACTGAAGGCCCTCGAGCTGACTCAAGGCCCATTTGAGCTTCCATCCTTATCCAAGGGCCAGCCAATTTATTCCGGCTTCTGCTTTAATTTATAACCTTAGATGCAACACACAACCTCCATGACTATTTATGCCCTCAGGAGGACATTTAAACACTTCACGGGACTGGTGTGATGTTCAACATCTGCAGACAACCCCCCTCTTGCATCTGTCAGGGAAAGGCACCACACACCCAACAAATTCAGTGTTGCTCCCAGGAACATAGTGAGAAAACAAAGACTTAGTAACCAAACCACATAAAGGCAAAAGGGGGCACAAACCCTTCAAGAGAAAGCAGTTGTGCAACCTCTTCATCTTCCTTCTGTCCTAAGCCTGACAGCAGAGATTTGTCGCCTGTGAAGAAATCTGCCTTCCTCCGCATATTCTAGGAATAGTAACTTCTAGTTTGAAATCTGACCTGTGTTTCTCCACTATTTGAAAACTTGTGCTCTATGGTCCTGTGGCCCTGTTCAGGGTAGTATGAAGTGCTTAAATGATAAAACAGATGAAGATTGGCTTTATTTCTAAGTCTTCTGCTATTTAAAAAGCACTCCTATTTTGTTTGATTTTCCTCTACTTTAGAACTCTCTTTCTAGGACTTAGAGAAAACATTAACTTACCTGTTCTCTATGGAATTGTAAGGAAAACAAGTTCTAACACCACGGTAAAAAAGCTGTTGATCACATTACAATATGACAAATGCTGGGCAGGAAATTTACTATTAACTATAAGAAAATGAAGGGTCTACATAGAAAAATGTTGGTATATGCCTTCATGTTTTTTGTAGGATCAGGTTTGTATCATGAGGATTGCAAGCAACATAACTAGGTCAACTTAAAAGAATCATCCACTCAAAGCTAAGAAATTCTAGAAGAAAAAAGTAAAATGTACTCTTGGAGAACCAAGTAAATATGTTATGTTAACACAGGCTTTCTAAATTAATGTATTGTACTGGCTGCATTCCCCTGGCACAGAGCAAAAAGTGTCAAATCATTTTTATTTTTATTGAATCCCACCTGCCACATATTTACTTACAGAATACAGGAAAATTATAATATCAAAACACAAAATTTATTTTAATTTTCCCTTCAACAAGTATGATGAATGTACGAGGTCTTTAAGCTTCAACTATTACGGCAGCTAATATTTTAATATAATTAAAGGCTTAAAAACGCACTAAAGAAATTAATAATTCCCTGACAGCAGAAATATTCTTATGTTAAGCAAACCATTGAAACAACCAACACAGAAATGCTTCATTTAATTCTGAGATCTTTGAGGTGGCTCTTTCTCAAAGCATCTGCTACGCATCAAACTGATGATCAAGCTTTATTAGCTATATACTGTGTATTAGGTATATACTTTGTATAGTGCTATTTTAGCATAACTCGAAAAACCTGGCTATTCTGCAATCTCTTAGCTGGTGCCCCATAATGATAAGGGCACAGTTGCCCTGCCCAAGGGCCTACTATGAGGATGAGCTGTATATGGAAAGCAGTAAATACCATGCCACAAATACAGAAAAACTATTCCAAAATAAGAGACACACAACATCAACACTCATTTGGGTTGATACCCAGGACAAAAAATTAATCATCAAAACAAATAAAAGCAAAAAACATACAAGATCACATGTTTCATCATAGCTCATCTCCACTGTTTTGGATTCGAGTTTTATTTTGAAATCTAAGGACACAATTTTTGAAGTATTCAAGTATCTTAGAGGAACTTCAGGAAGTCTGTTGAGACTCAGCATGCCAAGCCGATGTTGTTTTCCACATTTTCAGTGTTCTGGAAGCCACTGCACTCATTTAAAGGATGTGCTGCTGCTTTCTAAACCAGTGTTATAAAACATTTCCAGCCATGCTGTAATGTCTTAGAATTTCTGCTTCTTCAAGATCAGGTGCAGGTTTATGTAGTTTAACTCTGAAATTTCAATACTACAAGACCGGCTATTTCGCCCACAGTTTACAAAGCAATCCACAGACACATCTGCCCCTAAAAACCACAACCGCCCAACCATTTACAAAGAACAAAAAAACCATGCGGCAACAGCACACATCATTTTCATGGAATACAATTTATTGTATCTTTAAACTTCCTGCAGATCAGGATTTAAAAAAGTTACAAATCACCTTAAAAAACAGACAAATTGTTTCTGTTTCCATACTGGAATCTTGAATTTCATTTTAAGTGCTGATGTACTTTCACATGTGCAGTACTGTAACACACCATCACAGTCTGTCTCTGATTTAGCACATTAAGAGAACATCACTAGTAAGATTAGGACCCCTATCAAATGCTCAGTGCTACCAGCCTCCAACGAGATATTTCACCTTCTTACCTCCCACTTCGTTACAAACATCCCAAGGCACTGTCCTTTGCAACATCCGAATAACATGCATTCTTAGCAGTCACATTAGCTGGAGCAAAGAACACTCACGTTGCTGCTAGATCAGGAGCCTGAATCTTCGCAAATTCCTGCTGTAATTTAGATAACAGGAATGGGGTAGAAAGAGTTTCAACACTGTATGCACCCGACTGAAAAACTCCAGGAGCTCCACTTTCGTATTGAACTACCAAGATATCATTAGGATCAGCGGAAAGAGCTATACTAAGAAATGCTTTAATTGATTTTCTTTTTCAAACAAATGGAACTGCTTCCATATATCATTCACATTCCCTCTGGCTCCTCCAGTCTGGCAGCTCTCAGCTAAGAGTAGACAAGCATCTTATTAAAAAAAAATTAAGCAGCAAGTTTTCCCTTCATGTGTTGCCTGCATGCTGGATTTCCTATCTTTTTTCCAACCAAAATAAAAGCTTTAATAGTCTTCAACAACAGAAAGTTTCAAAGCAGTAGGTACTTAAAGTGAACTGTAGAAAAATAGCCTTGAAGAAATAGGACAAGAATTACTATGAAAGAACCCTACTGAAGAGCAGGCAACACATAGCAGCAGAGTTCACACACATTTCTCAAAACACCATTTTTAGCTCTTTCTCCCTCCTTGGTTCATCATAAATACCAAAGAGCATGGGATGGTGCAGCAGCAATCCTCGAGGCACTGCTGCTGTGGCAGCTCCTGAAGGGCAGGCTGCTTGGCACACAGGCATCCTCGCCAGCACCAGTAGCCTCAGAGACGTGAGCTTGGAGGGGTGCAAGCAACACAAAAACACCTCTATGAACTCGGAAGGACCAGGGAGATTTTTCAGTCTAAATATAGCAGCAGATTGAAAGTGATGACTGATTACAGTCTGATGATCAGAGCATGTGAAAAAAGACAGTCACTGCTGTTTGGTTCTATTTCTATCTCATATTATTTCATCTCTGTTTATTTAGCAGAGAAAGGATTACAATACCTCCCTACGTACCAACCAACATTACATCCAAAAGAAAACCGCATTATGATTATCTTAAAAATAACCCGTAAGTCCTATTTGACCTTTAAAGTGAATTATTGTACAATTAGCAGACAGTAGTCAAAAGTGAGTAACTGTGTGATTTTGCAGAAGACAGCTAAGCTAAAAACATTCTTAAAAGCCAACACTGCTATTATAGTACACACCACTTTTCTTGGGTGGCTGAAGGATTTGGCCCTGTGCCTCATGTTGCATTCAGTTCCTAGTAAGCAGCAGGGTAGGAGTTCAGCAGTATTCAGCACAGGCCCACATCTGCTCCCACTGCACTGCTCTGATCTCATGCTGCCTTCCTCGGAGACGCTTTTCTAAGTCCTGTTCTTCATGCAAAACCACTCAAGTTTGCATACATCCCCAGGAAAAAAAAAATCCACAGTAATGTTAGGACGCTATCAGCTACAACAGAAAACAATCCATCCCTCAAATCTTTTGTACAAGTTTCCTTCTTCATCTTAGGTGCTGTAACAGTGCTTAATTATTAAACTGGGAGTAAAACTTGTTAAAGTACGGGTTACATCTATCTGCTCTGCATTTCTCCATGAATGGAGAAATTAAGCGAGTTTTATTTTAGGGTTTTTTATTTGAAAAGGAAGAAAGAGCAATCATATATATTAGGTCTGTGGCAGAAAAATAAGGAATAGCTATTTGCTTTGCAGAGAATTGTCTGAACTAAGAAGTGAAAATATGTCTTCCATTTTTCAGTCTGTAAATAGATTAAAAGGAGAAGTCTATTTTGCAAAATTCAGCTTGCAATAACATTTAAGTAGAGAATATTTAAACAGGATAGATGGTTGTAATTTTTATTTTAGGCCAGGAACTTCTCTTTCCTGAATGAATTGTGTATTAGTTTTTCCTAATTTTTGGACCACAGACTACTTGAGACTGTAGAAAACTTATGTGCTTGGCCATTGCTTGTAACTTCCTCAAACAGCCTCAAATGGAATTCATATGCACTGGTTATTTTTAACAAAGCTCTCCAGAACATCCATTTCACTCTGCAGAAGTTTGAACAAGTTTTCAGACAATTTAATTAAAGATTTCATTCAAAGGGCAAAACTTCTCCCCATCCTCTACCAAGATATGAAGAAGCACAAAGGCATGTTCTGCCTCTGGTTAGTTCCTTTAGTTTTGTTTTTTTTCCTGCAATAGTCATCTTCCAATTTAATCCTCTGTGAAAGCCTGACATTACTCTGACATTACTCCATATACTCTACTTATTACTCTGACACTTTACGTGGAAGTTGCAAGTAAACTCATCATGCGAGACAAAGAAAACTGGCAACCACAAAGAAAGAGATGGGAAGTTTCCACAGGTACAAAAGCATAGCTATAGCTCCACATTAGAAATAACACCTCAGAGCATCAATTTCTTGTATCCCTGTCTTCCCATATTCCTTCCCCAAATCATTTACACAGGAGGGTAAACAGGGAGGAGGTATTACTTAAAAAAAAACAAAACAACAAAGGTAGTTCCCCAAGTGCCACAGCAGCTGACATTAAAACAAGCACCCAAGAAGCAAGGCTCTTTTTAGTCTTAGTATGATTAGTGACCACATAATACTCTTAGAAGCAGCCTCCAGACACTTCCAGCATGGAAAACAAGAAGCCGTCCTCAAAGTAGTCTTACAAAAAAAAAAAATAAATTTGGCTGTTCTTCCTCTTCATGCCCCCTCACTGGAATAAGCCATTTCAGTCCCCAATCCTGGTTAACACACTGGGTCTTATGCTCGTTGCCACCTTTAGCACCAGCAGCATTTATAGTGTCTCAGCTCTTACACCCATTCAGAGCCTTCCTCTGGGAGATGTCTCCCTCATAGGAATGAGGGTACTCCTCCAGGTGGAAATGCATGGCCAAGCACTGATGCAAATAGCCCTCTAGACTTACTTTACTCGAAAATCTAAGCCAGAAGGTAAAATGGCACATCCACCCCATGATCACGTCGCAGAGAAAAATAAAGTGTACCACAAACAAATGGTACAGTGACAATGAAGGGCACAAAGTCTGCAACTCCGAATATCTGACCTCAGGCACTCCTTGAGGGGTTTACCACCTGTAAACTAAGGGAGACTCTTACCTTTCTTCATCCTTGAAAATAAACTTTCGCAGCTTGAGATCTCGGAGTACCAGTCCACCATCATGGCAGTGTGCAACAGCGGAAGCTATTTGATAGAAGAGTTTGGCTGCCTCCTCTTCTTTAAGCTTCTTGCAGGTACGAACAAATGAATGCATGTCCCCATAGCTCCTTTCAAAGAACACATAAGCTTTTGTCTCCCCAAGAATTATTTCAGTAATTTGGTTGATATTTTTATGCGCAGGCAGACAAAAACATGGTGCTAATAACTCCTGGTAGCAGCCAATATCAAACACCTGCAGGAACAATGACAGTAAAGCCAGGGTTAGCAACACGAAGGACATGGTACATTTAATTCTGTTAACAGAACCATCTCTAAGTACAATTTATGCTGCTGCTGAAGCTGCACCGATGTAAACAGGATGTCACAAGCTCACAGCACTGAGGACAAGACAAAACAGACTGTACAGCCTCACACAGAAGATACGCCTAACCTTGACAGGAAAGGATAGTCTTCAAAACTTGTGGCAAGCTTAGTTTTGTTAGCTAACAGCTGATCAAATTTAGAATGTAACCTAAATTAAGCTGTGAAGACCAGTGACATGTAAGGGCAGTACTCAGAAGGAAACATGTTTATCTTTTATTTCCCATCCAAATAAACTCATAGAAAATAAAGCCAGTAGCTTTGTATTGAGAGAAGCTGTCACATTAAATCCTCCCTGATACACATGCCTGACTCTCTTGATTTTATTAACCCATTAAAGCCTTAAGGATTTTCAGCTTTAAAGTATCATCTATTGCTATTCCTATTTACTTCCTGCCTTTCTTTCATCTCTGACAAACAGCAAAGTCACTTTCACTTTCCAAGTCTCAGTTCCACAATGGCTGTTTATAAGATCAGAAGGACAACCCGGGAAATAGCTCTGCCTGTTGGAGTACAGACAAACACCCTTCAAAAGGCAAAGACAAAACCACCCTGAACTCTCTGCATTTCAATCAAGTGCTCCATTAAAAGCAGTGTCCCTTTACTACTAAGTATGTTATCACTGATCTTATGAATGAGCTGTAAGAATTAAAAAAGCTACTGGGAAACCCAAATAAAAAGTTACTATTATCTACTGATGACAAATGAATCAGTATTTGAGTCAATTGAAAAAAGACCACATGACAAGAAAATGAAAGACTTCATTGAGAGTAACAGAAGTCACTGTGCTAAAGAGACTGTGAGCAAAATATTGACAGAAGTGAATTTTATTTTTAATTATACCTGCTTCAGAGAACTATAAAGCAACAGATTAGCATTTCCACCAGCACAAAAATTCAATTAATATATAACTTACTCGTGAGTGTTTTGTTATTTTGGTTAAAAGAATTTAAGGTAGTCATGTATCCATTGAACGGAACATAAAAATGAAGGACTGGTATAGTTCTCTAACCACTGCTTTAAACTGCAATTGTTTTACTTCCCTATTCTAGCATTTGTGTTCCAATAGCTGGTATTTGTAACCTTTTAAGAAGCGAATCTCCCTGTTTTCTCTAAAAGCTTTAAAAAGCTTTCAAAATTGAGGGAAAGAGATAGGGTTCAACTAAAATTTATCCGAGGCTTCAAACCCCAAGTCACTAAATGCTTCAAAGAGCACAATCCTAACAAACTGCTTTCACAGAAAAGGACACAAGCCCCAGTTTCCCCTTCCTCACGCACCTCCTTCTCCCCTCACCCCATACCTGTGCTGTCATACTCTGGCACAGGGAAAAACAACCTTAAAGGCAGACTGCCAAACAGACCCTGCACATTTTACAGGAGGAGGATTAGCACCGCGGCGTTCTGGTGACATGGTGCGCCAGAGATGCAGAACCAGGGCGGGGAGGGGGTGTTTCTAAAATCCCTGGTGTGTAATTCATTCCAGAGGAGAATTCATTGACATTTGGATCTCAAAACTCGTAACTACTACATTGTAAGTGAATGGCTCTTCTACAAAGCAGCTGCTGTAAAATAAAATATAAGCAGGAACACTCATGCAGCTCAAACCCTCATGTGAAAAAGTCTTTCCAGAATTCTCTCCTAATCAGATTATCCTGATGCAAATTAGTTACATTTTGTGGTCCTCAAACAATGTTAAATAAGTAGTTCTGGATATGTACCAGTACTGTGTTTGAAAGGGGGTAGATGGGAAGCGCTATCATACTGCTGCAGTCTCGAATACCTTTTATAAAGGACTTCTTTGTATCCCAGTCCTTAAGATCCCTGGCCTCAATTCAGCAAATGTCCAATAAGCTGCAGTTTGATTTAGTTCTCACAGGGAATTGGAAGCGAGAAGTTACCATTGTTTGGATGCTACAGAGCCTTGAAGCAAATAACAGCATCTGTACAGTCAGCGGGTGCAGCCAAACGAATCTTGAGAATCATCAGTATGTGTCTGTTATCCAACTCAATGTTTCTGCAAGCAATCTCTTAAGAGCATCTTCACTAAGATACCAGAGAGCAGGTCTCTTTGCTGGAAGGCTACTTGACAAATAGTTGTCAGAATACTGCAGGCATTTTAAAGTACACATTAAATCGAGTCGAGTTCGGGACTGACAACTGCAAATTCACAAACTAGCAATTCAGGCTAAGATCGTATTTTTGGAGCATAGCTAGTAGTGCCTTACACATATGGAAAAACTGATACTATTTAAATGTCAGGATAAGCTCAAAAACATACAACTTAAAGGAAAGGAAAAAAAATAACAGTCCACTCTTTGTGAGCTGCAGTTACGCTGTTCATACTGTCATCAAAACAGTGCCTTAATCCTGCAAACCAAACAGGAAACAAAGAAGCGCATAGCCCCCGCTTTACCACTTGCTATGCAAGTTCACCTAGAATTTCATGCAGAGCAGCAGCTTTGTGGGATCTGTTTATTTCATGAAAAGATACCAACGTCCTAGAGTGCAGCACTGCACTACTGCATCGAGCTGGGCTTTCATTCTCGAAATTCTCATGCTCTGTTTCAGTTTAGTAACAAAGCATTCATTCCAGCATGCAATATTAGTCCTATGCAAAGTCAAGGGCCTTTTTTACCCTAAATAATCACACAAAGTCCTAGGTTGCCTTAACATCAGGTTTTATAGCTCAAACAGCAAGTGTATTTAAATTGCCCTCTGAACTCCAAGCAAGCAGAAGCAATTATTTTCACTTCTCTGCTACAAGTTAGTCCATAACTTTTTAAGAATCAAGTATGAGAAAGTATGAAACAGTCAGCAATACTATTATTAATCCCTGGAATACCAATTTGTATTATACGTTTACTTTGCCATCTCGCAGTTAGTTTGACAGTAGAAATTTGCCAAGTGGCACAATTCCGTTTTTTGGGAACAATACAAACCCTGCAGCACGCGTTGCAAGGTTGCAATTTGCTGCATAGTTATAAAAACTACTACTGGCTACTGCCTCCGATTTCTGGACCTAAGTCTGGCTCTCTACAGACAATGAGAATCACAATTTGGGAACAAAGGATAACATTCCCTCAGCTTGAAAAAGCACCCCTGCACAGACGTGCACATATGTGGGTTTCTTTTTCCCATAGCTCACCTTTGAATAGTAGGAGGAAATTAGGAGGAGGCAGAGAAAAGCCGGCAGGCTACAAAGAGTGGGAAAGCTATTTTGTCTGCACCTCTAAAAACCGTAGGTGTGCAGGTTTTATTCTTGCTCAGTTGTGCAATGGGGGAGGATGCTGTTTGCAAACAACCTCTACCGTGAGGGAGCTGGGGCTGATTAATTAGATGTGGTTCTTCTTTTTTTTAAAATCACTTTTAAGACAAAGCTGATGGCAATCCGTCCTTTCCCCCCTCCCCCTCCCAGCCTTCTCCATCCTCTTCCGTACCCTAACTCACAGAATCGGGCTTGGGAAAAATCGAGGAAGCCAGCAGGTCCCAACACCTTAAAATTAGCCGGGGATTCCCTACTCCATTTTGAAAAGTGAGAGTGGGGAAGACGAGGCTTTCTCCTGATCTGAACTCACGTTAAAACCTACTTATGGAACGGCTGTTTCCAGAACAATATCCCCCGGGTAGAAGGCAGAGCTGGCTCCGGGCCACCGCTATAACGTGGCCATTGTCTAGAGAGAGAAAAAAGTTACAGGATGCGCCTTTAATCCTGTCTCCCTGCCTTTTGTTTCTCCACTGTTCAATAACTGAGGCACACGGCCATGCTCGCCCTCCTGCGAGGCACGGGAAACCCACGCGCGACAGCGGCGAACCTGGGGGAGAACAAGGAGAGGCATTACCTTGCAAACCAGCTCCTCGCCGCTGTGCAGATGTACGGCTCGGAAAACGTGGTCTCCCTCGAGAGGCTCCAACAATAAGTATTTCCCGATGCAAGAAACGCAATGCGACAAGTTCGGGGTCTCCGGCGGGCTCGGTGAGCCTAGATTCGGGCTAAAACTCTGGCTTGGCTCGATGGACCGTATGGACGAGAGCTCTTCAAAATCCTGGGTTTTATTCCGCGGTCTCCCATATCGTGCTATCGTGATAGGGGTTGACCTTTGTATGTTCATGAGTATGGAGAAGACCAGCCGAGACGCTGCACCGGAGCCCTGGCGTGGAGCGCGGTCCCTCGCCCGTCCAGCTGCGGCTGCCTTTGTGTGGCGGGGGGGGGCGGGAGCGGGAGCGCGGCGGCGGCGGGCGACCAGCCTCAGCGCCGCGTCCTGGGCACAGGGAGAGAGCGCTCAGCCCGCGGCCCTTTGTGGCGCGGGGCGGCGCGGCCGGGGCTCGGCGACCGCCGCTCCCGCGGAGCGCGCAGCGCAGGCGATAACAAAAGGTCGGTAACGCGGTGCGCGCAGCGGGACCGTCCTTCCGCTCCCCTACGGCCTGGCAGCGCCGCGCTGCCGCGGCCCGGCTGTAGATGGCGCGGGAGCCTCGCCGCTAGCGCCCGGGGCGCTCCGAGAATGCCCCGCGAAACAGCGAGGGAGCATTTAACTTGGGGCCGACAAAGGAGCGGGGCCGCGGCGGGAGGCTCGGCTGAGCCGCACCGGCACCGGGGGAACGCGGCGGAAACGCGGGGCAGCGCGCACCGCTCCGCGCTGGCAGAAAGGAACGTGCTGTCGTTGCCGCAACAGAACAAAAAGTGCAACCAGGGAACAGGGAGCGCTCCCACGCTCCCCCCGTACAGCGGATTTCTAAGCGGGGGCTCGCTGCCTTTGCTGCGTTGAATGGAGTTCACGCACAAAGAAAATGTGAAAAACCAGCGCGGCGAGAAGGGGCCGAGTTCTTACTGCCGGGGCTGGGAGGGCGACAGGCAAAAGGCCATGAGAAGCAAGATTTTTGGAATCGCTTAAAATAAATGCAGGGAGCAGATTTGGATTTTTTTTTTTCTTTGAGGTTAGGATAAGGGGAGGAGGGGGTGGCCGCGCCGCTCCCCTTCACCGAGGCACCGTCTCCCCGCGGCGTTATCAGTAACTACTTACGTGGCGGGGACGCTGGCTGCCTCCGTGCCT
>VXBA01000519.1:742202-896000 GCA_013399895.1 Serilophus lunatus | reverse complement strand
CGCCCCGCCGCCGCCTCCCCCCGCGCCAGCCGCGCTCGGGGTAAACAAGGTGAGCCGTCCTTCCGCAGCCCCGCCGAGCCGCGCCGGGGGCTCGGGGGCGGCCGACTCGGGGATTTCTGTGTGTCCCGGGCTGCGCTTGTGTTCCCCGCTGTGCGCGGCACTGTGGGGCTGACCGCGGTTCCCCCGCGAACAGAGCTCCCCGGCAGGTCCAGCCTCTCGAGGGATTGCCCTTGCGGTTGGGCGTGAGATGTTGTTTTTAATTTTAGTATCAAACAAATAAATAGTAATAACGATAATGGTATAACCGCCCCTAGAAGCAGAGCCGGCCCCGCCGCCGGGCGCGGGAGCCGGTGCGGTATCGCGTGTGCGGCCCGACTCTTTTCTCAATGAAGCAATCGGCTCTTTCCGGGCAGTGCGGCTCCCCTTAGGGGAACACAAGCGGTTCTTTCCCGGTGCTGCCGGGTGGGAGGAGTTCTCCCGTCTCCAGACTTGCCTTAATCCGTCCCAAAATTAAAACGGGAGTGGGAAGGGGTGAGGGGTGGACGAGTACGAGACGGGGAAAACGTAAACCTTTTCAAGGAGAAAGCCGTGAATGAGGTCGGTCTGTCTCCGCCCAGCATCACTGCGGGCTGCGAGTTTGTTTTGTTGGGTTTTTTTGTTGTTTTTTTTTTTTTTTTACTCGATCCCCTTTTGTTTAAATAACTGGAGATTGGATATATATTAAAGTTTGATGAGCAGCTCCCTGAGCTCCTAACGAGCCTGACATTTACTCCCTAGTTTTTATGCGGGTGTTGGTGGTCAATTCCTTTGAATCCATGACCGAAAAAAACCTCCAAACCAAATATTCACAACTCTCCCTCAGAAAAAGAAAAAAAAAAAAAAAGATAGTAAGAGGAGAACAAGGCGGTGAGGACAGCACGGTTCTGTCCCGCTTTTTCAGTGCGATGCCAAGGGGGACTATTCGTGTCTTGGTTCCCCTTTGCCCACATCAGCACAGGGGAAGATCAGAAATGGGAGAAGGGTTGTTTTGGGGTGTCAAAACCTGCGAGTTTGGGTGATGCCTGTCTTCAAAGGGTAAGAAAAAGTGAGAATGGTAATAATGAAATAAACCTGATGGAGAATGCTATCTTGGAAGTGTGTGCTTTGGGGCAGAGAGAAATGTCTCTGAACAGGGATCCACAGTGGCTGTAGGAATTTTTCTGTAAGGAGCTAGTTTCAATAGGGGAGGCTTCTAAAACGCCTGTGGTGAGGGGTACCTCTCTCTCCACAGCATTGCACCAGATTCACGTCTTGTCTTCTGCACTAAGACCTGTACTTGCCCTGTTAATACAGTTACAAAGTAAATACCACTGAGAAAGGGTTGTCAAGGTCTTAAGTTTGGAATGGAGAAGATGAGGCTCTGGTGGGAAAGGAGTTTTGATCTGATGAATGTCACTTGGGTAGTGAGGAAGGACATAGAACCAACGATCTGCAACAACCTCTAGGATGACCTTCAGATCCTGTGTTTGCTATTTGCTGTAATATGAAGAGGTGTTTTCCTCCATTTCCTCACTTATTCCCATCACCTCTGAATACTCTGTAACTTTTCAATACCATTTTTAGAAATGGGATGAGCAGTGCCGGATACTGAATCATTGCAAATAAGGACAAGTCGTAAAGTTATGCAATACATTCTCCAGTATCACATCCTGTGATCCAAATCAAACATTCTTTTCTTAGTAGATGGCTTTTTACACAATTTCTCCCTTCCTCTCCCCCTGCATATTCCTTCTAACTATGACAAAACATGAGACCTAGGCACTTGCATCAACCTTTGTTCTCTAGATGAATGCTTTCTGCTTAACTTTCTTAGTTCCCCAGCATCAGCTGGAGCTACAGCCTCTAGCAACTCTACCCATAGCCTCCAAAGTCTACAGGAGGAGAAAGGAGTGAAAGGAGAAAGGGGTGAAAAGTCTAGTTTATCCTAATCCTCTGGTTGGAAACTCCTGATAAAAATCAGGAGTTTCCAAGCAGAATCAGGATCCAAGTCTCAAGAAGTGATTCAGGGTAGAATGGGATAAACTCGCCACAAATATTTAAGTTTGGAAGGAAGACATTATAAAATATGAGTTCTGGATTTAATTCTACCCTAAGAGGCATAAAAGGATACATACAGTGTGGAATGACACAATTATCTATCCATAGGATGAGTTTACTCTTCCAGAGTATTTTAATTATTTCACTTCCTTTTCTATTTCATCCTTCCCCAAACCTAGCACTTTGTAAACTTTGCTTCTGCTCTCAGATATGTTGGTGAAGATACTGCCATTTCAGTCCAATGTTGAAAGAATAAACTCTGAATGAGCAAACCCCTTAATGTGCTTCATAGAGACATTAGGTGTATATAATCCTGTGCTTGTTATTTTAATCTAAGTCTGTTTCAATCAGCTGAAGTTGTAGAGTAAGATCAACATATAAAATGTGAGATGTTAAAAGGAATCAGGTCATAAAAGTCAGATCAGTGTCTGAAGATTAAGTCAGCAGTGAAGTTTTGCCTGAGTGCTGCCAGTCTCTCATACCTGTAGCACTTAACCAGATGGGATGTGTAACTTGAAACACATCAGCCAGAATACAGGGGCTAAAGGGATGCTGTTGGCTGGTCCTAGCTTAAATGTCACGTTCACACTACTTAGAAACTCTTGTTTGAAATAAAATGTGTTGGTAGTGGCAAATATTGTTCATTATCTTTTCACTCAATTGAATCAGAGACATTTTCTGATTATGTACTATAAAATGATTACTGACTCAACGGTACCAAAGAAGTAGCCAGCAGAATGGCGTATGACAAAACTATCATATCTCCCTCCCCATGATCTTTCTGAAGACACATCAGAATTAAGTGTTTCTTCTTTCTCCCAAGTGAGCTGGGAAGGGTTCCTCTTAGGACTGTTTACTGAGAGACTTTTGATCTATGGACTTCGTTGTGCTCATCTACCTTGTCTTTATCTTTTAAATAGACTGCAATTATCCATTTCTTGGATGATTTTGTCCACTACTGTAGTGCCGAGTTCCCTCTCTGGAATGGTTCTTTCTGCAGGAAATCCAGCTGAGAAGGGGTAGGTTTTTTTCTCTGGAACCTTGTTTTCCTTTTTCCTATTCTTCATTATCCCAGAAGAGTCTACAGAGAAGGCCTTACATTTTCATGCTATGGAAAGATGCCACCAAACTCTCCCCAGTTCTGTATCCAAGGTTTATCTGCATGCAAACTGCAAAAATAGGTGTAGAAATTGGAGTTTCCTGTTTCAGGGACTAAAAAAGAATTAAGTGAAAAGTGTGTCATAAATCCAACCTTGTGCAAGAAAAAGTATCTTTTCCTGTAACTTTGACTTTCAATATGTTTTATCTTTTAACATCTGCTTTTATGGATGTGGACTCTGCATGGACAGGAGCCAACCCTCCCCTCCAAGCCAATAGCAGTCTTTCTTCTATTGATGTCAATGAGCTTAGATCAGAGCACAAGTCTTGTGAGTGATCAAAGACAGTTCTACATTTAAAAGACTTCCTTTTCCAGGTCAGTCTGCTCCTTGTCCCTTTACAGAAAATGTGTTATCAGCGTACAAACACAAGCTAGAACAAAAAGGATAATGATTTTTGAAGTGGTAAAAGAAAGGCCTTAATTTTATTTTTTGCTGATTTACAAAGTACAGGTCGGAGCCTACAGGGAACATTAAACAACTATTAAGTGTTGAGAACTGTCATATTGAGAAGGCAGTCTCATTTTAGCAAAATGAATCGAAGTAGCTAGCTCAAAATATGCTTGCAAGTACCTCCCCACCAGTTGTCAAGGCTGGATCCCCATGCCAACTTGGATATGCTTTTCTATTTTTTATAATCGCTTTTGGTAATCATTTACACTAGAACTCTAATAAGGAAGTAAGTTAGTAAGGAAGGCTAAGGAAAGTGATAAATCATGGGGCAGTAAAGGGACAAATCTTTTCCATGCATCGAAAAGTGATTCAAAGACATGGAGACAAGCATCTGTTCTTTAAAAAAAACAACTTGTGATTTTGACTTTTGGTATCTGAGCCTTTTTTTTTTTTTTGTGAAATGAGCTGCTGTCAAGAGGTAACATGACAAGAAATGTACCCATTTGCATGAACTGCATGTGTGGGGCTTACATGTGTGTGAAATAAGGATACAATAAAGTACGTAAGGATAAATACCTACGTGTCCTATCTGCAGTCATAATCAAGCCTTAGGCTTTATTCTTCACTCAGAAAAAAACAAAAAGAAAAGGTGTTATTCAATAACTCAGTGCAAGATTTACAACTGACTACAGCGCAAGAAAAAAAACAAACCTCCAAAAAGTAAATTATGTACAGCAGCCAGTTAAATAAGATAGAGAGAAGCAGGTCCAACATTTCTGCAAACTGCTGCCTTGTTATATTGTGCAGAAATTGTAAAGAAAAAAAAGCTGTTAACTGAAGTGTTTTGAGATTTGTTTGCCTTCATATGTTTATTGATCTGGGACCTAAGAAGTATTTTACTTTTCTTCAGAACAAATCTCTGTGTATGGGAGAATGTTCCACCTAAGAGGCAAAGCAGTCCTCAGCTGAAGAATCAGTGAAGTTTGTCTCTGCTTCTGGATCCCAGTTCCATATTAGATATTCCAAAGCAATAGTATTACATCCCTAGGTCTTAGCTGAGGCTACAACCACAGTATGTTTCCAGTCTAACCATTCATGGCAGTTTACAAATCTCCATCTGTATACTGGATGAATTGCTGATGGGTCTCAGATAGCATAAGCAAAAGTAAATTGACCTTCTAAATCACAACATTGCCATCGAAATCTGACTGTCAAGGCTGTGGGCTGTTGGCTCACTCAGTTAAACCTTACATTTCTCTGTTACCACTAACTCTCATTATTCACAGATGGCATCAATCCCAGAAATTAAAAACTGGTTGTGTTATGTGTATCCATGTCAATGTTATCCCACACTAGTTGAAATGAATCTTACATGGTGGAATTCTATTCTCCTCCTCTTTTAGCTTTATGAAATTATCAAAGAAAAACACTCCCTCACTGGCCAGATGTAAGTGCCATGTCTTTTCTATTTCCCACTATATTTTAGTATTTTAAGCTATACTGGTATTACTAAGTGAAGAGAAAGAGGGAGGGCTTACTTCCTTTGTAATGGGCCTGGTGAGTAGAGCACAGCCATGGCTGTAAGATCAGGAAGAAAAGTGCTATGTTTGCACATTCCAGGGAAACTCTTATATGTAAGACAAGATATGAAATATTATTACTAGTTATTCCTAACCTTTTAGGACTGAACACATTCCAGCTAGATGCCATTAAGGTCTCCTTTCTTTTGAGGGTGTATAACTCTAATTTTTCACTTGAGGAATAAGTTTCCTTGAGAATTTGTTTTCTAGACAAGTACATGACCTGAACCAGATCTCTCTTAGGCAGGTTTTGCTTCCTCAGTTCCTCAGATGCTGGTGGAGGCGAATGTGAGATGGAAACATGACAACTGGATGTGTTTCTAGGAGCTGTTCTCCAAAACCTCATTGCAGTCCTGTGTTGCCAGCTTTTTGGATAGCACTGAAAAATAAGGAGGTTCCCAAAGCAGAGCTAGAAAGAAACACCATCTCCATGTACGAAACACCTCTTGATCTACACAAGAAACTCCCATTAGCTAAATTTACATCCCATTCCTAATTCAGAAATGCCTTAATTTTGTTTTCTTAAAAATGTATGTTGATGTAGTTACAGGTTCATTCGCAAATATAAAGGGCATAAACTACCTCAGAGCCATTTCTGACTCTAAAGCGTGGGTCATTAGCTTACCTGGAATTAATTCCTGTTGAACAAGTGCAGGACTTGAAGAGGTCTAGACAGAAAAGACATCCAGCTTTATCACAAGGAATGGTAAATGTGTGCAGTAGTTGCCTACCATTAATCCAACTTTCCATTGGATTTCCTTGCCTATTTTTACACCAGAGCAAAAACTCCCCTATTAGATAGTGTCCACTCCACATGAAAACACTAACAAGCCATAATCAAGTTATTCATTAGCTTTTGCTTTGCTGTACTAAATCTAAATAGACTTACCCAGTGGAGTCACTCCATTTTACTGCCATTTTGTTAAGGTTTTTTTAATTCATATTCTTGTGATTCTTCTCTGAACTACCAGAAACATCCCTCTTGAGCTGCTGACATCAGGAACAACATTATTCCATTACTCTTATTGATGTCAGATGCAGAGTAACTTAAGTTCATTATTGCTCTTTGATGCCATCCTCTGCACACAGAAAAAGATTGCACTAGCCCTTTTGGCAACATGATTTCAGAGGGGTGTGGTGCTCAACTGGTGATCTGTCAGGACCCACAATTCATTTTGCAGTCTCGGTTTCCCAAGAAGGAACTATTCTTATGTGAAGTAAGGCCTGAGATATTTGTTCTTAAATAGATCCTTTATGTTGGGTTATGTGGAAACACATGCTGCTTCTTTTGCACCTGCTCCTCAAGCAATGCTGAAAGGGCATTAACCGCTTCTGCTCACTTCCAAATTTTACTTCATTGGAAAGTAGTATTAGCAAAGGCTCTGTTTCCTTTGACATTGCTGGAACCATTGTTAATAAGCACAAGGCTGATAAGCAGTCCCTGCAGAACCCACTCTCTGAGCCCCATACTAGGTTAGATTAGTTAGGTTAACTAGTTAGATTAACTATTAGCTAGATTAATGAAGTTACTTGTTAGATCTCATGCTATCTAGCTTTAAAACAAGTTGGTTGTCCAGGTGTGTTCCTCTTGTTAGTTCTGATTTCCGTCAGAATCTCTTATAGTATACTGTATGGCAAATGCATCCAAATTCAAAGTATAAAATATTACCACCATACTTTTTATCCACCAAATTTGTAGTCTTATAAAAATAGTGCATTAATTTGATAAAATCTTTCTTCCATAAATTTGTGTTGATTGCCATTAATTAAATTGCACTGTTTTAATACTTTATTAATTGACTTTCCTATCAGCAATTCCATCACTCTGCCTGGAACAGACATCAAACTGACAGGCCTATAATTACCTGGTTGCCCTATTTTGTGTGCAGAAGTATTGGCAAAATAGTAACTTTCTTCAAGTCCCTCCTCAGACAGATGTTGAGTTTAGCCAGTGTGCACATCTTTCTTAATTGTGGCTTTTTGAAGTCCAATGAAATTTTTCTGAATTACTGTAAATTATTATTCACAATTTTGTTTGTTTAATTTTTTTTCCTCCAGGCTGACTGATATATCTCTTAATTTTTTTCAGCTTCGTGGAACAGGATCTTCCAAAGCAATGAGTATAAATTTTACTGGCTAGGATTTTATCTTGCTTGTAAGAACATGTAAAATGCATTTTAAAAGCACAGAAAACTTACAACCAAGTCGTTATTACTTCCACCTAAGCAAACTCCAAATTTTGTGATTAATACTTCTCTGTCAGGATGAGGTCTAATGTAGGAGTTTCCCATGCTAGATACAGCTCTTTTTGAGTCAGGAAGTTGTTTTGTGTATTTTTTCTTGAAAATCCAAGAATGCTTTAGTACTTGCATCATGAGACATCCCTTTGCTATCCCTTCAGATTTATCTTGCCAAGACTGAAAGTGCCATATATAGTGAAAGGCTTTTAAAAGGCTAATCAGGAAGGTCACCCTACATGCAGAGGTAGGGCTGCTTAGATGAGCCAATTCTGGGTGTTTTGGAACAAAGCCTTGCTTCATGCTATACTGTGATTGTGACCACGCTGCCGGCGCTGAAGACCAAAGTCTGTGAGAGTACTAAATTCGGTGAGTTTTCCTTGAGTGCTGGCCTGAGTATCATCAGAGCGTTAGCCAAAGAGAATTACTGTCATGATTTTGGTTCAGTTCTCTGCTGCTGCTGCCAGGTGTGTCACAACTTTCAAATTATAAGCATCAGATCTGTCTTAATCTGGAAAACAAACAACAAAAAAGAGCATTTCATTGTCCTTCTGCATCTGTGCTCTGACTGAAGGTAGCAGAGGTCTCTTTCAGGTCCCGTGAAGCATGAAGAGTATCAGCTCTGCAGGCACCAGCCTGTGGCTCTTTGTTTGTAAAGTGTTTCCTGTTTGGATTTCCATGAGCATTTTTTTACCCTCCATTTAGTTAAGTGATGACATCAACCAGACAAAAAGATATATAATCTTACTTAAAATGAGCTTTTCTTCTTTTCAAGCATAGGAGTTTTGTAGGTACACTGAAACCATAAAATGACCTTACAAAGTCAGACCAGTGGTCCATCTCACGCAGTATCTTCTCTCACACACAGGGCAACAGCAAATGTCTGTGGCAGAGGACAAGAACAGCAAAAGCATATAATGGCACACTCTCATAGTGGTGTCTCAGGCTCATCTCCCAGTGACTTGCAGCCCATTTGCTTGCTGAACCAGCAGCAATGCCTTTCTATGTGATGTCCATCAGTGGATTTCTCTAGAGCAAATTCTTTTGATATGCTTTTGAGCCCTCATGTGCTCTTAGCAACTGCAGCATCCAACCAATCCATAACTTAATTGTATCTATGAAAAAGTAACTCTTTGTTTGAACTTGTGTCAATCAACCCTCAGAATTTCATTTGATACCCCCTTGTTACTGTGTAAGAAGAAACAGTAAACAGTAATTCTCTACTTACTTTCTTCCTGCTGTTCATGATTTTATAAACCCTGTATTATATCCTATCTCTTTTCACAGCTGAAGAATCTCAGTCTGTTTAATAATTCCGTTATAAAAGATCCCATTTCACTGTTCTTTTTCTGCTTCTTCTTTACCCTTTGGGATGGGAAACTAGAATCCTACTCAATATTCAGGATACATCATCTGTATGGATTTATAGCAGCACACTGTTTGTTCTGTATGTCTTTCTAATAGCTGTTGATACTGACTTGCATTTCTCATCACTATTAATTGCTATGCTGAATGTGACAGTCTGTGACTGTGGCTGTGTTAATGACTCCAGGATTTCTGTGTCCCCTCTGTGATCAGAGCCCATTGTTGGGTCATGCAGTTAAGGTTATCTTCCCCCTTGTGAACTGCTTTGCATTTATCAACACTGGATTTCCTCTGCCATACTGTTACCCAGTCATACTGTAGCATAACGCCCCTATGCATCTCCAGAGTCTGTTTTCCTTTTTATTAGCCCACATGAGCAAACAGTGCAGACACAGTACTTACTCCCATTTCCTTATCATTTTGAATATAGCCTACAGAACAATATATGTACTAGGCATTCAGTATTGAGAACAGGTAACACCACAGAGTAATGCCAGAGCCAACCTCCAAAGCAACATATGGATGCAGTCCGTGAAAAGAGGCCAGACTAGAAAGAAAGAACTCAGCCTTCCTTGAAGCTTTTTGGAGATTCAGGGGTAGCCTTAGCTCCTTTTCATCTTGGAAATGAGTATGTAACTGGAGGACCTAAGCTGAAATCGGAGTCACTTTGGGCACTTGGATAAGTTGAATACTAGGTGAGCTAAAAGTAAGATTTTTATTTCTTTCCATCAACCATAGGAGAAAATTCTCCATTATTAAGCATCCAATTTAAGTATCTCCAGTGAGATGGGGTAATTCCAGACTTCATTTTGTAGGCTTTTTTTGGTAAATTGTGGACTGTGCAGTTTTGCAAGCAGAGGGAAAGTAGAGTTATATAGTATCACCTAGGTTGGAACACTGGCTATTTGAAGCATGTTATAGCTGATCTATAATTCACATGCTTATTTTGACAGGCTGGCTCTTGTTAGTTTTCAATGGGTGTGGGAGGAAATAGCAGCGCATAAAACTTGCACATTACTAATACCATTGCCATATAAAACAAATATTTGAATAGGAAGTTTCAGAAATGATTCAGTGCTCTAACTACAGAATATCCTACAGGAATTTTTTATAGTAACAGAATTAATGAAAAGCAAATCCTATTTCTCCACCATGGGCATAGGGTGGTCCCAGTGCAGCAGAGCCAATGTGATACTCCATCTCAGGGATAGAAAAAGCAGCCTCTACAGATTGCTGGCCCCCCGGGTGACTGAAGCTCACTTTGAAAGGACTCCTTGAGCTGAGAGGTTGCTATATGCTTTTTAAGTGACTGCACCAGATCGTGTGTGGGTGCAGCAGGCAGGGGCTAAAAGCCCTGAGCTGCAATACAGAAGCAATTGAAAGCCACTCTGTTGTTACTGCTCCACTGACTGCAAAGGAAAACTCTCTTCCCACCCCTGCAGACTATTCTAACCACATCCTTTGAAGGTACTGAAGTTATTTCACTCACTTAGCCCACAGTTTTCTCAACATTAAGTCATAACTTGAAAGCTATAGAGTGAGGAGATAATTGCTACGTCAGTAACAACATTTCATTCAGACACTGTCATAAGCGGAAGATTTCTAGGTGCTGAAAATGTGATATGACCACCAAACAAAAAAACCAAAATATAAATTTAAAAATAATGATATTTGCACTATGGCTTTGTAGTTCACTGGGAACAATTTGCATGAAGTTTACTCTCAGGTCTCTTTCTTATCTGCAGTGTGGCTGTTCCACTGTAGTTAGGAACAGCCTGTAAAGTTTGACATAGATATTGTGTCTTCTCATGTTTTGTGCCGACTTTATCAAAAAATAACTTTGAGCTTTCTCAGTTTGTGTCTCAGATCTCTACTGGAAAATGGGGGAAAAGCACTTAATGAACTCTGGAGAACTGTGTTTTTTTCAGATGCAGCAGTAAAAAGGAGACGCATGGATTTGTGAAGCTGAAACAAATTTAATGCATTCCTGGCACCACTTCAACGATCCCTATTATATGCAGTAACAAAACATAGTCTGTGAACGTCAACAACTTGATCAAGGAAAATTTCTATCTTTTTCAATTTTTAGTAGCTTTCAAAGTGTTGATGGGTACATGGTAGGTTTTTGACACTGGAAAATCCACCTCAGACTGCAGAATCCCCTTTGTGTTTTTGAAAGGGGAAAAGCCTGTATCTCATATCTGCTTTGTTTCTAGAATCACTTTTAGGTTGAAATGTAGTATACTACTATTTCTTGCTTGCATCTATTTTAATGTTCACATATATATGATACTGCAACAGGTGGAGTTATTTATACACATGGAAAAAGATGTAACTTGTTCAAGATCTTAAAATAACTTCTGTACTAAAGGATTCCTTTCTGTTAATGTTACAAAAGTGTGGAGGTGTAGGGAGGAAATGAACATAAAGTTGATTTTTTTTTTTCTGTCTCACAAGGCATAAATGAGTACCTGTTGTCATGTAATGGACCCATCTATGTGGATTTCCAGTCTGGTTCTTACTGGGATTTTATGTTACCTTTTTTCCTAGCTTCCTCAGCTAAGATGGACAATGAGCATTAAACAGAGAAGTTTTATGTTTTCAAAATGCAATAGACTTGAGAAGTGCATATATTTTTTCCAAGTCTTAGGTATATGGAATTTAATGGAAACAATACTAAGACTAAAGAGCAGTGATGCAACAGTTCGTAAGACTGACTGAATAGCCAAGTGTAATTCTGATCACTCTACTTTGTCAGGCTGTGGCACTGGCAGATTTCCAGAATAAGCCAATTTCAGAACTGTGGAGCCTCCAAATATGATCTTCTGTCAGTTGCAGAGATTTCAGCTCCAGGAAAGGAAAGATTCATATGGCAGATTATAATCACGACTGTACAAGATGGTGAAATAAGTGATCTTTCCTAAAGCAGAATGCCAGCTACTCTGGGGCTAGTCAACAACTTGAACTGTGCTGGGAAGTGGTAGTGACTTGACTCAAGTATCACTATATCTCATCCCTCTCTTGTGATGCAAACCGCTGTTTTTTCAATAGGTGCTACAACGGGCAACTCCCAACCTGTGCTGAAACAATCAAAATGCTTCAGAGTTTCCAGAGCCATCCCCATTCTGGGCTTTCACTTCCCTAAAAAAAAAAGAATAAAAGAGAGAAACAGTGGAGCTGACACTCATACTTGATTTTTGGGTTCTTACTATTGGACAGACTATTGGACCATTTCCTGGGAGATACTCAGCTCTCCCCATCCCATTGTGGGGTAGCAGGTACAGGTTTCCATGGCTCAACCTGGGCAGTGTATTGCAGTACATTGAGGCTTCAGCTCACAAAGACATGGGCAAAAAAAATGTTTGTAAAAAAAGTTTATACCTGTGAGGTGCATCTCCCATGGGGGTTCTACCTCCATAGGACCCAGTCCCAGCATGTAGAAACAGAGGAGTTCAGGCAAGGGTTGGTCATAAATTACCAAGGGAAGTTCCTCAACATGAGCTGTGGGATCTGGCACCAGAATGGCTCCATGAAATCAAATAACCCTGTGTAACTGTGCAATAAACAAGAGACCAGACCAGCTGTAATAAACAAAGAGATCTTAATGTATTTCAAAACAGTTAAAAGACTGTATCATTTAGGCAGAATGATATTCATTATCTTTTCCTAACCTGACTAATCAACCACCCAAATTCTCTTTCCATGCTAATCCCAGAAAATCATATAAAGGAGTATACTGTGTCTGTGACAAACCTGAATCACTTGGGTGGTCCTGATAATGGGATACTTGGTTAGACATGAGCTTTAGTTTTGGTGAATTTTGGGGTTCCTGCCAACACCTTAAGAAAATTACTATTTCTGGTAAGGGCTCAAAACATTAAAGGAAAATTAGAAAGAGAGCAAGTTCTTTCAAGAGAAAAAAGCTGATGCTGTGGGCAATTGGAATGAGCTACATCAGCTTTCAGAGATTAAAGAGGAAAAACTACTAAGAAGATTTACCAATTGAAACTGTGTCATTAGAGATCACCTTTTTGCCATCAAAATAAAATTAATGAAAAAAATGAAACTGTATGTGCGTTTGCTTAGGAGTAGGAACAAACAACCATTCCTCCACCTACTGCTCAGCTGCTACTTTATATAATGAATGACTACTCATTTTTAACATTTTTGGTATCTTACCTAAATAAAAAAAAAAAAATAAAAAAAAAGGAAAGGATAATATTAATTCAAAGAAACAGCAGCCCATCTTGATACCTGTAATTATCTATTACAACTTAATATTGTAGGCAAAAATTTTAATAGTCTGGCATTCAGTAGTTCCTTATTATAATTATGAGCAAAGTTAGTTGACTGTCTGATGTTAAGGCTGACTAACTGTGTTAGTCAAGGGGAATGCTGTTTTTTGTTGTTTCTAACCTTATTGGACTCCAACAAACTGAATTGAAATTCCCCTTGCCAGACATCTGTCTCAGCCTCGTTTTATGTGTTTCCTTTTGAAAAATTTCAGCTAAAATGGAGGTCCAAAAAATAGACAATGAAGTCTGTGTTTGGCCTCATGTGTGTCATTGGTGGCTCTTTCAGTCCTGTGCTTAAACAGCAAAAACTAGAGGAAAAGAGAAGGCTCGAGTTTTTTTCTACCACTGGAAAAATGTTTTGAGTGGCGCCATGAAACAAACCCACCTGACCAAATCACATCCTACTCTAGTAGTACCAAAATACGAAACCTTGGTTCACTGAAGAGGCCTCTGCGTGGACTATGTTCTGCCAAGAGTTGCTGAGGCTAAGCAGGGTTTTCTGCATGTTACAAGGGATGCTGTAGAAATGCCAAACAGTAGCCAGTCCCACTCCTTTTTCCCTTTGGACTCTCCTGTCATTCTACATTATTAGTTTGGTATAAAATGACAGAAAAGGTGTATATTTCTTTTGCTTTAGTAAAGTGCCTAAGTTACTGAACTGTTGATCTTCCTCTGCATCTTTCTCAGTATCTCTTACATGTTTATCTATGGAGAGATAATGACAAAGAGGTCAAAATGGGTTTAGGATATATTTTATAAAAAGTACAGTCTTAAGGTAAGTTTTTCATAAAACTGGAATCTTACTTTGAACAAAAGGGCCAAAAAAAAAAAAGATTAACCTGTCCAGCTAGCATTCTGTACAAAATGGAATTGCTGAGGGTGGGAAAAAAGTTAAAAGCAAGTAGAATGAATGTTAAAATTGCTAACATTTATATATGATAGAACAGTATTCTTAAAAGGTTTATCTCTTGGGAATTTTAGTAAGTAGAAAAGTTGTCAGCTGGTCTGAGTAACCTGGCTCACTGTGAAAAGTGTTCAACTTTGTGCTCTTAAAGAAGCAGGTCACATTTGTTTCAGTGACAAAGAAATCATACCACGGAATAAATGTTCAAAATATTGATTGTATTTGCCAATATGTAGGAGAAAATTGGTACATATAGCAGTTAGATAAAAAATGTCCTCTTCAATTTTAATGACACCTTTCTTTCTCACATTAAAGTGTCGGATGCGAGAATACGTGCCATGAAAAGTTTGGATAAAAGATCAAATCTGGAGTGGATTAATCAATAGTAGCAAGGAATATGCAGTAAAACCTGCAGTGTTTTAACAACTCAAAGGATAATCAAGGAATAAGGTAAATATTCTGAGAGGGTGTTTTTTTGTAGAAGGGAATAAAAGAGATTTCAAAAGTTAAATCTCTCAGCTTTCTTATTACATCGTGTTTACATAATCATATCCAGATGCTTTAGGCAATAGTCGCTTCCTGTGCTTACTGTTTGCTGTTGTCTCATCATTCCTTTATTAATCTTTGTGAGGATTAGCAAAACAAACAAGATAACTGTGAAGCTGAAAACAATTTCATGCTGCTTCCTATGAGAAATTGTTTCCAAGGAGCAGTGTTAGCTTTTTACATAACCTGGACTTCCTGACAAAATGCACTGGAAACTTTTTACTATAAGTATACTTTCAGTCTCAGATGTAGCAAGGCACTGAACTCTTCTTTCCTCACTCTCAAACATATGTAGGAGTCTGCATGCCCATAGCTCATAGCAGGAACAAGGCATTGGTTTTTAAAAGTTGTCCATCCAGCCTTTCTATGCAAGACCACGCACACCCACAGTGGCCTATAAAGAACTGCACCTTTTATATTATTGTGTAGCTAAAAATAGGCCATACACTTACTATAGCATGACATTTAGTAAGCAGCTATTTCCTCTGCATGTCAGCAGAATAAAAAATGCATAAATAAAATATCTTCTACACACTGAAAATAGCACTCTGTAATCATCCCAGTGCACAGGACGGAGTTATTGTGCAATGACAGCACACCTTCTTGACTGATAGTGCAGAGCTTTTGCCCTTTGCCTAGCAACATACCAAAGCGTGGGATCAGAGTCTACACCCTACCTTATTGCTTAATTAGGACCTGGCAAACATCTCTTGATGTTACCCTGGCCCATGCCCACATATTTTACTAACATATGTAACTTCACATTGATGTTGTTACGGATAGACATGGTTACGTGTCTTCAAGGTCTGAGGCTGTTTGTATGTAGGATTCTCTTGCAGGAATCAGAGCCATCAAAGGAGAGAGGCTTTCCTGGCTGCTGTAGCGTTTAACATAAAGTCTTCCCTGTTGAACCAAATAAATTAAGTTGACTACTGCCACTGAAGTGTTGCAAAATAAGGAAAAAGCTACAGTAATCCTTACCATCTCCTTGACAAAGTATCTCACATATTATATATATAAAATTATATTTTAAGTTTAAAATATGTACTCAAAACCTAATAGTTTAACTTTTAGAAAATCCTAGAGTTTTTGTTTTACTTTAAGTGCATTTTAAGTGTATGCAAATCAAAGGCAGGGATTTTAAAGTATTGTCATCCCAAGACTATAATTATTCAGGATTAAGTTGTCACTCAGACTCCTGGAGAAGGAGGACCACTGCCTTTCTTCTTGTCATGGAAGCCACCATCTTGTTTCATTCAAGTCAGACTAAAATTCAACCTCTGTGTTAAACATGCAGCTACTGGGAATTTCCTTTGCTTAAAGAGCAATTTAACTGCAGAAAAGTGTCTTATTTTTGTGAAACAGTAGTTGCACAGAGTGAGGAATGGTAAAATATCTAAAAACACTATAAGGCCTAAGAATAGGTTGCCACTTCTTCTAGGTTTATCCTTTATTTTTGTAATCAGTATTTTTAAAATTGGCTTAAAGTAATTCCTGGTAAGATTTGATTAGTAATTAGGGTTAGACTCCTTTCATCTTAAGATTCAAAAGTACCTAGTTGTACACTTGGGGTTTTGAAGTGAATTGGACAAGATCTGGAAAACCAGAACTCCCATCTAGTCCCTTCGTCTCTAAAAACTGAAAGTTTTTCTCTCCCACTAGGAGCAGAAGCTAGACATCATGGAAATGTCCCCATAAATATTCTCTTGGATTTTAGAGGACCTATTTGTAAAGGGTGTTTGAAGTGCGTTTTTTACAGTTTCCCCTGGATAGTTTTACAAGCTCTGGTAATCCCAGAACCATCGACTGAAGTCCCAGTTCAGCCATACCTTTCAGCTGGATGGAGCTCAAAGCTGGAGTGATGCCTATGTCTCCCTGGGGTTGGGTGACAGCCTACCTGAGTATTGAGAAAAATAGAGGTTTTGCTAACACATGCAGTTACAAGAGATTCCTCAAACAATGTCCATCATACTCACAGGACAGAAGTTTATGGTAGACAAAGTTGTACACAATCAAAGTGGACTTAAAATTAGCTTCTTTACAAAATTATGGAATATTTTCAGAAAATAAACAGGAAATAGAGGAAAATCTTTCAACTGAGTTCCATTAAAATTGCAGGGCCAGCTCAGCCTTTGCTACAGCTCAGTGAAAGCATGCTAGAGAGGCACTATAACTGATAAATAGATTATCTAGCATTGACTAAGGCAAAGTCTCACAGTGAAATTTTTATAATGGTTGGGACACTTTTTTTCCTGTGTGGATGCTCTGTTACATAATCAGGAGTTCATATTTCTTCCTTACTCCCATTGGGACAGCTAACAGCATAGCTCTGTCCTACACCAGTCTGTATTTTCAAAACACTTCTAGCAATCTAATAACTTTGAAAATTCTCTTTTTCTCAAATTTTTCAAGAGATCCAAAACTTCTTTGTGAAGTCAGGCAGATTGAATGCTAGTAAGACTGATTGACAGGTAAGTGCATCATGGTTACGTTGGCCCTTATTCCTTAGGAAACTAGATTAAAATGTAAAAGAAAAATTATGTAATATAATAAATAATATTTTTCAGCACTTTTAAAGGTCTAATGAGGAGCAGAATCATGCCTTCTTGTGAAAATATAATACTTAGTAATAATTTAAAATTCTTCCTAAAAGAAACTTAGATTTTATAAAAAAAATTGAATGGAATGCTGTTTAAAAGCCTATTCCTACATTCCTGTATGAACAGACTGAGCTCACACCAGTACAATCATTACTTTTTACATGTTTGAATGAAGGTTTCTCTTGCAAACAAGCACATGGTGTTTTCTTAACAAAAGTAAACATATTAAACACTCTGGAGGTTTCAAATACATCTGTGTTTATATTCCACAAGGCCATCACTCTCCTGTATGTATCTTTACTTCAGCTTGTGGAACACAGAACTTGTTTTTTCTACTGCTGTCTTATCAAAGGAATTGCAAAACTTGTGATGTACAGAGAAGGAAATTGGAACTGCGTCGAAAAAATTGGGACCATAAAAATGAACCTCCTCTATTGCAATTAAATTGTTTGTCACTTGAGATCAGAAAAACCCCACAACTTACAGGCTTACACATACACTCAGTAGACCTGTACAAGACAGTCAAAAAACCTTTCTTATTAGAGTACAACAGCAAGCGTTATGGCCAGAGCTTTCAAAGCAAGGTTTTCAGATGCAAATTACACAAATCGCTGAGAAACTCGGTCTTCAGAAGCTCTAAGCACCTCTGACTGCCATCAAAACATTGAAACTGCCAGATACTAAGATTGTAAGACTTTACAGCATACAATTTTCCATCAAATCTAAGCAACAATTTTAGAGTCAGCATCAGTTGCGCCACCATTGCCACCAGTACACTGTTGATCATGCCTCTCACTCTGGCTTTGAAAATCTTCAGGAAAAAAAGAACAAAAAGACCAGAATCTTAGGAGAGATAATAGGCCCTGAAAATAGCTCTATCACTTTTGCTGTGTGCTAGAGAATGCACAGCTGAAACACTGCCCTAGAATTCATGCACACACCTTCTGAGAGCTCATGTTTGCTTAAGTGTCAGAGAATTGTTCTATCCTCATGCTGAGTGCATGAGTGCCAGTTCAGGGTGTATTAGCCTGGACTATCATAATCTTCTAGAATGAGATTGTGGTGTGATCCCTGGTTTTACGTATCCATATATAATTGTATCAAACCCAAATGCATTTTCCGTAGGCAACATTCTCACACACACTACCAGCATAAACAAGCCATCTGAGGGCTGTCATGTGCCTCTACAAGGAGATGTTTGCCCGTGTGTTGTCTTATTAAAGCAAGGAATTTAGCAAAGAATATTCTGTGTTCATACAATTTGTTGTTATGATAGCCCTAGTTCCAGTTCCATCCTTCAGACAGGTGCAGATTTATCTGTAAAATAGCTATGTGCTGGTAAACTCTCCACTTGGATTACATGTTTCCTCACTGTGTTGTGATGGTTTCACACTCCCCATCTTCCTTCTTTAAATTTGCATCTGTGTCTTCCAATAAATATTGAATATTTACAATACCAGTCATTTGTTAAGAAAATGTTTGGCCACCTGAATATTAGGGCTGCGCTCAAATTCTGTAGCCAGCTGAACATAGAGGTTACCCCTATTAAGTCACCCCCATGAGTTCAGTGCTACTATTGACTTCTGTGCTAATCCCACCATGTGTATGCATTTGCAGTATCATGGTTTTAAATAGCATCATTACCACATATTAAAAAAAGCAAACTCTTTCAGCCTACATACTTACTTCAGTCTTAAAAGAATATAGTGATGTAAGGAAAAAATTTACTCAATTCCAGACATTCAGGACTTCCAGGACTGCTGTACGCTGCTGCAGTGCAGAAGTGGATAAAGGGGTAAGTGTTGGTGTTTCTCCATTTCTTTGTAAGCACAAACTCTTTCTTGAAAGCATGTTGCAGTTGTTTATGCTTTGAAGAGAGCAATATTTTTAGCTTTACCATTTACAGTACTGGGATGTATTGCAAACTTTTTGATTAAGCATCATAGGCTACAAGAAAAGCTTGGAGCTGTAATGCCTCAAGCACATTTTTAGGCAGTTACCATGCCAACTGTAAAAATTATGAGCAGAAAGAATACAAGAAGTCTTTTTGAAAATAAAATAGTGCAAAGTTAATGCAGAACCCAAAGTTTTGGAACATGGTATTATATTGTTGCAAGATTTATCATGATCCATATATAGACCTACTGCTTTTATCAGGAGCTGATCAGCTGTTGCTAACTTAGTCTGCAGGCCTACAGAGGTTTAGCTCAAAGACTAAATCATCTGTTTTAGCCTTTGCAGAGTCTGGAGTTACTGTAGAATCATCAGCAAGCCTTCAAGCAAAGAATCAGTCCAGACTTGAAAAGCATATGTTAGATGAATGTTAAGTAGTGCATGGGAATCATGGGATTCTATTGGAATTCCCAGATAAGACCTCCATGATGCTTGAAGGAAGTTAGTAGGCACAGAGAAGTACAAATGCAAGCTGTAAATTAAAGACAGAGGGAGATCACTTACCGACGGGCAAAAAGACTCCACTTGGGGAAATTAGCTTATTTATTGCCAGTGAAATCATAATCAGAAATAAAGCCAAGCCTTAAAACATCTTTCCCCCACTCCTTCCTTCTTCACGATTTCAATTTCACTCCTGATCTTCTTGCCTTCCCCCCTCCTCAGAAGTACCATGGGAGAGGGACTGAGGGTTGCAGTCAGTTCATCACCTTGTCTCTACTGTTCCTTCCTTCTCAGGGGGAGGACTCTTCGAACTCTTTCTTTGCTCCAACATGGGGTCTTCTGTGGGCTGCAGGATATCTGCAACAACATGAACCTCAGTGGGCTGCAGGGGCACAGCTGCTTCACCACGGTCTTTAACGTGGACTGCAGGGGAATCTCTGCTCTGGCACCTGGATCACTTGCTTCGCCTTCTGCACTGACCTTGGGGTCTGCAGGGTTGTTACTTTCACATGTTTTGACTCCTCTCTCTGCTGCTGTTGTCTGGTTGGCTTTTCTTCCTCTTCCTATGCTATCCCAGAGGTGCTACCACCATCGCTGATGGGCTTTACCTTGGCCAGTAGTGGATCTGCCTTGGAGCCAGCTGGCATTGAGTTTGTTTGATGTGGAGGAAGTTTCTGGTAGCTTCTCACAGAAATCACCCCGTAGTCCTACCACTACAAAAACCTTGCCACTCAAACCTGATACATTGAGCTATCGTATTTTACAAGTGAGTTGTTATGGGATAGATTCCTGTTTTGGGAAAATTTTCCCATTACTACCATGAGGCTGGAAAACTGAGGAAAGCTAAGCTGAGAACAGAATTCCTCAGCAGGGGTGCAGTGGGGCGGGCCAGGAGGTCCTGGCCTGCAGCAGTGGCGGTCATTTGGTGCAGGCACCACCGCTGCCAGCACTGCGCATCCCCAGCGCCCTCCAGCCACTCCTGCCACCACTTGTCACTGGCACCACACCCTGTGCCCCAGCAGCTGCCTGCCTGCACCGTAGTGACTGGCCTCGTGCGAGTGGGGCCAGGATGGCTGGTGTGGGCAGTGGGCGATGATGGTGGCACAGCTGCAGCTGGCCCTGGGAGCACTGTGCTGTTTTGGGAGCAGGGATGGCAGCACAAAGAAATGAGGTATGGAGAGCCCACACAAAGGAGACAGCTCACCCTGCCCTGTGCAAGTGTGATGGGGGTTTCCAGTGTATGGTTGATGGTGGGCTTCCAGTCTGGAGCAATCTCTCTCTCTCTCCACAGAACGTGGGTAGCAGCGTGGCTTCTGTGAAAACACAGTCACTTCCAAGTTTTCTCTCATTTAGGAACACATACTTATAAAGAAGCCATTAATATAATAGACTAAAAAATAATATGATGTAATGAAGACATTGATATAATTATAAATATAATGATAAACTACTTCAGTTCCTCCTTCTTCCATATCCCTGTTTTGAAATGCAGCTGAGAGAGAAATTTTCAGTGAGTTTTGGTTGTTTTAGTGGTTCAGAGCAGTTCAGTGTCCTCCCTTCTGGTCAGTGCAGTCCACATACCTTCATTTGGAGACTATAAATGAATTTGTCAAACAATCAAATTAATATAAAGAAATACTAGTACTGGGTTACACCAGAGATTGATCAAAGCCAAGAGGAGAAGAGCAGAAGAAATATATTGTGATATTTTGCCCTTCTCCCTGCATTTCCATTTCAGGGTCAATTTCAGGTAAAGGTGACACTTTTGTGTTTGTTAAGGTCCTGACTAAGTGCTAATTGGAAATGGAGAATCAGGGAATAGGATATGCCTGGTATATTGCTTTGCAAACTGGACCCAACCCTGAGGCTTTGCTTTGATATTCTTCTTACAAAACACTCTTACACAAGTATTTTAAAAAGGAAAGATACAAAGTCTACAGTTCTTTAAAAGCCGTGTTTGAAAATTAAACTTACACATGCACTCATTTGTCTGTATGTTCTTGGGCATTTCAGTCTGCATCAAAGACAAAAGTTGAAATGCTGTATTTTTCATGTATTTTCATACTATGTTATTCAACAAATCTCTTAAATTCATGCTTGAAGACCAATCTTTATGAAATCTCCAAATGAACTCATATGATAGATCTAGAAATTTTTGAATGTTGACTTAAATAATTTTAATAGATTTTTTCCTCAACATCCTGTTCCAAAGATGTAATTTCCTAATAAATTTATGGAAGGACCCTTCCCCACAATGATAGGAAACAAGAACTTCAGGTATTCACCCGTGTCGACTTTGAAATTACAGCAAAAAGGCTGTAATAGTAGCTTACAACAGAAAGGCTCTTTTGTTATTACTTTATCTTTTCAGTTTTTGTATGGGATATTTGACATTTGTCAATGAGATTACTTCAGATTCCTTCTGTGAGAACAGTTCCAAGCCACTGGCAAGGTCTGGTCTTGGGTGGGTGGTTTTGGAGTAAATTTACATCATTGTTAAATATGTAAAGAGGCAGAAAATCCAGCAGCCTTTTTTTATTCTCATCTTGGTGTGGAACTGCAGGAAGAAGAGGCAGTGGTGGTAAGTGCGGGACACCGGATTTTGCAATAGATTTAGGAAGACAGCCAATGTAAAGAGGAAAAAAATGCGAGCAGCAGCCAACACACAGACTACTTTACACAAGTTAAATGAATGTTCATCTCTGTCTTGTACCAGGTCATGTAAAGCAAGAACAAGAGTAGCATTTCCAGCTAGACTCCAGTGTAAAATAATTGTGGTTTAACAATCCACACAACATATGTGATAATAATTAATTAACAGTTAGCCCTTTGTAGTGCCTGCAAACCAGTGCTTCTAAGAGTGGGCTTGGAGCCCTTTGTGTGTTCATTTACCAAAGCCTCTGCACTTGAAATTCAAAATAATGTTTACCCTTTGATGAGTTAATCCTCATGCTCCCTTCTACCTCCTCTCTCCCAGACCCCACAAAGCCTTAGAAATTTGGGTTATGGAAAATTGCCAAACTGAACCCATTTAGGCCTCAATTACCAAAGCGATTGTATCCTAGAAGTGTCCTGTGGTATGAGCTGCTCTCTGCTTCTCACACCATGTTGCCACTACTGTGAGTCTGCAGCTCCATTGGTCTAAGCTAAATTTTGCTTGCTAACATAGCCTAGTAAAAATGAGAGGATTTTCTGGGCCTGGTTTTAAATATTTGAACAGACTAAAAGCCAAGAAGGGTTGGAAATTATTTAGCCTGCTATTAGGAGATATAATTAGATATACTTGGGTATAATTAGACTTGGATTAAATAAAGGGGGAAAAAAAGCGGCATGAAAAAAACAGCCATTCTAGCAGTAAGATCCCTCATATGTATAGAGCGAAAATGAGTGAAAACCACAGTGGAAATGAAGTAGGTGACAGCATAAGTCTTTTATCTTTAATATTATAGAGGTTCAGCTTATACCCTTTGTTTGCTGAGTGACCCTGGTAAGCCACAAGCACAGGCCATAGTTTGTGATCAGGGATGTCATCATACCTGAGGTATCCTCCTTTGGCCAGGAGTTGTTGAATGGGATGTGTCATCTCTCTCCAGACCCATGTGGGTTTCCTTGTGTAAGGCACAGTGTTATATTAGGTAAGATCTACAATGAGGCTTTTTTATTCCTTCAGCAAAGGTGAGACTGTTGCTCAAACGGCTCCATTAGGAAAATGGCATAGGAAAGAATGATGCTGCTGCATCAAGCAATGACCCAGCAGAGAAAGTCCTGAGAGACTCTTAGGAGGATATGCTGAGAATTAAGACTTTTTAGCTCCACATAGCAAACCATTCACAAGTTAGGCCACAATTTTGCAGTTCTAGTAACTGATGTTTATAAAGGTCCACCGCAGCCATTTCCTCAGAAATTTAACAAAAATAAAAACAAAACTATGTAAAGAAGATTACTAAGGTGGAAAAATCAAGGATACAAAATGTAGGGAATTCAACTAACTTAAATTCAACTGTGTGCGATCCTAGTTCTACCCTTTTGTGTGTTTTGATAGTCTTTAATTGCATAATCACATACTATTTGGTGAATAATTCCAGACACAGGGCTGATTTGGGATTGTGTGAACTTAATAAGGCATGAGACCACACACAGCGAATGAAGTGGATAAAAAGGAATATTGAACAGCTGGCTTGTTTACTGAGTACCACCCACTAAATGAGGCAGTGATTCTGCAGAATTTAGAAAAAAAATGTACATGATCAATATAATTAAATACTCAATCATGCTTAACTACAAGGAAGAGCAGAGAGGCTGTATGGGCAAATCAAGCCCCCTTCCCTAAATCTGCCATTTAGTCAAACCACATTTGTTTTGCTATTTTTCACAGGTTCCAAGAATGCTTTCTCTCACTCTCCTCTCCCTGTGACTGCTCTGCACTTCTGATTCAGCTATACTTAATCCAACCTACCCTCATTAGAAAAGATGGAATTACTTTCTCAGACTGTTTTTCTTCCATAGAGTTATAGCAAGGGTGAAGTTCTATCACTAAATGACTAAGGATATATATATGACATATATAGAGCAAAGTACATTTGTTCTGACATTCAGATAGTATATATCACTCAGAAAAAGTAGCTTTTGTATTAGAATGTTGGCATGTCATTGATTGTCAAACCATTTCTTTTTCTATCCTCTAAAATAATAGAAATCTTATGATGCATGCTCTCCATAGATAATATGTCACTCAGACGTATCATAGGAAAGTTTCATAATTCCATTTGGACACATATGTTTTGGGAGGGTCTGGAAAAGTTAGCAAACTTTCTTCTAAAGGTGTGGGTTTTCTAAAACCATTTCAAAAGCACAGAAATACAAACACACAGAACAAAACTCACTCAAGAATAATCAAAATATGTTTGTATCTACATTCATAATTTTCAAAATCTTTGTCCCCTGCTTGAAGACTTTTTAAAAAATAAAGAATAAGTCCTAGATCAGAGTTTTCAGCATTGATATCAATGCATATCTTCGCCTAGATTCAAAAGGGAGCACATAAGTCTCTCTAAGAAGTATATGAGAGGAAGTATGACCAAGTACGAGCAGTAGGAGCCAGGCAGCCAGCAGGATGTTCCTGTTTGTGCCAGCCTAGTTTTTTGTCAGCTTTTGGAAATCACATCATCTGTTTGTGCATAGCTTCCCCTTTTGTAAAACAGAGCTAATGTGCTTCATAAATTTTATAATGCAGTTTGAACTCTGATGGAACTCATTACAAAATTGCAAAGTATTCTTAAAATTTGTCCATGGCTGAAAACGCATCCATGTTGTATCTTTTTCAAATCTCACTGGTACTTCAGAAACCATTGATCCTGATTTCCCAAAATATTTGCTTCTTTGAGGTATAAAAGTGAAACTTTTAATCACCTGCCATTTTAAGAACATGTAGCTTCAACAAATCCACACATCTAATTTAAGCACAAATATTGAATATTTTTCTTCACCGAGCAAAGATCTGTCATGCAGCACCTTTTTAGATCAATGTATTATACTGTTTAAGAGTAATCTTAAGATACATTGCTTCTCAGAAGAGTTACTACCCTCTGCTTCAGAGGTACATACACCTTACAGTACAGTACATGAAAAAATTCTCAAGGTACCTCTCACCTTCCCCACAGAGGTGTTATGAGCCTTAATGTGGTATTCTTTGAGCTACTTGGATGAGAGATGCTCAGTGAAGTAAAGATATTTTTATGTCTCATTAAACATGAAAAGAAGGATAAAGTAAGACTAGGAAACAAAGAAAAGAGACAAAAATATGGCTTTAAAGGTTATATGAGTAAGTTGCACCAGCCATGACTGTTTGTTGGGGTAACTGAAGGTCTTTTTATGTTCTACAGCTTTGCTATGCAGCAAAGGAGGTGCTTAAACAGATATTGTATCTACCATAAGAGTATACGTGATGTTTGAAATCCCCTGTCTTTGCTCACTACCCTCACATACAATACATCTTTGAACTGTTGCTGAATGGATAATCTATATTTCATAATTCAGACTTTCAGAATTTCCTTTATATAATTATAACAGAAGGAAATATATAAGGCCTTTGTAGAACTTGAAAACTGTATTGCCTTGGGCCATATTTAATATGTAATAAATTATTCAGCAGCAAAGCACTCTTCATTCTATTTACAGTAAGTTAGAGCTGAGTGTGTGAGGTATACATAACTAACATGAAACAGTATTCACTATTGCTGCCAAGGCTGAAGTTTTTTCTGAAGCCATTAGTTTCATATTCAGTGAGCCAAATCCCCATTAGGTGAAAACTGACATAACCTCATTGAATTTACCTTAAGAAAAAGGGAAGCATAAAGGGTGACCTCTCTGGTCTCCATCTGAGAATCAAAAAGGTCAAAGAATAGGTGTGGAGTCTCACATTTAAGTAGATTATAGGATATTCCTTGTGTTTACTTCTTTGTTCATCTACATATAGTGCTCTTGAATGGCAGTTGTCAACAACAGTGTTGATGGAAAAATAATTAGTTTCTTTGACTGGATCCAGTCTTCTTTAGCATATGCCTCCGCTCTGTCCGTGGATAGTAATCCGATTGGGCGAAGCACCGTATCTAACCTTTGATCTTGATAAAAAATTTTTATGTTACATGGAACTTGTTCATTGAGATGTAGATTTCAGACACCCATTTGATCCATGCAGTCCATATGTTCAGACTAGACCTGCAGCAACTTAAATAAGTAGATGTAGATGTAATTCTTTTCTATTAATGAACAAGCCATCCAATAACTTTAATGTTACTCCGGATACAGCTAGCAAGGTACATGTGCTACAAGATACTCATGAAACAGGTGAAAGTTGACTTTATTGAGTAACAAGAGTTCAAGGTAAAATCATAGAAGTCAGAATTAGATGTGTGCATATTAGCAATTTTATGAAGGGCAAAGTTTTTATGACAGATCAAAGGGAAAATAAGACATCTATTTTTTTGTCTTAAATATACAAAATATTTGCTAATTGCTATGTTCCCTGAATTTCATAAAAAAAGAAAACCAAAGTCTACCTCATATGAGTTTCTAGATTCATAGTTCCCATCAATTCTCTGCTGAGACCCATCTTTCTTCTGTGAAAGCAATCTTTGAATTTCAGCAGAAATAAAAACGGTCTATTTCAGCTCTAGTTGCTGCCAGGAGTAGGGTAAAACTTTCTTAGCAGCAATTACATTTCCTGTACAGTTTTAGCATATCTGCCTGTCTTCATTACTGGGCATAGGAGGCACTCAGCCTTTCTAGGAGAGCTCCTGCAGACGTTCCACCCAAACCGTCACGCTTTATGAAGCAATTTGGATCTTTCTGATCCTTAAAAAGATTTAACATATAAGCAAAATTGTTTTCTTGTGGAACAGGGAAGAGGCAAGTTTAATATCTGAAGTCATGAATTCCCAGAGGTATCAGTGGACCATGAAGCAACTTGAGTATTGCCAGACCCTGAAAAAGAACAGGTGAAAGTCAGCTTAGGTGAGAAAAATCAATTATCTTCTCATGTTTAGTGGAGTCAGTTTATCCAAGTGTATGGTCAAAAGACTGACTCCAGCAGCCTGGGTTGTACTCCTTGCTCAAAGAATAATTTCATATGTTTGTCATAAGCACTAAGTTCATGTCTTCATACTAGTGAGTAACCTTGCTCAGTTGTCTTTAATGGATACAGGCCCACTGGAGTATCAAAGTGATGAAGGGAGAGGTGTCTGCCATGCACCCGTACTATAGGAGTCAGCAGTTGAGTGTTGAGTGTCGTTTCCTAGTAACCAATGGTGTGGATTCTGGTTCCTTCTGTGAGCAAAGGAACTGTCACAGAATATCTAGGTTATTATCACAGAATAACTAGGTTGGAAGAGACCTCAAAGATCATCGAGTGCAACCCATACCCTAGCACCTCAACTAGACTATGGCACCAAGTGCCATGCCCAGTCTTTTTTTAAACACATCCAGAGATGGTGTCTCTACCACCTTCCTGGGCAGACTATTCCAGTACTTTATTATTCTATCCGTGAAGAACTTTTTCCCAATATCCAGCCTATACCTTCCTTGATGCAGCTTGAGACTGTGTCCTCTTGTTCTGTCAGTTGCTGCCTGGTGGAAGAGACCAACCCTCACCTGAGTACAACCTCCTCTCAGGAAGTTGTAGAGAGTGATAAGGTCACCTCTGAGTCTCCTTTTTTCCAGGCTAAACAACTTTAGCTCCCTCAATCGTTCCTCATAGGTCTTGTGTTCCAAGCTCTTCATCAGCATTGTTGCTCAACTCTGGACATGCTCAAGCATCTTAATGTCCTTCCTAAACTGAGGGGCCCAGAACTGGACACAATATTCAAGATGCGGCCTCACCAGTGCTGAGGACGTGGGAATAATAACCTCCCTGCTCCTGCTGGCCATACAATTCCTAATGCTGGCCAGGATGCCGTTGGCCTTCTTGGCCACCAGGGCATATTGCTGGCTTATATTCAGTTGGCTGTCAACCAGTACCTCCAGGTTCCTTTCCACCTGGGCACTGTCCAGCAACACTGTCCCCAGCTTAGTTGTAGACTAGACTGCTTTAGGTGGCATTTCTCTGTAGGCTGAGTCATGAACCAGGTATTGAGTGGCTTAGCGCTTGAAGAAAGGGACATGGCTGAACATGGATGGAAATAGAACTGGCCACAGCTGAACTAGCTACAGCTGAACTGATCACTGGCTCATAACTCAGGGAGTACAGTCTTAGGTTTTCTGCGTAAGTTAAACTTCTGGATCTTTATCTCTCACGCAGCCTAAAACAGATATCTAAAAGTTGTCCCATTAGCCCTTTTTTTTCAGACCACCTGCTTTCTCAGACCTTATGCAGCATCAAGAGGCAGGTTTTAGGCCATGTTCCTTGAAATTTAATTTGTTAAACTCCAAATTAAATATTTTCTGTTTTCCATGGGATTCTGATGGCATGTAACTTGGTTGTCTGCAGAAAAGAACCATTCAGTATACATTTAGCTTTGATTCTGTAGCTTAAAATCTTACAAAACTTCTGTTATTTAAGAAGGATTTGCTAGTGTAATATGTGTAGGAGCCTATCTACTAAAATAATAAAAATAATAAGCATATATTTTGCTTTTAGCTGGTCTTACAAATGTGTATAAGCTTCATGGAATCAGCTCAGCAAGTTTTAAAAGCACTTACGGAAAGAAAAGTCTCTGCCTACCGACTTCATGGTGGAAAATGAGAATCCCTTGCAGCTGCTGCTGTGTTATTTACAATACAAGTTTGGATCAAAAGTTGGGTTTTAAAGAATCCCTAATGCTTTACTCTGCTGCCAAAAATGTTCAGCTTTTAACAGTGTTGAAACAGGCATTTCTACAGTGGCAGTTCCTCTAGGGTGATAAATCCCAGTTTATGTTTCACAGACGGAAGGTCTCCATGATCATTCTGCCTGTGTTCATAAGCCAGGATTCAAAAAATCACACAAAAGTAAAGTCTAAAGTCATATGTAGTATTTGCCCTGATCCCCTTCCACTCTCTCTAAGGAATAAGCATTCTTGAATTTCCTTCTTCATCTTCTATTAAACATTTCTTTTTCATTACTATATGCTCCTTTCTATTCACATGCTTGACATCACTGATAGCTGTAGCCAGTCATTATGATCCACATTTCTTGTGATTTATTACACACTTCCAAATTGGTCAGAGTTTGTTTCTGTCTGATTTGACAGTGCTTTGCAAGAAGTTCAAGTGCTGGACATTGCTAAACAGATTTTGTAGGCAGCTCTCTGAGCTGCTGAAGTACCACTTTCTAATTTAAATAGAAAGACATCAAAGTGCTGTGTGTACTATTGTTTTTCTTCTCTACAGCTAATCCCTGTGTCTCAGTGGTGCCTTTCTGTTACACTGATTACAAAACACAGTTTTAAGTCAAACAAGATTAAAAGACATAGTACTGTGACTTCCAACCTAATTCCTGACAAATCTGTGATGCACCAGATGCTCCTTCCCTCAGGATGAAATGATACATGGCCTTCTTTGTATTATCACTGCACAGACATGTTTACTCCACCCAATTTGCTCATATGGAGTAGAAGAAAAGACTGTTTAAGGGAGGTGTGCTTTCAAATGCCTTTGGGAATGGAAAACATGGCAGGCAGATTCCTTACTTCACCTTTTAGTGCCCTTGTTCACTTCTATTTTATTTCAGTAGTAGTTTGGAGGAAGAACTAAGTGGTATGTTGAGCTTTTAGCTGTTAAATTGTGGGAGCTAATGCTCATTCCGTGAGACAGTCAGGAGATTCTTCCCTGTACACAAGGCCAAGAGCTGTCAAATATCATGATCTAAATATACAACGAAAACTTCAGCTTTTGCACTGTGATCTTCTTAAAGAAGCCAGGAAGAAAGCAAGTATAATTTCAAAACAAAAGTAAAATCCTTTCCAAGCCAGCTTTTCAGCAGCAAGTGCAGAAAAGTATAGTTATTTATAGACTTCATTCAATTAAAGTCTGTGAAGTCCCTTAACCTCTGGTAAACTAAAGCAGACCAGGAGTGCCAAAGTGATTTCTTTTCCACATTAACTGCTCCTGAAGGGATGGGGATCGGCAGGGATGCTGGGTAGCATTCTGCAATTCATGGTCTAGCTAATATTTCAGGAAACATGATACATGCGAGCTACAGGCCCAGTCCTGCACCTATCAATGTTAGTGGCAAAATTTCTAATGATTTCATTAGAAGCAGAACCAAGCCTGCTTTCAACATTAGATATTCTCAGTGCTTCAAATGTGTGCAGAGGAATTGCCATGAAGATTGGGAATCAAGAGGCGAATCTATGTCAGCAGGAAGAACAATCGCATTTGGGCGTCTGTCCCCATTTGTGGTAGGAACACAGACAGACCCACGGTATATAAGCAGTGATTTGGCCTTTGTGCCTGCAGCCAGTACGAGCTACCTTTGTTCATACTCCAGCCCTGCCTGTCAAGACTGAGGACTGTGTTGGTGCAGTAGCTCCATGGGAAGGTTAACCAATGAGTGATAAAAGAATAAATCACCACTGTAGATATAGCCCAAGGCTGTTGTGTGATCTGCCAAGATGATCTTTAATATTTGTTGCTCTCTGTAAACTAGAGAAGGCATCAGAAACCTAGCAGAGGTTTGTTCACCTAATCTACCTATTACAGCTCCACAGCCTGGGGCTTTTTTGGTAAAAGCCTGGACCTGAATATCACTAAGTGGAGTCATCACACAGACGAGCTCTCTTACCCCTCATTAGCTAGGAACAAAATAAGCTGCAGCAAAATTTTCCTCTCTGCAAGCTCCTCTACAACCTCAGGCTTTATTCAGTCAACACTGATCATAGAGAAAAAATATTTAATAATGGGAATAATGTTTTTAAGTCCTTAAGCTCCATCATGGTTTCCTCAGTAAAATAATCTTTAACACAAGGTATTCAAAATATAGAAGAGGAGCCTCTGTGAGGCTAACTGTTGAAACCTAAGTGCTATCAATGCAGGTTCAGCACTGATAAAAATGCCAGTATTGAACTCTCCTCATCCTTGGTAACTCTTCACCTTTTTCATTTTTTGACTATATATGGTTATTCTACATGTTTTAAGTTACAGTTGAAAGAATCCCTTTGTTTAAAATGAATGTTTATTTTATACTTGGGAGGAAAAAAAGTCACTGAAATTGTATATTTCTCTTTTTCACTTCATTTCTGGTCCTAATCTCAATCTAGAAACTGTTTCTTGGGTCTTCACTGAACAGTGGTTGAAAATTCAAGATCCCCTGAATCAGCAGCAGTAGAATGGTTCTTCAGTTAATTTAGCCAACATAATTGCTCAGCAAACATCATGAAAAGTTTGCCTCTGGAACTTTAGATCAAGTCCAAACCTAAATGTATTTATTTGTACAAATACTAGTGAATGAAAAAAACCACACAGGAACGACGTATCCCAGGAGTAATCAGAACATGGAGCATTTGAAATTATCAAAATAAAAGGAAGGAAGAAAAAAATACTTTCTTATGCTCTATAGAAAGAAAAGTTAGAATTTAATATGAATTAGAGTTGTGTTGAGTTGAATAGAATAATACACTGACAGCAAGCTAGAAAGGGAGAGAAACTGAAAGAAAGCAATACTTTTACGCTGCTGTTCTGTATTCCTGGTACATCCTTTCTTAACATAAGTGTTAACTAACATTAAATAGAATGCAACATGGTGCCAAATGCTTCAGAGTTGATATGGACTGTGAGTAGGCTCTGTATGTAAATGTATCATTGCAAGGATATGTGAGAACAAACCACTCCGCCTACATAGAAAGGTGTAAATAGATGCATATATTCCACACAGACCTGATGATAGCATGATTTTCATATATAATTGTTAAATGTTCTCAGTCCTGGTTCCAAATGGATTTGTCCATTC
The DNA here is from genome assembly GCA_013399895.1 of Serilophus lunatus. Taxonomy (NCBI): domain Eukaryota; kingdom Metazoa; phylum Chordata; class Aves; order Passeriformes; family Eurylaimidae; genus Serilophus; species Serilophus lunatus. The sequence continues at coordinate 864,032 of VXBA01000519.1, read as the reverse complement.
TTTCTGAATTTTTAGTAAGATATTGAAAATGCTTGTATAGACAGCCTGAGGTAATTTTGCAAAAGGCGAACACATACTTCCTGGTACGAAATGTTTGGGGGAGTACAGCACAGTTTGAATAAACCTTCAGATTCACTGATGACAAATAGTGGTAGGAAGGGATGGATTGCACTATAGGTTAAACAAGTGTATTTCAGTTGGAAAAAACCCAGCAATTAGAAAACACTTTCTTTCCTTCACATTATTGAAAATATGTGTCTGCCTGCCTTTTAATTACAGTGTGTGGAGGAGACACTGCTGAATCACCCAACTTGTTATGTTCTAGAGAGCCTATTGTCATCATCTCCCTCCATGGACTCCATCTCTTTCCTGATAAGACAGAACAAAAACAAGAGCTATGATCTGGGGCTGACTCATTAAAAATTTCACAGACAGACAATGTGTTATGGATTTTCAAACCATTAGCCTAAGCAAATATTAGTTTGTACACCAAAACAAATGACAAAATAGACCAACCATCAGATGATTTGTCTCAGCTTTAAGTCAAGGCCTTGGAAATCATTTTCAGCCAAAACTCTGTCCACTTTGTGGAAGACCCATAATTCTGTCCTCTCATGGATGGTGTTAAAACAGGATTTCATTTGCTAGGAGCTTGTCCTTAATACATGCAAAACTGAGTGGTTTTGGAATGTGACCTTCTGTGAACAGTCACAGAAAAACTCTTGAGTTCATGCAAGATAACAAGTGTGATTTTAAACTAGATTAACAGCATTGATTTGGAGAACATAATGTGACAATGTTGTGTCTATGCTGAAAGATGAATGGGGCTTTACATGTGGAAAAATGGTTCTGGTATTTTTACCAAAAAAAAGTGTGGAGAAGTGATGGCGTTTGAATTTATCCTTAGAATTCTCTCTGTTCAAGATTTATTTTCTGTCTTTAAGTCTCGTCTTCCTATGTTCATGTTTACTCATGGCCATCTCTAAAATTTCGATGGCAAATGAGTGAGTTGTTACTCACATATCTAGAACTGTAATTTCATAAATGTTTCCTCTCTAATTTGCTCATTCCTTAATACTGCCAGACATTGAAATACACAGACAAATTCCAGTGAACTTTAAGAAGCCTGAAAAACATGTGCCAAAATTAAAGTGAACTGAAACAAAATTTAAAGATGACAAGAAGTGAACAGCAGAAGTAGATGCTATTTTAAAAAATGAGTACCTCTTTTCCATAACACAATATATTTCTGTGTCTGAAAATGCAAATGATGTGGGATTGATCCTTTTGAAGAAATGGTAAACTACCCATACCCTGATGTTTTTCCCTTTGGCGGGAGATTCTTAAATTCAGAAAGAGCATTATGGTTTGCAAATTTTCTTTTTGAGATTTGCCTAGAGGATTTGAGAGTTTCTTGTGCTAACTGGGAGCTTCTGTACTGACTTTTCACTGTTATACGTCTTTAAAAATACACAGTTGGCTTTTGTGCTTTTTGAAAAAATATTTTTTTGTACTTGAGGATCCTGTACCATGCACAGTGGATGTAATCTCTACAACTTTTAGGAGGTGTATACCTGTATTTCCTTGGTACTATTACTTTATTTTGGAAGTGATCCAGTACTTCATTCATATACATTTTTGAGGGCTGAAAGAGCATGATCATACCTGTTGACTCCATTGTGTTTCCTAGCAACCATTGTTCCTTGGTTTTCCCCTTATATTTTTTTACAAATTCTGTTTCCCCAGTTTCCAGTAAACTGAAGAACATTCCTTTCTTGGGAATTAATGACATCTTGAAGTATTAAATCTGAGTGGCTGCACAGATGCATCTCTTCTGGCTTGTATCAATGAGATGCAAGTCACAGGACAGTTACAGATAGGATGAGAAGAACTAGTCAATTACAGAGCACATTAGTTGGTTATGTTGCTCCTTCATGCAATATAATCCTGATTTTGATGTTATATTTTACTGACCTTTAAGTTTACTGACCAAAGAAAACAGTTATGTAACTAGGATCAGCTAAACCAAACAGAACAAGAGTATGAAGTTCCAGAATCCAGACCTAGAAACTAGTACAGAACTAGTACAGAAATATAAACTGCTGTTCAAAAATTTTTGCTGACATACGAGTTTCATGACAGTGTTAAAAATGTTTTTCATTAAAAGAGATCCTCCCAGTATGATATAGTTTCTTTTAGTCTTCTATGTTAACAGGATAACTTCTTACGTGCTGTTAGAAAGAGATGCTAAATGGTCCATGAGTCCATGTGGATGTGAGAACAGATGGGCAGAGGCATGTATTAGTACTTTGTTTCCTTTTTTAATTTACTTTAAATATCAGCAGGTGTAATATGCTTTTAAGTAGAGCAGACCCTGATTAGCTGAAAATAGTTAATGCTATTTAAAAACCTGGCACTTCTAAGAGCAGGTAGTTCTGGAAAGTCTCCCAGAGTAGAGTGAGAAGGAAGGCTAAGCACAGCTGAGTAGCTGGCTCTGAAACCAGATAAGGTTAGTCTGGGTTAGGTCTGGGATTTCCTAGTGGTTGAGTATGTTCCTACAAAGCTCTTTATGCAGTGATTATAAGAGGAATGGTACTGGGGACAGGAAAGAGGTGTGGAGGTGGTTATAAGATCTAGCTGAACATAAAAGTTTTGTCCTTTTAATAGGAGAAGTTGAGAGAGAGAACAGTGTGGAAACACAGCAAAGGTAGGCCACGTCACCTAAACACATTTGTAAGTGGTCTGCATCGTCCTTCTCTCCTGATCAAGCTTGTTTTCATCTTCCAAAGGCACAATATCTCCAACTCTGATACCTTGAACTCTCCAAGACCTACCTTTTCTTCCTCTTTTTTGATTCTATTTTCCACTATCTGCTACTTGCTATTTTTTTCACAGTGTGTTTGTAGGTTGAAAGCTTTAAGGTGCAAGTGACTTGAGCCTTAGTTGGCTTAAAGACTGTGGTCAGGTAGGCTATGGTGGGAGAGTAAGCACTGCTAAGGGAACTCAAGGGTGTCTCCACAGCCTATGGAGTCTGCGATCGACATGCTGCGCAGTCTGCTCCAGGACATCACCCTGGAAAGCTGCCACCCAGCTAGCTGTAGAGCTTAGCTGACCTAGCCCTGCTAGCAATCAGCCTTTTGGTTCCCAGTTTGTTTGTTGTTTTTTTTTCCACCTAGGACAATTCTGTGCTGCAGCTCAAGCTCAGAGCACAGGCTGCCCATTGACAAAAAAAGAGGTCAGAGGTCCTATTCCAGGGTTTTCAAAATTTCACTTAGATGGATTTTAACTACCATTTGCAATTGAATAGAATTTACTTGTATTGTAGAAAAATGTAAAGGGGCTTGAAGCATATTCTTTGCCAGAAAGCCTTACTCTTTGAAAGGTGAGCTTCTCTGAGAAGTTCCATGAGAACTCAAGACTATGAAGAACTCTTAGGCTTTTGTTTTGTCATTTGAGTTATAAAGGTCAGGCCACAGAAAGGATGAAAATCTGGAATGAACGCACACTACATGTTCTACCAAGACAAGAGTGGGAATATGCTTGTTTATATCTTCTCTCCCCGGCTTCCTTTTGAATAGTAAGCAATCCATCTCTTGGACTTCTTCATTAGGGATTTTACCCTCTGGCAAGAGGGCAATCATTAAAAAGTAATTGGTTTGCATATTTTTATTTATTTAGAGAATTCAAATCTAATACTGGACTAATGCCCAAGAACTAGGAAAGGAAGAAGCCCTGAATTAGTCTTGGAAGCCATAAAAAATGATGTAACATGTAATAGTTCTGTGTTATATTATAGAAGCAAATTGTTGCCATTGAGCAGCAATGTAAATAGTGTGTGTTGTAGATGTCGCTTGCACTCTCTGCTCTGAAGTCTTTCTCATCCCAGCAATGCTCTTCTCCACAAGTGCTCATCTCTAGTGCAGTTTGTGTTATTTAAATATGCAATTTTAGAACAGACCAAAAAATACAGTCTAATGTAGTAATTACACCATTTTGTCTGCATGACACTTCTACATGAGCCATTTTCATTGTTCTGTATTTGCTATTCTATCAACTGCCTTGACTTGTAGATATGCTTCACTGCCCATTGATTGTATCTAATGTTTTACCTGTTCTTTTCCAATGTTTCTGTTTTTCCACTTCATATTCCTCTCCATTTACTTGATTCTTGTCTTCAGACCTTACATCCTTCCTGATGCCATCAGATTACATTTCTACTGGAGGATAGGAGCTGTCAGGACGTAGATTAGCTCATTACTTTAAGGAAAAAAAAAAAAAAAGTTGGATCTGCTTGTAGTCCTAGCTCAGTTCTCTTGTTTACACATCAGTCACGAATCACAAAGTGAACTGGGAAGAACTAGTAATTTTATTTTTTTTTTTTTTTTTACTTTAAAATCAAACCTTCATCTTTAGTTCCTCAGAGTTTCCATCTCTAACATTGTCTCTAGCTCCATTACTTGTTATGACTCCTCTACAGACATTTATAAGGGTTAAAACACATAATATTTTTCCTGAAACAAAACCTTGCTTATGTGCCAAGGAAAATTAAGACTACGTGTAACAATGCTATCTGGTGACTCCTGCCATAACAAGCTTTGTCCTCTGCCTTTGTCTCCTACTGCCTCCTCCCAACCCTTTACCATCTCCCTAGACTTCTCCTCAGTCACAGAATTTGTGAGATCAATAATGAAACTTTACTGTATTAATAGAATCATAGAATGGCCTGGGTTGGAAGAGACCTTAAAGATTATTTAGTTTCAACCTTCCTTCTATAATGTCTTCTTTTTACTCACGGTATCTTTCTCTGATGATGCTCTTCAACCACTACCACAGTACAGACTCAACTTTGGATCCCCCCTTCCATTTTAGTCTGGATTTCTTTCTCTATTTGAAACTTCTCCAAGTTTTGGTACTCAGTATTCATCTCTAATGTGGCTGTGCTGTGTGTCACCTTGTAATCCTGTCTACTGACAGGATAAACCTATGTATGCCTTCTATTTGACAGGAAACACTTTCTACTTCTCCTTTCCCATTACTCATGTCCTCTGGAGTGTAATGCAAAAGATACCTCATTACCAGGGAATAGCAATAACGAGGAAACTGGATAGGTGCAATACTTCAGCCAGTGATTCACCAACTTCTCAAGACTTATCCTTAACCAGAAAGAGTTGAAAAGAGCTGTAAAATGTTTTTAATATATATGAAAGATGTCTACAATGGAAGAATTAGATCTATTACCTCCTTTGTTTAAAAAGTATACATTGCAAAAAAAAAAATTGCTTCATTCTGTCTTATGAGGACCTAATATGGATAAGATTTCTGGCAAGAGGTGACTGAGAAAAAAATGGCCATTTCAGACTTAAAAAGTATATCAAATTCATGAGCTGAAGTAGCCAATGAAACAACTTTCTTTCTCCCAGACTGTTACAAATCAATAGAGTGGTGGTAAAATCCATGAAGAAAAGTATTTCAATCAAGATTTCAGGTTCTTGCTTTTCATTTCCTTGGCAGATCCCAAATCAAAATTCTCAGGCAAATGATGGGGTTGTCCTGTGCAGGGCCAGGAGTTCAACGATCATTGTGGGTCACTTCCAACTCAGGATATTGTTTCTATGAAATGGAGCTCCTTGTGAAGGATGACCAACCACTTGCTTTGGAGATTGATAACTGTTTGGTGTGTTTGGCTTTGTTTTGCAATTTGGCTTGACTGCTCTGCCTCATAAGGACTTGAAAAACATAAAAGACAAGAGGATATTACAAATTTCCAATGTTATACATTATATTTGTATGCATTCCAGAGTATAAATATGCAGGGCATGTGCCTGGACTATTAATCAAATTCTTTATTAAGCTTTTAAAACAGTATGCATCAATGAATAATGCATTATTTCATAGCATATTGTTCACCTTATTTAAAAACATGGAGCTATCCTCCATATGTAGAATTTTATCTCCTGCATGTAGAATTTTAGGGGTGATTTTCACAGGAGATTTATTAGTGTGTCTGAAACAATTCTAATAAGCAGTGAGCCATTGAATCTGCCACTTCATGAATAGAGCTGGTAGTAAAGCATCCGCACAGCTGCAGGATCTATCTACAGCAATAATTTTAGATCAAGTGTTTTGTATTTGCTTACAAAGCACCCTCTGCTGTTTGAGCTGCTACATGCTTTGTAGATAAAGCTGCTTTTTTGAAAGATCAAAAAGCTTTTTGTGTGGCCCTATAAGAGCCACAAAAATATCTGGAGAGAATCTTATCAAACTTACATCTATAATACATTTCTACATTTCTAACTTGCAGTTAGAAATTTCATGTTGTCATATCAGTAGTTTGTTTTCTTATCCAAATAAGAACAAACTTGAAACGCGGCTAACAGTAAGGTTAACACATTCATTAGATGGGACAAAAGCTTCCAAGTTTGATTGTTAAGTTGACAGAAGGACAATGGAATCTCCCCCATTGCAAATGCATTTCCTCTCTTGACACTTACACTTTGCGTGAGAGGACAATATTGAGTGGACATCAACTGCTTAACATAATTATTTCATGGTTATGAGCTGAAGATTTATGTTTTGCATGATCTTGTGTTGATGTCTGAAGATACACTAAAGGAGATTTTTTTTCTGTAGCTTGTAAAGAGATATAAATACTGGTGTGTGCAGCTTTTTTCAAAGCCCCTATCAAGTATCATGCTTTATTTTTCTACCTATTCCTGTGAGTGCCAGAAGTCAGTCAGGGGGATCCTGCGCTACAGTACAGATTCCAAATGATAAAAACCCCCAAGATATTTTACACATAAGATGCCGTGGTTTGAATAGCCCATTTACACTGACTGAAAATGCAGTGCAAAGTCAAGTTGAAAATCAAAAGAGTATGTCTGAAGAAACTAGGCAGACAAATTCTGCTATGGCTGGATAACAAGTAGGGAAGAAATCATATCTGCCCCTGAAGTTGATGACTATCTGGCATATATTAAATACCAATGGAACGAAAGGAACGAAAACATTTGCTTGCCTTAAAAATAACTATTCTCTACATTGACTTCAAGGACACTTGCAAACACGTTGATATTCCTTAGTGTGATTGAGCATGTCTAATTAATAGAATTGCTTGGGAATTTTGCTAAGAAAAATCTCTTCAAAAGAAAAAGCAACTTCTGTAGAAATTGTAATTTTCCATGAAAGAAATGAAAGAATCAAAACAAAATACATTGTTGAAGCCTATTGAAAATCAAAGCACTTCAGTTCCCTGAACCGAACACAAATATAATTTCCATTTGTCTCAGATCCTGGGTATACTACAGCAAGTAGTTTGCTAAGGTTTAACGGTTTAAATTTCATTTATGATTTTTGATTATCAGACTTATAATGAACCTGGTAATCTTAACGCTGAGCACCTGTCTCAGAAGGTAAACCCTGTTGAGGAGCGTTATGCTGACACCTGAAACTACAAATGATTCTTGACAAGGGTCAACACATATTAAAGACTGGGTTTTCAGAGATACTCAGTACCAATGTAGCTCTGCTCCTATTGACGTCACTGGGAACAAGTCAATTTAACTTCAATTGGAAGTTAAATCAGGCTGATCCTGAGTTGTTTTGAGATCTCCACCCTGTATCTTCCTCATTGCATTAATTAATTATTACTCAAGTTGCATCTTAATTTAATAACATCTCCCAAAACATGGTGAGCTATGCTATATTTCCTTCTTTACCATCTCTGCCAGTTTATCAGCAATGTAGAAACATAATAGTATCTCAGTAACATAATTTTCCATATTTTTTCCCCTAGAATTCACACAACAACACAGTGTCAGCTGTGTATGTGAGAAACATTGAAATAATCTTATGTATATCTCAGTTAGTCTACAGCTATCTCTCTGTAGGTCACTTTCTGTGTATTTTGAGCAACCTGAGTGTTCACATAATTTGGATGTTAACAATACTGTGTTCCTCTTTCAAGCAGTGTTCTATATGTAACTGTTCCTTTTTACTCTGTGTTCCAGCTTGATGTTCTATCACTGGAATTGATAAAGTATGGCAACACTCTTCTTGAGGAGCTGCAAACAGGACCAGATATCTAAATGTGGTTTTAGAAGTGCCAAACAGAGGGGCAGGATCACAGCCCTGGAGCTGCTGGCTATGCTTTTGTAGGCCAGGATGTAGGTGTCTGCCCTTGCTGCAAAGGCATGCTGCTCACTCCTGCACAGTTTGCTGATAACCAGGGCTCACAGGGCTTTGTATGTAAAGCTTCTTCCTTTAGAAATCTTTCTTGAGAATCATAACTTATAAAGGTGACACTGAAATCTGCATTCCTCTGGGTCTGTACATTGCCACTAGTTTCCCTCAAAAGACTTAGGTTTTGATGACTACATCCTGTTTCATTGGGATACCCAGTACACAGAAATACCACACCCGGTGAGTCTACAAATTACAAAGTACAAAATCGCTCTGATAAATGACCGACCATCTTAACAGTCTTTCCCTTCGCTCAAGCAGTCCTTGAATGAATGAGGTGAATCATTCCTGTGCTGCAACATACGGTGCAATTCTCAGAGTAAATTCTCATTGATGTGGTCCATCATTCATAAAGCTTCCCAGTAGAGAAGATGCTTGGTCAGTGAAATCAAAATTGATGATCTATGCTCTGCAACAAAGTTTAGACTGATTTCAGCCTCAGCATAATCAAATTACCACTGCAGTGCATTTAAAATGGGTAGAATAGAGCTTAGTATAATAAGGTTTTTCTTATACACTTCAAGATATTGAACATGCTAGTGCAAGGAGAGGGGAAGATTGGTGTAAAACGGTAGTAAGTCAGAATAACAGTATTTTCTATGAGTTTTGTTCTGACACGAGTGATAACACAGGATTCTCTACAACTAAGGCTAGACTCCTTACATTTTATTTTCTAAGGTGGAAAGAAATTTTCCAGTTTCCTACAAAACTAAAGAATTAAAGCCTTGCAAAAAAAAATCACTAAAAGATGGAGATTATATGTTGGAGGAAAATCTATTCTTGAAATTGCACAAATATAAATATACTGTGGCCAAAACACCACTCTTTGTTCCCTTCTCTACAAGTAAAAAGAACCCAAATTTCCACCACGAAGTATTTTACCCATGTACCTTGAAGATTCTTTGTTTGCTTCCTATCTCCCTGGGAGCAGCTGGTTTCTCTGGGACACCCAACTAAAAATAATGCTGAGACGTTATTTCAGGGGTAATAGTATGTAGGGTTCCTAAATTTCACATTGTTGTGTTATGAAAGCATGAATTAAATTCCTTAGGACTGCGGATGTTTGGACTATGTGAAATGTTGGTAAGCCTAGCTAGAAAACAATACTATCTAATCGCAACCCACAATGCTAACCACAATCCACAGAAAAAAGCTTTTCTGCCATAAGGCCAAATTTTGAGGACCTTATTTAGATAATTGTTGGACTAAGTCTTATTTTCTTCTCTAAAACTGTAAGGGCATCAGGATTTATGTCCTTGATCCAAAGGAGATATTGCCAATAAAATGCACAAGAAAAATCCTTGCAGATTTCTCTCTAGGTTCTATGACCCTCAAGTGGCAAAATGAATCATATATTCACACCTGTATACCCTAAACATGCATCAAAGTTTTTATCTGGCTCTATAAGCAAGCCCATTTGATTCCCAAGATAAAGGGCTGAGTGGTGCATAAGGTTGGATGCAAATGAAAACTTTTTGTTCCTGAAAAGGAGTCAGAAATAACCTCAGGCTGGATCAGCAGGTAATGGTATTGTAACAGTTTTCAAACAAGGACAAATATGCCTAAAATTGCTGATTGTTGCTGCTCTGAGAAGAGAGGCTTTAGTCCTTCAGTGTGACTTTTAAGCATCTTTTACAGAGGGAAGGTTCTAGAGGGTCCAAAATGGTTTTGTACAGTTCTAAAATACACCTTCTGAGAAGAGAAGATGGAGGGCTCATCCCAGGCAGGGTCAGCACCACCTGGCACAGCTGCTCAAAAGTGGAGGGCGATTGTGGTGCTCCTGTCCACAAGGCAGTGGTCTGCCCAGCTGTCATGCTCTTGCTGATAACTAATGATGTAAAAAGGAAGCTATTCTGGTATTTCTACTTTCATTTCCATTACTGGATATCTGACAGCTGAGAGAGGGAGAGATTCTGGTCTTAAGCATGCTATGGTATGAAAAGCTGCCAAAAGACACCATGGTTACACTGAGTTTGATTGAACAATCCAAAATATTTGCAGTTCTGTATTGCCAATTAAAAATACTTGCCAACTATCAACTGCTTGTAGCAGGGAAAATGCTCATTGGCTTACAAATCAAATCCTGTGTTATATACAAATAAGTTTCTATTAACTTAGTAATCAATTCAAGTGGTTATCTTCCCTACCTGTGGGATAGTTCACTTAAAATACTATTGATAACAATAAAAAATCATGATGATCTGCAAATAATGGATATGGAGAAAGTAGAAATAAAGACGTGCTCCCTCACTTTCTTACACTTGCCAAAACCTCCAGGGTAGTGCTTACTAGCAAACAATAAAGAGATACACTTATAGACAAGGTGGAAGGTTTTAATTTCATTACTTAAGACTCAGGGGGATTTGTTATAGAGATAAAATCCGCAATGAGATGATGCTTTTCTGTTATTTCATATTTGCACAAACACCAAGAGTGAAATTTTGTTCACTGTTCCACTTTTCAAAATTAATTTTTTAATCCATAGATTCCCGTTGCAATTGAAACAGGAAGGAATACAGCAAAACTATCAAACAGAACAACAAGCCATTATCACTGCAAATAAATCATTTTAGTTGCCATGGGTAACCAGTACCAGTAAGGTATTCAGGCACTGCAGCCACCAGCACTGATACCCTGCTCTGAAACTGCTGACTGTGCATCACACTGCAAACTTCAATAATTGTTATGTGTAAGAGGGTGGTGGCACCAACAGGATATATACTTGTAATGAGTCATTCTTTAAATAGCTTAATTTATCATCCTCAAATAAAGGAAGGAGGGGTTTTATGCAGTACAAGGCAGTTCAAAAAGCTTAAATTATTAATAAACTAACAGCAAAGCAGGAAATACCGAAAAAATACACATACGTGCACACACGTGCAAAAGTATTAAGCATTAAACAAGTAACCAAGTAACATGCAGAAGTACCATCACAAGTCTGCAGCCATAATCCACTCATTTATTAATTTGTAAATGTAAATAGCCAGCAGATAAGGTGTCGGTAACTGCAACTCAAGGACATCCAGACTTTCACAGAGCGCTGATACTGGATGTGCTTGGCACGGTAGTTTCAATTAGGCAGTGCGTTTTTTCTTTCATAAAAAGAAACACAAAGACTACAGAAGAGAAAGATCACAAAGACTAACAAGGGTCATAGCTTGAGGAGAAAACATCCTGAGGCAACTTTGATCTTCTGGTGGGAAATATTGATAACTCAGTATACAGTACTCCTGAGGCAAAATGGAATGACACACATTGTTCTCCCCACCACATGAGAACACACAGGTCAATCATTCATTAAGGGGATTGCAGTTCCTCTTAATTTGATTTCAAAGCAGACTTATAGCAGGAATTGTAGAGTTTCAAGTCAAAAGGCTCCTTCCAAGCATAGGACCCCATGCCATCAAACAAGAATAGAAGGCAGGTGACCAGCCTGCTGAGGTGCAGGGGAGCAGAATCAGAGACACAAGGAGAAAGGAGCAGCCGAGACCTTGTTCCAGGTTCCCAGCTGAAGTGCTAAAAGACTAAAGGCCCTGGGATGCAGTGTGCTTCACATGCACATCTATGATTAGATGCTGGTATCTATATCTAAAAAAATCCAACACAAACCAAAAAATGCTAGTTCAATTTCCACATTGAGGCAGATCAACACAGGAGGAAAAGAAATCACAAAATTTTCAACAGATATCTGCCTCCAGTGATGAAGAGCCTATAGACCACTTGGTTATCAGGGCCTCTCAAAAGAACGAAGAACCAATTACCAAGAATTAATGTGTTTTCCTTCAGTATACTTAATTTATATTCTCTGCTGAACATAACTTCAATCTCTCCATAGGTCTATGCAAAACAAGGGATTTCCATCCCCTTGCCAGGTCCCTTTGTGACTGAAGTCTTCCCATCTATGTTGCTCATTGGGCTTTTCTTGAGACTCAACTCCCTTTCCCATCAGCCTTTCTTTCTATGTGTTCTCTAAGCTTTTATTTGTTATTCTTTCAGATATCTCTACCCTGCATTATGAAAGTACATTGCTGGATATGCTATTTAAGCACTTGCAGCACTGGCATCACTGGCTGCATCAAATAGAACAATACTTGTATATCTGATATTAAACATTCTTAATGCATTCAAGGAGAAGATTTGCTTTTTTTTTTTTGTTGACTTATGTTTAGTTTGTGAGCTGTTACAAGTCTCAGATCCTTCTGCTATACTGGTAGCAGTACGAAGTTGTAAGTACACTTTCTTTTCACTTGTCTTAATTTTAAATTGTTATGTGTTGAAGCAACATAGCATAATATATGAGGTTTATGACTTTTTTTTTTTTTTTTTTCTGAAAGCTTCTGTCCTTTCATCTGATGCTTTTTTTCCTACTTAAATTTTATATGTGAATTCTTTTTTTCAAAATCTAGATGAGTGCATTGACTGGGATTTATGTAAAATAGATTATCCAGTGACCTCACCCCCACTTCAAGCTCTTTCATGATAAATTATAAATGCATCTGATATTATTAAGTGTAAAACATAATTCTTTAGCTTGTATATGGAGATGTAAAATATCTTTTTAGATCAAGATGTATCACACCTGTGCCTTCTATCATGACAGTTACGACTTAATTTACTAAATTTAAAAAGAATACATTTGTTTGTACGTTCTACTTTTGCTACATCAATATTGGCTGCTTTAGTCACTTTGCTGCCTCCTAGGTCAACTTCCCCATAGTTTCCAACTTTTCTTTTTTTTTTTTTCAATTTAAATTAAACCAGTCTGTAATTTCTGAGGTCTACCATGATCATATTTGTAATGATAGGCATATTTCTTGCCTTTTTCCAGTCTTCTGGGACTTTCTCTGCGTTATCCTCTCCTTGGATTGGTCCGTGTCTCAGAGACTGTTCCAAGGCCATGCTGAAGTGACACATTAGACCCTGCTGAGTTTAACGTAACTATCTTATCAAAAATCTTTGAATTTTGGTCCTCTCTAGCCCATAATATCAATACTGAGGAAGCAATGTGCTGTAGCAACACAGTCATTTGTTCTCACTGGCCTCAGGTTTATCTTAGTTCAAAATTGCCATAGATGTGATGATTTATAGTCAACAGTTTTTCAATAAACTATGGAGTGGAAAGCAATTATTTCATCTTTTCAAACTCTTGGCTTCACTCCTCTCTTTTGAAATGGCAGTAAGTTTATAACTTATCTTACTAAGATTTAACCTGATTTTTAGTTTCTGGGTTTTTTTTAAAAAATTATGCATTTTAGTGCTGTAGCTTTCTCTGCATCAGCCATTTTTATAATTTTCCACATAGACAGTTAATTCTTTTTGGTTCTCCTCTTCTCTCTGCTATAGTTTTAAAACAATTTTGTGTCTTCTCCTTCTTTCTGTTTTTTTTGTTTTGTTTTTAACTTTACATGTTTTCCCCACTTTACACTTGTCCTTTATTGTATTTTTTTCTACTTTTTAGATGATGCTTTAAAAAACTGATAACTAAAGAGTAGCTAATGGAGCAATACAAGTCTGCTTGTAAAATTACTCTCTCTTATTATTTTATTTTGAGACAGTTCACCATTGTACAGCAATAGCCTGATCTCATATGGTTTACTAATTTTCACATTATCTTATTAAGAAACTGTACCACCAAGTTCTGCTGTTTTGTTTTTTTATTAATATATAATTAGTTTTCTATCTTCCAACATTTACTTTTCCTAGGAATATATATTTTATTTTTCCATGATAACTTTTAGCAAAACTGGTTTTCCTCACTTTATATTCCTGATCGATCATCTCATCATGAACTTGTATCTAGTCTTTTGTAGCTAAATGAAAGAGAATTCTGCAGACTCATGAGTATGCATGAGAGATGAACTTATAAGTGTCAAAATAGTTTTAGAGTTAGGACCCAGTCATTTAAAGCAGTTGCATTCTCCAAGCATCCTTTTCCCTGAATAAAATTCTTGAGCTAAAATTATATATACCCACATATATGTACACGCATATACTTCCTTTCTCAGAGTATAAAAATATTTCAAAAGTTTTCAAGTTTCAACACAGCAACTATTTTAATGAGGCTATTGATGGACTGTTGTATTGTTTGATATCTACAGATGCTTTTGAGATGCAATCTATGCAGAGACAGACATTGAAGTTCAATATATTCTCTTTTCAATATAATTTGAGAGCCATGCACTGTAGGCACACATAATTAAGAACAATGCAGCTTGTTTCTAGATGGAGATATACTTGGGAATGCAGCTCAACTGTACTGAGGCAGTTGCAAGTCCTAATTGCCCTACTGGACAGTACTTCCATTATTTTTTTCTGCCTAAAGGTGAGATTCATCCCATTTTTCAGGGTGTAACTGCAACCCTGATAAGATATTACAACTAAGAGTTTGAAGGGTGGTTTATCTCCTTCTATATTTCATTTCCTGTTAACCAGTGTTGATACATTTTCCCATTTCTTCTACCCTTAGTATTCTTAAAGTATAAAAGATTTTTAATTAGATGATGCATTGTGGGCATTTACCTTGATAACTCTCCTTTTTTAAGCATTTATCTTTGCCAAGAGATGGTCAGGAAATCTGTTTCTTGTATCTTCTTCAGCTTCATAAAGACTATATATAATCTTAATTAGGTGACAGTTTCATCCTATTTCTTTCATCTGTATTTAGTAAGTAAGCCATGCTTACCTGTGACATTTCTAGTGTTCTGTATCATCAAGTCTTGATGTCATGTATACCATAGCTTTACAGACACTCTTAAGCTTGTAGTTCTTTCTGTTAGCTTTCATGCTCCTAACATTTGTGCATAAAATATATTAGTTTTCCTAATTATTCTTCCTCTCAATTATGACTGCTGTAGTCTCTTACTTTCTCCCTTTCCCACTCCATGTTTGCGAGTAGGAATCTACCTTTTAATTCTTCATGAATTTTTATCCCCAGTTCTCTCCAAATCAGATTTAAAGCTTTCTTCCTTTTTTTTTTTTAGAATTGCTGCCTAAACATCCTATCTTCCCTCAATGCCAGGTGGATTCACTTCTCTCCATCATTCTGAACCTTTGAACTTACAGGCTGAGTTATAGCACCACATGATATATGCTTATTGCCTAGAGAAACCTGCAGCCTGTGTCCTCAGAAGGCAGAAGCTCTTTCTGGGAAATCCTGAGCTTAATGATATTTATTGTGTGTGGGCTTTGAACTGACCCATAGAGATGCCTTTTGACTTTGAGACGTGCAAACATGAACAACTCTGACTACTGTTTTTACAAAATAAGACTTTCAAAAGCATCCACCTCTACTAGTAACCAGAAAGCTTAGAAATATTTGGTTTATATTAACTAACATTTGAGATGAAGTTAGGTGATCATTTGAAAGGCTTGAGTTCTACCTCGTATTCGTAAGACTAATAACTATTTTAAGGCTCTTAAGCAGGAAGTTGATTTGGGTCAAGTACCCAGGGACTGCTATCGTGTGTTGAACTTCTACCTGTTTTCTTACTTTTTGTTCACATTTTACTCCCTTTAGGCCCACGTTCTGTTCAAATCACTCTCAGTGTTTTCTTGATTGTCTTTATAATTAAGGAAGTCTAGAAACTTATTATTGAATCTGTGTGGGAAAGTAGTCTTTTAAGGCCAAAGGAAAAAAATATGATTGCAATATAGAATGGCATTTGGTACTTAACATGCAACAGAACAAATGCACAATATCAGGGAAGAAAGAAATATGTACTAGAGTCACAGCTGACAAGTGAAACAAAAAACCAATTGTTTCAATGTATTTAACAGATGAAAGAAATGCAAGAACTCTGGACTGGTAAATTGTGGCATCTAGCTATTGAGGAAAAATGATAAATAGCTTCATAGACTCTTGGGAAATGATTTGTTTTAATTGTGTACAGTCATATTCAAATCAATATCTGAAAAATCCATTGGGATGCAGAGAACTGGAGTAAATCAGAATTTCAGAGTAACTCAGATAATAGATTATTTTTTAAAGCTGGCAGGAGATAAGGCTTTCACATTTACATATATTTTCAGTTCTTCTATCATGAAATTTGCTCATATTCAATCCATTCGGTTTACTATAAGGATGAAAAGGCACTTAGCATTTAAAGCAGGTACAAGGAAAGACTGCTAATATTGGTACTTATGCTTTGTCCAAGTAATCTTTACTATTGCCATAGGTAACGGTCCATCAGAATTTCATTATACCTGTCATTGAAATTCCTTGCAAAAAAGTATTTGTCAGGCAATTATAGGCCTAGGGTAGAATATAATTTATTCACACAGTAAAACTGGAGAAGACCAGTGAGTACTTTGAGGATGTACCAGTTAGAGATTTGCTAAACATACCTGAGTCATTTCTTTAAGAGTAAATACATGTGGACCTCACTAGTAGCATCAGGAGGAAGAATTTTAGGAGCCTGTTGACACTTCACCTCAAGCATGTAACAGGCTGAAAGCTCCAACTATGCACCCTTGGCTTTGTACTGGTGTCAGTATTTGTTTGATAAATAAGATAACTAAGGGAGAGATGCCTAATCAACTTGTAGAGCATATTCACGAAATATGCTAGTCAAGCTTCTTATTAAGGAATCTATTCCAGTAACGGTATAATATTTTGTGTGGGCCGTTCAACTTATCCAATAAAAAGTTTTTCAAAAGTGAAAGTATTATTTGCGAGATATTTTCCTGATGTTTGTTTTTCAGTATTACCCATTTTATATAGGTATGACTGTGAATCAAATGTTTCATGAAAGATATCTGCTTGGCAATCAGAATTGTGTGCCCTCATTTCATAAGTTCCTTGTCCGATCTATACATCAGATATCTATCTCCCAGATAGGGATAAGGAAATGTGTCCTGTCATGTAGGACTATCTCCAGGCTTAATTAAATATTTATAAAGTAACCTATAATTAGCAGATATCAATGAAGCCAGTCAGAAGATTGGGGAGCAAAACACAGTCCTTTGTGGTTCTAACAAGGAGGAACAATGTCCTACTTGGTAAAACACCCCAATAAATATAAAGAGAAACAGAATCTTTTTGTAAATGGACAAATATTGCCAGACATTCTATCTAATTTTAATCACCACTGTATTTCAAAAATATTTGATTTAGGTACTCTTACATATACAGCACTGACCTGGTTAGGAAGCAAAAGTATCAGGGACAAGTAAAATGTTTTTATCCTGTTCTGCCAAGTTTCACCAATCACAAGGCTGATTTTGCCCTGTCAGAGTAGAGTAGAGGAAGCATGGTGTAGTATTACAACCTTAGTGAATAAAAATGAACTGAGAATTATTTAAATGTGAATGCATTGCCTAGCAAGAGAAAGACTGAAGAGAGCCAGTTGTTTGCCTCAGCTGCCTTCAGATTGGCTTGCCAGGCCTTTTTGGCATCACAACAGTGAAGAACTTGCCATTATGTGAATATGTTGCCCAGAAGCCCCTAACTGCTTTAATATTACGGGGTCAGGATAATAAAAGCCTCACGATAATGACTGGCAGATAAATGGAAATGACAGTGAATTCTAAAATATGTCCTACTGCTCTTAAATTATGGGGGAAAAAATATGTGGGGAGGCTGATGCGTCTATTTACCATTTCTAAGTTTATTTTTATAGTGTTTGCCATTAGAGAAACTGAGTGCATAGCTTAGCAAAGCCATGCCCCTGCTTTCTGGCCGTAGTTTATCAGAGATGAGCTAATTTATCCAGTTTCTCTCAACCAAATTGGTGTATTATCAATTAAAAAATCCACAGAAATTATATCTATAAATTCTGGGCATGCCATTTGCCATTCAGTTGGAACTGAAACAATGGTATGATAATAAAAGGATATTTCATTATAAACAGAGAAGCATTTGAAGTCTCCCTAGGCTGTCAAGTGATGAGTGCAGTATGATGAGTGCCAACGCTTTTCTATTGCTGATTTCATTACTTGTCTTCACTTGGGAATTATCAGGCCCTAAATTCATAAAATCCCCAAAGCCACTTCAAAATATTTTCTGTCTGACTGAAGCAAAGCAGCCTTCTACAGGACTGGTGCAAGGTGGTTAGGCTAACTGCATGTCAAAATACCTTTTATATATCTGCTTGTTATTGCTTCCTTATTTTCTATTTTTGTGATGCTCCTAGTTAGGAATTTTGTTTTCCTTTTTCTCCTGTCTTTTTTTTAATTATTCTTTTTAAGCAGCAGTGGCAACTCACAAGTAGAAATATGTATCCAAGAGATAGTTGCACATTCCATTAGTCTCAAGAGACTAATTATAAAATCTTTATCCTCATTGCCTAATAATAAAAGTGTGCTAATTTGCATATCAATACATCGTGTTTTCAGTGTTATTTTCCTAATTTTTTTCCCCCCAATTATAAAATGGGTCTATTTTCTCTTTTTTACATTTAGGCACTTTTAGTATTTTAATAAAATAAACATAGGCGTCATATTCCCCTTTTTTAATGTGAGTCCCTCACTCAATTAGGTATTAGCTTATACTGAAGTCACTAAGTTTTATTGTTAGTCATTGCACAGATTGTTTGGAAAAGGGTCTTTGGGCCTCCCTCCTTTGTACAGTTCAAGATCAATTGCAGATACAGCCAGCTTTCCAGAAAAGCTAAATGCATGTACGTTTCTTCATTATAATTTAGAATAGCATAGTTCTCTCATTTTACATCTAGATGGATCTTTTTTGATGTGTACACTTAGCAATGTGCTTACATATATTTTTTAAGCAGTCATCACCATTGTGGCAAAGTAAAACTACAGTTATAAATAAGGTCATTAATCTCTGGTCTTACACAGATTTTTGCACTGCTAGCTTTCCGAAGCCTTCATTTTGTCTCTAGGTTCTCCATTGTGAGTGTTTCTCTAGAGGGATATTTGTTATATATTTACTATTATTATGGTATCTCAACACCTATATCTCACACTGAGCTCCAAACCACAGGTCCAACATTGTAATTCATCTTTTTAAAAGAGCATGAGGGAGTAACACTTTCATATGAAAAGAGGAGCAAAATATACATTCCTTTTAGATGATTTTTATTTTCAATTATGAAAACTAACCATCAAGGAGAGAAGACAAAACACATGGAATTTGATCTGTGAATTAATGAATACCGCCTGTCTCTGGTGCTGTAATTTCAGCACCTTTCAAGAACTCTAGATTCTATCTATGGGTCATGTTCTCTCAGCTTAATTTTGTTACCATGTAGCACTTTTTCTTAGAGATAGATAAGCATTTTGGACCATGGATGCATTATCATAATTTAAGAAAACTCATGAAGTCATGAGAGGTTCAAAAAGGTCACACACAGAATTACACACAGAATTAATAAGGTTGGAAAAGACCATGGAGATCATCAATTCCAACCTTTACCTAGGTTAACAACCTACTCAACATCAGTCTAACATCTATACCATCTAAACCATTTAAACCATCTAAACCATACCACTAAGTTCATCATCCAACCTATCCTTAAACACATCCAGGGACGGTGACTCCACCACCTCCTTGGGAAGCCCATTCCAAAGGGAAATCACTCTCACTGTGAAAAAGTTCCTCCTGATATCCAACCTAAACCTCCCCTGACTCAGCCTGAGACTGTGTCCTCTCGTCCTGTCACTGGGAGCCTGAGAGAAGAGACCGACCCCCGCCTGACTACAGCCTCCTTTCAGGGAGTTATAGACAGCAATAATGTCACCCCTGAGCCTCCTCTTCTCCAGGCTGAACAATCCCAGCTCCCTCAGCCGTTCCTCACAGGGCTTGTGCTCCAGCCCCTTCGCCACCCTTGTTGCCCTTCTCTGGACACGCTCCAGCAACTCAATATCCTTCTTAGACTAAGGGACCCAGAACTGGACACAGAATTATACTCTGTGTTACTATTATTTGTTTAATATTGTAAATTGACAGTGCTATTAAAAACCAATGACAACAAACAAAAAGGAAACAAAACAAACAAAACCCCAGGTGCTTGAGGGATGCTAACTGTTTTCCTCCTGGCAACTCATACTCTCTGTGCAGTATCATGGCTTTTCTCATGCACCTCTGTGCCACTTCTTAGGTACAAAAATCCCCTCGATAGCATTGCCTGCTCTCTATGAGCAACCATGAGCACAGGTGTGCAAAAGTGGTTTGGGGACTGATATCTACTAAAGACTGGACTTGTCGGCCCTCTTGCATTCAGTAAAGATCATGTAACTGTTATGGGTGATGTCAACCAAAACACAACAATAAAGCAAGGCTGGGTAAATGCTTAACCAGGTGGACAAGGCAGTTTCTGTGACAGACAAGAAAACAAATCTGAGAATTGTAAATACAAAACAGAGAAGCACAGTGGAGCACGCTGAAGGCTCTCAGAGCAATTAGCAAAGTGTACTCCCTTGGTCTGCCTATGTCCAGAGGTGAGGAGCTTTGCACATTAAAGATGTCAGGCTTCCTGACCTGTTTTTCTAAGGAAGAGAGGACTACTGATCCCAGATTCTCATTAACCAAGTGGTTCAAGAAAGGGGAGCAGTGTTTTAGTGGTTATTTAGAAAGGAGCAAGTTAGCATACTGTTGCCTCACTTGAATTCCTACACTATATCCATTATGAAACTAAAACTAACATATAAATCCCTTTAGAATATATTTGTTTGCTTTTTCCACAAAGAAACAGTGGAGGCTTAGGAACAATGAGTTCCTTTACAGAGATTTGACAAACAAAATTATTGAAGTCAAATGGGAAAACCCCCCAGCTTCTCAAAAAGAACCATATTATTCCTTATTGTTCATGTAGGATCACTCATGCTTTTTCCAACTTGTCTAATAACTGCATAAAAATAAATAAGTCCTTTGGTGATGTTTGCTACAAATTTGTTCAAATGCTACTTTCAACTCATGAACAATTTCAAGACTGTAATGGAAAAGCTGAATCAGCTGTGAAATGTAACTTTTGACTTAATCATATTAATTGACATACCTATGTATAAATTTTTTGAATATTTAGTGTAATTGCTTCAAATGACATTTAATTTGTCACTTGAAGTATAATAATTAGAAACAGTGCATGAAAGAAAGTCATTGCAACTTCAAATGAAGTATATCAAAGGTATAATTATTTTGAATGTTATAATATTGAATAGCTATACTCACAGGGCTGGGGAGCTGACACTGTCAATGTTTAAGTCTGTGGACCACCGAGTCTCCTTTGCTACTTAGGCCACACATGCACTTATTTGCAAGATTTGGGGAAATGGCGCTATGTGAAAAGGCAAAAATCACATAATAGTTTCTCCTCCCTGTAGGCCACAAACAAGCCCTCTGTGCAGAAATGTTTGTCATCCAAGTCACATTAAAAATCAATGGAAAACATTCCATCAAACTCAGTGGGAGATGAATTGATCCACAAGTTTATTTTTGACTCCACTGGAGATGTTCAAGAGGCAAGTAGCAGGCTGATGGAGCAGCTGCTTGGTGTGAATAGTCCCCTCAAATATTCCAGTGCAGTGCTAGGGTGGTTCCCACTGCTCTGCACAGCACCAGACTCTGTTCCTTGGGGAAAGCCTCCACCCCCACCTCACCTCACAAAGAGACAGGAATGTAAGACAGAGGGAAGAAATTAGCAGCAGCTTTAATAATGTCAACTGGCAAGAACAGTGACATAGCTAGTAAGGTATTGCTCAACATTGCACAATATCTCTTACATAAAAATAAATAAATTGAAACCACAGAGAATTAAAGCAAGAAAAAGGAAGGTGAATTTCTTCTACTGCTCCAGCTGAAAGATCATGCAGCCGTTCCAACGCCAGAGGCCCCGCTCATTCACAAGAAAAGTGACTGTCATGCCAGTTGGGAACCAGTTTGGTGGGCACTGGCAGAGAACTGCCTTTTTAAAACACTTGGTCCAGACCTCTGGATGGAGCCTGTCCCTTGGGAATCTGAGTGAGGAGTGGCTTTCTTAGCTTCAAATGCCAAAAAGAGCAGGTGCTGAAACATGATGGGGCAGTGCCATGGGTCCTACACCTGAACCTCTGCCAGTTCCTGAAAGACCTAAGCCATACTGACCCTAGTGAGTGTCGGGGACATGACTGGAGGAAGTGAGGGATTTCGGCTTTGGGAACAAACAGTTTAAAGTTTATTGAATTGCTGAGCACAGCATTTTTGTGAAGCATATGCTGTAGCCAGAGGTAAAACAGAGAGCTCTTAAAAATTATGAATCAGGTATAACTGTGTTTTAATGTTATCAATCTGAATGTTTCCCTAAAAAATTTAAGGAAACTCCTAGAATTGAAATCATACCTAGAGACTTAAGAAACCAGAGTATATTCAGGATGAATTTTAAAACTATGCCCACCTTCTGAGAGGAGTTTTCCTTTGGATGCAAATTAAGTCAGAAACAGGCAGAAGAGTTAGGTTTCAGGAGTCAGAAAACACAGTCCTTAGGCTTCTCCTTCAGTGCCATTTAAAGTTACCTCTTTTTTCTGCCACTTAGCCATTGCCTTCTTTAGTTCTGATACGAGATGAGCTATTGGCCCAGAGAAGGAGGAGTGAAGGGGTTCTCTGGAACTCCTGTTTATTGCTCCACTGTAAAGGAGTGTGTTAGTTCCCTCACTTCTTATCAGCTCTGGCTAAGGCCAGTGACATCCTATTAGGTACCTAACAGGTCCAGACTAACATGTAAATATAGTTCTGATCCCATATACACTTATAATATTTTTTGTTTCCTTCAATGAATTTGTAATAAGAATTGAGGCTGATGATATGCACCACATGCAGTCTCCTACATACCTTTTGCATAGTAAATATTTGACAGCAATATTTTGGTTTTGGCATCCACACCAGACTTCCCCTATTCATCTTGGTTTTGGAGGAGCAGGCTCCTGCTGGGTGAGGAAGGGGGAACAGCAACACAAAATTTGGGGAGTTTTTTCTTCTGAATAGTTTAGCAATCTCTTAAAAGCCCAGTAATTGAATCTTCATCAGAAGTGCTCACATAAAAACCAGCATTGGTCTGGAGAAGCAAAGTGCAGTTCAGTTAAAGCTAAAGGCCAAAGTAGCCAGGCAAACTCAGATTTACATCACTGTGTTCCAACAGCACAGCTGCATCAAATTACTCTCTTCAGAACAGGAAGGATTGGAAGCTTGATTACAAGTGCTAGAGAGACAAGGAAACACAATCTCATCTGTACATTGTGTATGAGATCTTTTTTTCCACTCAGAAATTACTAGTGGAAGGAACTACTCCACACAGGAGAGGTCCTAGTCTTCTGCAAACAGGTCTGGCTGTTTGTCAATATGATTGAGCAAAACAAACTGTTTTGTTTTTTTTTTTCAGAAAATGGTGAACTGGAGGCAAAACAATTTTATTTTTCTCCATGAAGGTTGAAGTTTGCCACTTAGCTTTCAGACAACAAAGGGTAATAACCTATACACAGTGCTTCAGGATTTTGTCCCTCCAGCCTCTGACCTGCCTGAGCTTGCAGTTGCATGTTGATGCAATAACTTTACTTGGTCCTTTTGCAGGTGGATGTCCTGGTCTGTAGGGCGGCAGGTTCAGGGCCTTTGTGTTTTTGTTTTCTAATAAATTAAACCTCTACCTGAGCTCCCACATACAATTTTTTTTTCATTCTTTTTCCCTCATTTTTTTTTAAATTATCCATTTTAAGAGTGTATCCCTAAGGACTTTCAAAAGTACTGAGTTAAATATTACTTAGCTATGTTAGTTTAAATACCAGATATTACACTGGCATAATCAAACTGAATTTGGGCAGTTGAATCTGACTTTGTTTTTATTAGCTATTGTTTGTTTGAATTGTTATTATATTTTTGTTAGACTACTAAATAGTTGCCTAAGATTTCATTGTTTGTGCAGCATCTGAGCTTGAATAAGAACAGAAGGTTAAAAATTAACTTTAGAAAATGAAAAAAAAAAACAAACCAGGAAAACATAGGAACACATTAAAATTTACAGTCTCTTGACTTTTCCTATAAATGACTTATCAGATATCTGTCCATTTCAAATGCATGTTTGATTTTCCTTTCCTTTCCTTTCCTTTCCTTTCCTTTCCTTTCCTTTCCTTTCCTTTCCTTTCCTTTCCTTTCCTTTCCTATTTTATATTTTATTTCTTCACAAACCAACTATCCCCTCCCCTTCTCTCCCATACTCTCCCCTTCCTTTTTCCTTTTGCCTTTCCCTTTCCCATTCCCTTTCCCTTCTTTGTTCTTATTCTTTTTTCTTGTTCTTTCTTCTTATCTTCCTTTCTCCGAAGATGCATCACCACTTAGTATCACAAACATTTGCATATTTCTATGGAATCTCCTTAATCTACTGATTTTCTCTCTTCTTTTTTAGCTTTGCACCCTTCATGACTTTGTGATGAAGCTATACTGATAAGAATCACCATCTGCCACTGATATACCTGTGCTTGCTGGGTACCTGTTTTACGAGTTTGAGAAGAGTGTACCAAGGATATGAGACTAGCTGCAATTTAAGGAGTTTTTCTACCTATGGCAATCACTCCTGAAAAGCCTTCCAGAAAAGGATGCGATATCAGTTAACAGGGAAGCCCATGCTTCTTCAACTAGATCATGATTAAACACAAAATCTATGACTAAAACAGCTCAGCTTAGTGATTGGAGTGGGAACACAAGCAAAGTGCCATGCCAGAACAGCATGACTACTGTTTCATTTCACTCAGCGTTGATTTTAAAATTTGTGATATTTGCTCTCATACAGAAAATGAATATTTAAATTAATTGCATATTTATCAATTCATGTTCCAAATATTTTACTGGCATTCATCTTCTTCACATTCCTTTTTTTAAAAACTTGTGCCTTTACTATATCCTGACAATATTTCTCCTACAAAGATGCAGAATTTGCCAAGGCAAAAGGGTTTATTACTGTGAGTTGGCTATGATCCGCAGAGGTCTGCACAGTACACCACTGTACTTCATGTACTATAAGCCTTTTAGAGTGGAAATTTACTGCAGTGTCTCACCTTGAGGAGAGAACTAAAACAAACTTACTAGAACAGTAATTTAAAAACTGAACTTTAAAGAGAGGGGAGATAAATAAACCTACCACTCCTTCTCCTAAATGGTCAGGATCATGTGAAAATCAATTGGCTGACCTCTTTTTTCATTTTTTCTTAGCACTTTTAGTCAGGAACTGTTGTAGGAAGAGTAAGCATGTGTATGATGTGATGGGATCAGTGGCCAGATCCCACCCTGGAGGGCATTGAGCTTCATCCTGCCCTGCTGGTGGAGCAAATATGGACCACACTGCTGCAGCCAGTGCAGGATTTCTGAGGGCACAAGCTCCATTCTGCACTCTCAGCATGCCTATCTGCTTGTACTCCCCTTACTTACCTGAAACATGGACAGATATAGCTGGAATTCCCTCGCTGGTTCTGTGCAAGTGAAATGCGATCTGTAAGGTGGAATTTCCTGCCTGCTGCACAGACTTGCCTTATACAGAGACTTTAATGCAATGTTGAATAAAATTTTCTAAAGTAAACATATTCTGCTCTTTTCTTTAAAAAATATATATAAGAAGAAATCCAAGATGTCCAAAAAATCCCACTCCAGGATTTGGAGTTTGTCTCTATTACAATAAGTACCAGTAGGCTATCCAAAAAACATAATGTGGAGCTGCAAGCTCTACAGATTCTGGAAGGCTTGTCAAAGCCTCACAACTGACCTAGCTACTGAGTTAAAGCCAAAGTGATCTCCTGGCAAGGGATGTTGAAATAGGGGGTAAGAAGCAGACGTTTAAGGTTTAGGTATTGAAACTGCAGAGCCCAGGAACAGCCTGGTCAACTGAGAAGACCTAAAATAAACTCGCCATCTGGGAGAGGGACTGTCCTGCACTGGTATGTCCCTATGTGGAAAAAGTGGTTCTCTGAGATTGGAGGATCTTGAACAGTTACTCATTCATGGCTAAGTGTGTACAGCCAGACTTGTACATTTGCCAGCATCTTTTTTTAGACAATTTTCTTAATAAATAATTCAGTGACATTGAAACTCTCCTCAAGAACATAGCAATAGTGATGCAAGTCAAGTCATCTGGAGTCATACACCTCATTTAGGATAGTATTTCTGGATGAAATTTTAGGAAGTTAGAGTCCTGATTATGGTTAACCAGTGTAAAGAGGATTTTCTGAGGTATAAGAAGATCACCGAAGCCAAAGGGAAATTTGAAGTTGGGCTCCTGTGTCCCAGAAAATACTTCATTCACTGAAATATTTGCCAGTGTGGGAACTACCAGAAAAAAATGTGCAGAACTGGTTTTTGGTCCAATCTAAACCAGGACACTAAAAATAGAATTACAATTTTGAGATAGGTTGTGAGTTGTTTTTCTACTAAGTTCAGCTGCATGTAGGTATCACTGATATGCTGCCAGTGCAACCTACGGAGGCTGCATGTGAAAAGCATCCCTCTACAAGTTTTGCTAAATAAATGGAAGCGACTTCTGAAATTTTATATTTTAGGAAAACTGCAAGGGCTATTTCCTTATTCTTCTATTCCCCCTAAAAGTCGTTAAATTCTAAATGTATATATGCAGTATATCTGGGCAGGGCACTGTTGCTCATCCCCGTGATCACCTTCTTGATATGCTCCACGTTCTGTGCAAGGCTGGTAGACATACTTCCTGAATATATCTGTAGATTGTATAGTACCCAAATGCTTTGTTTTTCATTGCAAGATTGTTATAAAATCTTTTGATTAAACAAACACTTGTGCAAGAAAGAACTTGAAAGCTGCTATTTAAGAGGAAAATGATTTACTTATAAAGGTTTCTGAAGGAACATATGTTACTGAGGCTCTGTGTGTTACTTTTTTAAAAGGAAAGATAAAAAAATATTTTACACGTAATTTTAGCTGCTCCTATGAATTAATGTCCAAATGTAAGACCAAGGTGTTAACAGTCACAAAACAGATGAGCTGTTCTCACCTTCGGGAAGCTGATGTGCAGTATGATACCTTCTTGAAAACCAGAACACAGATGTGGGTTGGGTTTTTTAAATACTTTTATTCAGAAACTTAAATGAAAACCACTGAGCAGACTAGCAAACTAACTTTCCTCGTAGGGCAACAGAATAATGGCTCCTTTAATAAGAAACAAGTGTAAACCACTTATGAAGTTCTTTCTTGTCTTTATATTGTCTCTGAATTCCAAGAATTATTTAAAAACTGTTTCCTTAAGTAAAAGAAAATGTGACACCAGAAGCATCATTCTCATTTCTGTTCAAAGCAGCAGTGGCTGGCATGCTATTGACACTTCTTAAATTTATGTTGGATTCAGCGGATAGCACTGAGGAAAAGGATGTATTTTCAAATAGTAAGGGAGAAGACATTAGTCTTACTGTTGTTTATGAGTAGTGCAAAATGTGGTTAGTGGAATTACTCTGTGTGCTCCCTTGGCTTGTTATTGGCGCTGGGAGGCTGTGGTATAGTTGTGTGTTAGGAGAAGGATAACTCCAGACCATAATGGATCCCTGGTGGAAAGTTGGACATTATGTAAGGAACAAGAATTGGGCTCCAAATATGCAACAGAGAGAGTTTAAATCATAAACAGTGTATAACCAGTGCAAACATTAGAAGTGAGAGATCATTAAAAAAATATATTGTTTGCATAAAGCTGAGCTCAATAATGACAATAATAAGAAGATATCCTTTATTAGAGCAACTTATATACTAGTTATACAGAGGATTTACTTGTTTGTTCTCTGGTTAGTTCCTCTGGAGGTTTGGTTTGCTTAGGTTAACTCTTTAGGACTGGGATTGTGGGGTTTACTGCCCCAGAATCTGGATTCCCTGGAGGTGAAAAAAGAAGACACTGAACCCCCATCAGAGCAGGAGGATTCCTAATTTTGTTCACTTCTTATTGGTGTTGCTTTTGCCTTCTAAACAGGGAATCCTCTAAGTCATGCCTTTTGAAAAATGAGTAAAAAGAGGAGAAATTAAAGTGTTTTTTTGCAAAAGAGCTCTGGGTTTGTGAGCATCACTGTGCTGTTGTGCTCCCCAGGGAGCTGCTGTGGAACAAACCAATGCCATGCAGCCATGAGCCTCCACTACTGCATGAGGACTGCTTACTTCCAAACCATTAGGAACTGCTTTTTCCTCAGCTTATTTCCTCAGTTAATTAAATTGTAATTGTGGTTTACAGCTGGATGGCATTGCTTATATTTTCCTGCTTGCATTCATAACTATATGTTTGTTCAGCTATAGGGCTGCGGCTGGGCAGCAGACAGGAAAGCTGCCTTCCTGCTGGGCCTGGATGCATGTTCTGGGCAAGGTGAAACTTCTGCAGCAGGGACTGGGTAACCAAATCCATCTGAACCTGCTCAGCAGGGAGAAGTTGCGGTGTTGGGGAACATCCCTATCCTTGAACCTGCCTGCAGCACAAGGAGAAATGTCTGAGAAGAGCAGGGAGTAATGTCTTCAGTACAGAGGTGAGAGAATCAGTTCCTACCGACCAGGAAGGGACTAAGTAATTTATTGTGGCTTTGGCAACTACCAGAAATTGATGGATAGAGCAAAGAATAGAGAGAAGGAGGTCTTTTCCAGGTAGCCAGAGAGTACACTTACTTTCGAGTCTTGTAATTTCTTTTGCTGAATTTCATGTCTATGTTTCTGATCTTAAAATATACGTGTAGTAACTAGATGTCTTTTTGGGTTCTTTCTTGGGGACAAATCTTCTGGCAAGTCCAAGAGGACACACCACAGCGTCACTTACACAGGGAAAACTCCCAGCAGGTCAGAGCAAGACATCATCTGTTAGCCTTGTAGGATCTTATATGTAGGACCCATAATATAGGCATATGCTGCTTTTTTTTTCAGTGTCAACAAGACATTTCTAAGTATTGTTAAATTTAGGTGTAGACCATATCAGAGTAGATTAAAGCACAAGGCTAGATTATCATAAGAATCTGCTGTTCATCTGAAGAAAGCTCATGGGGAAGAGATATGAGGGAACTAAGCTGTTAAATGTGATATTATAATTCTCTTAATAAAACTGTGCCTAGAAAAAGTGTGAAGTAGCTACTAGAAGCAGGAAGATCTGGTGAGGAATAAAATCACCTGGCCCTTGGGAAAGATAGCTGTTTGTTTATGCATTGTCTTTTATTTTGGACTTTGTTGATTCAACTGACGTGTAGTGATCAGATGAAGACCTTGGAAGGATTCAAGTAGTGATGTTTAACCTTTCCAGGGAAATTTAGAGAAGCTTTCAATCTGCAGAGTCCATTCTTGCAGTAGCAGGAACTGTATTACCCTTCAAAAACTGAATTTATACCCAGAAAAAACTGAAAACTGTGACCTGGACGGATCAATAGAAAATAAGGTCACAACTGAATAAAGTTCTCAAAAGTTTCCAGCTCTTACTTGCTGAAACTTCTCACTTGCCTGAGGCCTACTCCATCAGCATTTTCTCAGGATGGTGAAGGTATGGGCAGCATACTGTAAAACAGTTCTGCTGTGATTGGATGCAAGGAAATAGTGGGCTGTTGGTTGTCAAGACACCACTAGTATTCTAATTTGAAGTGTCATTCAGGCTTCTTGAGTGGCTTTGCATTGATATTGAATAAAATTGGAGAGCAATGAGTTTTGAGAACAGGGAAAAATTGGTCAGTGAGCTGGAAGAGGGAAGATCTCAGGAGGCAATGGATTTAGAGGACCCAGTGTGGCCTTGATACCCTGAATAGATTTATCCATGCACAATGCCCCTCCACTCTCACCTCCCTAAAACTCTCCTTATTGCACTAAAGCAATTGCCTATGCTAGGACTGACACAGTTTGACTCCCAAGGAATCACATAAAAAACTGATTTAATGAAGTGTTCCTTGATCTTATGTGTATTACTGAGGCAGGGTTTTCCATTTGCCTGGGGCTCTCTTAAAAGTCTCAATTGCTTTTCCACCTGAATTCTTTTCTAGCTTATTCTGCTAGCATTGATTCCTAATGAACCTTTGACATTTATCCACATATCTTTCCACCCTCCCATTCCTAACTTCCTCTCTTTCCTGAGGTGAAATTTTATCATTTTCTTTACTCGGTAAAAGAGGAAAAAAAAATAGAGAAAGGCTCAGTGCTTCCAAGAGTAGCAGGTTCTTTTAATTCTTTCTATTATGACAATATGACAGATTCTTGCACTTCACTGGCTCCCAGTGGAAATACCAGGCTCTGAGGAGACAGAAAGAGTGGTATAAAGACAGAAGGCATTTACTCTTAGCAATGATTTTTCTAATGAGAGTTTTTAGTGGTGACATTAACAAACTGTTCTCCTGAAGAATTTCCTGGGGGCTTCAGTGTCACTACATGCAGTATCAGCTAGGTGACAAGCTCTCACCACTGCCTCACTCACTGCAGAAACAGCACCCTCAGCGGGCGTGGGTCTGCACTCTCATTTTTGGCAGAGACATGGTAAATGCTGAGTGAAGAGAGCAGCACAACAGCTTTCTTCTAGATGTTTGTTTACATCGTGTTATTTTCAGTGCACAGGGCATTAGAAAAGAAAGCAAAAGAAAGCAAAAGAAAGCATAACTTTATATTGAGGGATTAAAACATTTTTTCAAAGCTTAATTAAACTTCTAAGTCTGTACTTCAGACAGTTAAGTTTTGCAATAGGTAAGATGAAGTGTGAAGTCAAGGCACTAATCCAAGGTCAGTAACAGAGTTAGAAGCAACCCTCAGAGGGTCCACTCTGTTCCTATGCTGGTGATACATAATTGACAGTAATTCCAGTCTCACCAGCAGGTTCCCCAGTCTGAGAACAGGGTACTTGATTTGAAGCTGAGCCATTGTTGACTGGTCAGCAGAAAGCCTTTAGCTCTTGATGATAATTGCTTTATGTATTTAATTATCTTACCATAAACCTTTGTTAGCACAACAACTAGAATAGTGCTGATTCGGGCCAACAGAGTGTCAGTCTACCTCTCTGAAACCTCTTTGTAGGAGCCACATGAGGAAAAGAAGTATCTAAATAAAAAGAGGCCAGATTCAGATACTTGGAATACCTGTTTTTAAAAACCAAGGGTCCAGTGAGTTTGTCAGAAATCCTCTTACAACAGTCTGCTGTCAGTCCATTTACAAAATCAACTAAACGTCTGCATCCTTACACAGATGCATAGATCTTGCACAGATCCACTGCAGGAGGAACCCGGCAAGCAATGCCCCACTCTGACCAGGGGACTGGGACACAGATATGCACTGGAGTCCTGCAGGAGATGATATTGTGGCTACACCTTTGCACTTCAATTTTGGGAGCTACTTGTTTTTGTTGTTTTTCTTTGTTTGCTTGTTTGTTGGGTGTGTGTGTTCTTTAGTTTGGTTTGGGTTTGGGTTTTTTTGAAAAAGGTTCCAAGTTTTATTTCTACCCCAATCTAGGAAATGTCAGATCTTCGCAGTCTGAGAAACCCATTTTCCGTCTAGCTTTGCTCATTATGTTTATCATGAACCATACATTAACAAGTGATTAAAATTGCACTACAGCAAATATGTAAGTGTAAATTTGAATGATGCATGATTACTCTGAGCCAGCAGATATATACAAATAATTTGCCTGTAAAGTTCATTATTCAGTTTTATTGCAAATAGTGAATTTGCATGATGTTTGTAAATTTATGCACCAGCGGCCAAAAGTGATGACAACAATCCAATGACTAGGCAAAGCAATTACAAAATGAACATCCATTATTTGAAAAGCCAAAGCAAAACATTTATTTTAATAATTGGTCATAGTGTTTTAGTCCTGGGAGTGAGCTGCTAAACTCTTTAGTTACAGCAAGTGGCATAGACAGAGTCTCCTAACATGCTGAACAATTGCTTCCAAATTGGTTTTATTGTTGATTCACCCCCGTATTCAGAATGCCTAAATTAAAAGTCTAGAGCTTTTGAATTGGATGATGCTGGATTAACCTTTTCCTTTGGAGAATGAAGAGCCTCTCTTTGACTGCCAAGAGGATTTAGCTATATAGTGCTGTTCTCTATATGTGGATCCAACAAGAACTGAAAGATAATCAGGGAGGTTGTAGAGGTTATAGAATCATTAGTACGGATCTATTCCTTTCTGGGCTTGATGAGAATAGTAGTGGAGGCAAAGAAGAAAACATGTTATTGAAAAATAACATGGATTAATCTGTTAGTGAGACAATCTCTCAGCTACTTTCCTGCCTCCTACTCTTATTTTTAATCTATGTACATCTACTTTTGCAATTTTAGAAAGTGATCAGAAATGTCTTAGTCAACTAAGTTGACTAAGTTAAAGTTAAAAAGTTAAAGAAGAGATAGGCTCCAAGTGTGATTAAATTGAAGTGCTTCATGTACGCACTGCCTTCAAATATGAACAGCTTCAGCATCTTTTTCATTTCCAGCTTATCTGCGATTCCCAGCTATAGGAAGCCATATACCTTGAGATACCGAACTGATACATTATTGTCAGTTTGAAACTGTTTCTTCACCACTTGCTCATCTCAGCTCCAATGTAAGACAATTAACATACCATATGCTGTGCTCTCCATTAGATGATACATTTGACAGTGCTCCTGAATGCTGTGCATGACATAGCTCGTAATGTGCTCGTACACAGCTGCATTAAAAAAATCTGAGGAGGCAGGTGTGTGAATGCACATATATAAAGATGTATGCAGGCAAGCATGGCACTTCAGTTATAGGAATGGTAAACACTCACAGCAGGAACAAACCAATGAAGGGTGAACCATAAAGGGTTCAGTTGAGAAAAACTTATAAAGACTTGGAGAGTTCTTTGAAAGCAGATTATATGCTCCTAAAATTT
The DNA here is from genome assembly GCA_013399895.1 of Serilophus lunatus. Lineage (NCBI taxonomy): Eukaryota > Metazoa > Chordata > Aves > Passeriformes > Eurylaimidae > Serilophus > Serilophus lunatus. The sequence continues at coordinate 831,024 of VXBA01000519.1, read as the reverse complement.
CCATTATTTCACTATAATGGAAAAAAATTCTCCCATTGGGTTAAAGATCTAGCAGCATTCTGAACTGTGAAGACAATATATCACATTATCAAATCAAATACAGCCTTCCAGATAAATTGCTTCACTGCTTATATTCATTAAAATTTGAACTTTAACACAAAAAACCTCCAGCAGCTGGAAGCATGAGCTTCAAGAGCAAATTCCTAAAATTGTGATAATAGCAAAAATATGGGAGCTGCTAGTCAGTGTGACATTTTATTCTCTTTTTGCCATGTGCCTCACTCGCTTCATTGTCAGGTAGCAGGTAGTAGTGGTGCAAGGCATAAATGCCACCTGTCTGCACCGCAAAGCACTCATCGAACCAAGTGGGTAAAGTGCTGTTCACCACATGGCACCCAAAAAACTGTTTCTGCTATTTGAAATGCTCATTCATCTTTAAGGTAGTCTCTTGTCTGTTGGTGCCTTCACTGATGAAGATGTAAGAAAGAAATTCTCTGGTTGCCCAGAGAAGCTGTGGATACCCCATCCCTGGAAGTGTTTAAAGCCAGATTGGATATGGTTTTGAGCAACATGGTCTAGTGGAAGGTGTCCCTGCCCATGGCAGCAGGGTTGGGACTAGGTTATCTTTGAGGTTCCTTCCAACCTTAACCATTCTGATTCGATGATTCGAAGGCACTATGCAGTGCATGCTGCATGCTACAGTGGCTCTCCCAGCACCATGGGCATTTCTATGTCCATGTCATCTCCTGAGCATTGTTTTATGTTTCTATAAAGAACCAGCAGAAAGAGTTTTTGCTTTCTGAGCAAATATATTAGGAGTATCTGATGCCAGAATTGCTTTTAGTTTGTCAAATTAACCCAAACTTAGCTCACTGAGGTTAAGGATGGAATATTTCTTCAAAACAAAACAAAACAAAACAAAACAAAAACAACAAAAACAAAACAAAAAAAAACCAAACACAAAATCTAGAAACTTCCTCCAGGATATCCCATGGAAAGTCACCTTTCAGTACAAGGGTGAACTTTTCTGTCTATTTTGATCTTCTCAAGTCAAATATGAACTTCTCAATTCTTCTTCCTAGTCCAACTACTACTTAGACACAAGTACTCCAAGTGATAAATGGACTCTCAGTGCCCCATGTGCAGAAGTGATAGAAATGTCCTGGGCTGAGCATACTGACAGATCACACTGTGGGCAGCAGCACTGTGCTGCCTGCAGTGCATTTTGGATAAGCAGGCTTGATAAATTGATGCTTAAACTGGATGACTATTCAATTCTAATAACAAAGTGTGTTACAGAAAATGAGTGCTGTCTCTTTAACAAAAGGAAACACTTTGCTTGGGCATGAGCCATGACTGTTGTGGCTAGAGGATGACATTACATATTACTGTACATTTTGTGTTTTCACCACAAGGGAACAGATGAGTATCTGAACAGATACAAACACAGCTGAAAAATGCAGGCTCTCATTTCAGATGCTTTGAGTGTGTTCACTGGGTAATCATCACAAGCGAGGAAAATCTGCCTCTTTTACCTTACAAGGTTTTCCAGAAGCATGGAGTTGTTTTAATTGCATGGAAGCTGTTATCATTGGAAAAGATTGATATAGATACAGTGAATCATTTCAGGATGATGTTGAGGTCATCATCTCTTAAGTTATTAACAAAGTTCCCCTTGCAAATGTGCTACTGCTGTTTGTGTCTTTGTCTTGCTTTTACAGTAGGATGCTCTTTTCACTTAATTCTTTCATGTAGGAGGTGTTTTCTAATCTTTGCTTTTCAGTATGGGGAAGACTGCTCTCCAGATGAAGGATTTTGTCTTGTGAAAGAACAATACACATCATAAACTCATTTGCTGCCTAAATAAATTTTTATCAGGGTTGAACTGAATTTCTGCCATGCAGATGATTGTTTGGGCATTCTTTGGTTTTTTTTAGGCTTTTGGTTGGTTGGTTTGGGGGCTTTTTTAGGATAAATGCCATCTAAAATGCATCATCTTATCATGGAAACTTTCTTTTAGTTACACTGATCTGTTTAAGAAGGTTTTCCATGAAACAGGTCATATACTGTGCCAATATACAGCTTACCAAATTCTGGTAGGTTATCCAGAAGGCAAAGCCAATATTTATTAGTAGAAATACGAATACTGAAGTAGCCCATTAAATCCTATTCTCTCTGAAATATTTAGACCACTAATTGTAGCATTCCTGATAGCTTTGGATACTGCATTTGCATTTCAGAAGAAAAATTTTTTCTTTTCATGTAGTATTCAGTACATATTGTTTCCTGCTGTGTAATAATGACACCCTAAAACACCTTATTAATCTGTATGCATACTTACTGTTCTTTGGGAACCAACTCTTTTCCAGCCAATGCTAGCAAAGACCTTCATATACTGTTATTATTCCATTTTAAGGGGGGGTTAATGTCTTTATAGTTGGTCTATGAAGACTGTCAGAAATTTTCCAAGTTGTAAGCTGTTTTACCTTTACTTGTTAAAATGAAAATAAAGACACAAATCTTTTTTAGTGAGTTTCCTTTGCCTTTCTTTTTCAACTGCCTTAATCATAACTGTTGGACAGACAGTCACTGTGTGCCATTTGCCCTTCAGCCTTTTTGGAACATCAGACTGTGTGTCAGTTCACTGTGCCCTGGCCAAGGTGGTTGGGGCAATTGAAATTGATGGGACCATCAAACTTAAAATAAAACAGCCACCCTGCAACTTGGCTTTCAGAGAGAAAACCAAAGCAAGGGCAATTTGGTTTTCTTTTCCTCAAAGACTTTAATTTGAGGTGGGAATCTGGGGAGAGGAGGTAGGTTGGGAGGAGTTAGTTGGAAGATATATGTCCAAACCCAGTGCCTAGACCTTATGTGCAGGCATAGAGATCTCTCTCTTCTCAGCAGATCCACCCTTTATCTCACTACAACAAAGTCCAACAATATTTCAAGCTTACACTGTGTTATGAAAAATCTTTTTTTTTTTCATTGTAGGTGAACTTTTTTTAAAGTGATTGGACACAAACAAAAACCTCAGATTTTTTCTTTTTAAATTCTTGTACTGTTGTTCAGAAAACCCTGTAGGAACAGAATGGGAACCACTGGGCTTGGCTCCAGACTTTGGCAGCTTGGTTATAAAGGAGTGAAGGAAAGGGTTTTTACAAACTTCAGTAAACAGTTACTTTAGTTAATAGTCTGAGCCTTGATTATTCACCCCATTGTGACTTACACTGGTTTCAGGGAAGTTATATTATATCCAGACTGAAGGCAGGAGGTTATGTTTCTTCTGAACTCAACAAAAGGTGGATTGTGCACTTGTAGTACAGTTACTTTGAATAGCATCTGGACCCATATGTTGAAACTGTTCTGGTCTCTAATTAAAGACTAGTATCTCTGCACTGCACACTGAGTTATTTTGAGGCAGTGAGAATGCCACAGCAGGGAGTGTACTTGGAGAGTTGGTACTGAAAGCCTTGTTACACCCTGCATTATAGATATGTGAGTAACTGTGAAAACTTCAGCTTCACTGAACCTGTTCCTTTCTGTCCTTTATTTCTTTTTTTACGGACAAAAAACAAACAAACTACACTCCCCAAAGCTCCAAACTAAACCAATCAAACAAAAAAAACCCCAAACCACTAAACCAGAGCCCAATACATTTCCACTAATTAAGTGTTCTGTTTGAAGTCTATTTAACTTCCCTTAGAAATGAGGCAAATTAAATGTAGGAACAAGGTAAGACTCTCAAGGATATTTAGGTGCTTCTAACAGAAGAGCAGCTAATTGTGCTGGTGCCTCTGTCTAAAACAGAAGGAGTCATGTTCCACATTTTCTGTGTTTCGGAAACTTTTCTCCTGATTTCTCGATCACTGCAGTCACTTGTGGGTCTTTCATGTGGGTCATTTGTAGATAGAGCCAGTGTTACAATGAGTAAAGATTTTCTGTTCCTGTTTTCTGACTATAACAGTCTACTTCAAGCCTTTAGGACTCAATAAAATGCAATAAAACAAAGACTTTCATAGTTACATCTTCTAGAATACATTTATTTTTTTATCATGTGAAAATTGATCTTGTTTAGCTCTAGCCAGTGAAAGAGAGTCCCTCTAATCCACAGTCAAAAGCAAAGGCTGCAGAATACTTCATTTCATGTACCTCTAAACTTGACAAAGTTTTCAGGTCTACCCCTCTGTGATCTCTGTATCAGATGGTTAATTCTACTTGAGCTAAATACAAAAGGATCAAATAATTTCTTTCAAGAGTGATGATCACTAAAATAGTATGCATTTAATTTTAAATTTGTATTCGTCAGGATTAGACTAGGAATTTCTGGTAAAATCAAGCCTTTTGCTGAATAGATTCAAGAATGTGCCATTTTGAAAGCAGCCCCTGATCTATGCTGCTTACAATGTAGGTTCACAGGGCAGTGCTGGTGTATACCAGGTCACCCATGAAGAAATTTAAGAGGAAGGTCTGCTCCAGTTGCAGATGAAATATGTTCTAACACCTTATGGGGACATCAGATTTAAACTAATCCTTCAAATCTCATGAATGTTAAGGATACCTAAGATTCTGAAGTTTAGTCCCAAATAAAACTCAGGAAGTTTAACAAAGAGGTAGAGACATCAGCAAGAACTATCTTGATCTACTGACCTACTACAGTTGTGCTGAATTACTTGCCACTGTAGCCATTGCCTTTGTGGCTCTCCTGTATATCTTCTTCAGCTTTCAGCAGCCTTTTTAGTCCTATAAAGCGAGGCCAGCTGAGACATAAAGAAGTGATATATAGACTTGCTTTGTATTCAAAACCAGGTTTGGTCACACCTATACAAAATTCCCAATGCTTATTTAATAATTTATTTTGTTTGTATTTTTGAGTTGTTTTCTTTTTTGAACTTGAACAGTGAAGAAATTTCCACAATCTCATGCAGATAAGAAACAATAACACCAGAATTGTGTTTTGCATTTCTGTACTTGTCCTTCTAATTCTTTCTCCTTTCATTATTCAGGACATTACACAGTCCTATTAATTATACTTGTCACTGTATTGTACCAAGAACTTGTCTTGAATTTTTATCCACTGCCTTAGCAGGCTTCACTTTGTTTATCCTATTCTGCAGGTAGAGCCTGCAGAGTGGGTATTTTTTTAGAAGGGATAAAAGCTATCCAACTGTGTAGGTACCTATGTTTTCACTTTTCTCTCCTTCCTGTTCTATAACTGATGTTGTGCTATCAAATACACTTTTCCTATGTAAAAGGGAAGTTATATTTAAAATTAAAATACAGAGCTAACATTTTTCTTCTTCTAGTTAAAAGGACTAAAATGTAATCATCGATCTTTGTCAGGGTACTTTAACACACCAATACTAATTTTGTCCTTGCGAAACAGAAATCTGGACTCTGCACTCAGCTTCATCACTGCCTCTCCAGGAACTATGTGGTTGCTTTGGTTTGGCTTTTGGGGTTTGTTCTGGTGTTTGGGGTTTTTTGGGGGGTTTGGTTTTGGTGTTGTTTTTTTTTGAGGGTGGGGAGGGGCTTTTGGGTTTTGGGGGAGTTGAGGGCATTTTTACTCTTTTAAATTTTGTAGGGAATTTACTAGCATTTTGCACTTCAGTGTTTGTCAGAACTGCTGTGTATGTCTCAATATGTTATAACAAGAAATGAAGAAGATTCAATGTTTGGTTCAGATGCAAGTTTGGTTTCTTCCCTGTATGTTCACCAGAATTGTTGTGATTTGATTGCAAGATGAATTTAGATAGATAAAAAACCCCTGAAGTCTATGCTTTTGTAATGTCTTTTTTTATCCTTCTTTCCCTTGTCGTTTGAATCAAAAATTTGAACCTGGAAATAGTCAATCTTCCAGAATATTTAGATTAGGTTGTGTTTGGATTTACTTTTTTTCATAGAAGTCTCGTTTTCCATGACTTTACAGCAATAACTAGAAGGGACACTGAATCATCGCTGCCCAAGTCTACAGTAAGGGAACTAAATATAATTACAGGCAGTCATTCATAAATCCGTGACTTCTTAACAGTATACTTTCCTACAATAACAAATTGTATCTTTCATGACCATATATTCTTTTATATGGTTCTATTTTGCTTGGCTTGAAAATATTACTTTTGCAGGCAGAAGGTACTTTGGTCCCATTTCAGCAAGCTGCTTATATGAGGTGCCTGGTAGTTATCAAAGAAATTGATGGCATTTCACTGAATAAGGCTGTGTGCTGATGCATACTTAAATGTGTTGCTGAATTAGAGCCTCAGGAGACAAGGTCATGCTTAAAGGATTTTCCATTGTAACCTAAATAGTTGATAAACACATTGGTGAGGGAGGAATGTGACTCAGTGAACAGCCATCTGGGCAGATAACATGAGTGCTTAGAAAGAGGAGGAATGAGGCTAATAAGCTAATTTGCTGGAAGCTCCTCTTATGTCTTTTCTGTTTGTGATTCATGTGGGGAATCTGAGCTTTGAAAAGGTGCTTCAAAGAATATGGTAGGCTTGGTGTACACCAGGTTGAACTCCCTGGTAAAATGTCAAGTCCCTATTCATGGATTCTCTTAGCAGTACCTCTGTGCATGAAGAGCAGGGCTAAGTTGTGGCCTGACATCTATTGTAAAAAGATCTGTAGAAAGAATACAGCCTTCTTACAGAGAGAAGAAAGGAAAATGAGGGTCAACACAAAATATAAAAAATATGGACCTGTAGGAACCAAATGTTGCACAACTTAAACCAGAAGTAACATTGAGCAGCATATCCTTCAGAGCACCCCCTCCTTGAAAGCATCCCAGGACCCATTGGACACTGCCAAACAGTGCTCAAAACAGCTTGGATTCCTCATAGAAACCTTCTTCCTCCTGGCATTGCCCTAACAGTTTGGATGCAGCCCAGGGCAGGTCAATCAGGAGTCTGCACCACCTGGGACCAGGTGTGAGCTAGCGGACAACCTGATCTGAGCCAGCTTACATCTCTCTTTGTACCCTTCGCAGCCCTGTGAGAGCATCATCTGACCTGTCAAGGGCACAGGATGCAGCACATAAGCAGCTGCTTTCAAAGTCCCTCCACAAAAGAAGCTACATTCTCCCTGGTGCTATTAAGGAGAGCACAACATGCAATTTGTAGGACACAGAGGGTTATTTTCACTACTTTAATGTGCATTTGAGTAGAAGAGTAAAATCTTTGCTTTGGGCTGTAGAAGCATGCACTTTTACTTCATTCATGTGTTAAAAAGCTAACCTACCCACAGATAGAGTACCTGAACACAAAGCAACAGTACAGTCAGTTGGACATGAGGTACTCTTCTGTTTGCTCTTGGGCACAGAGATTGCTGTTCTAGCCTCAAAAGAAGGAGAGACCAAAGTCTGAATTTACTGAATGCATCAAAAACCTAAGGAAGTAATAAATTGACTATGGAGTTAGTAGCAACAGTAGACATCTCTTTATACTATTGAAAAAATTTAAAATATAATTACACAAAAATATTCTACCTTTTTTTTCCCTCTACTCTGTCTACAGTTTGGGGGTTTTTGTTTTGTTTTATTTTGTTTAACTATGGTAGTAAAATAAAGATTCAGATATACTTGTACACATATATATGCATGTATGTATGTAAATTGCATAGACCTTTACTGGAAAAAATTGCTAATGAGATTCTAGAGGTTAAGTAGAAGAGCTGAAATCTGAAATCCAGTTTGCCTTTATTAGCTTTTGTTGGAAGCAGCTGGGACCTCCCAGAGTGAAACTTTTAGTTAAACATTAGCCATTCAGGTACTAGGGACAGTTTAAAAATATCCTGATTGTAGTAACTGATGAAGCAAGAGCACATTTCATCTGTACCAGTTGATGTGTTGCATAACATATGTTAAAGCCAGTCTTCCATTTTCACAGGTAACTAGAATCACCATTTTTAATTAAGAGCTTATCTGTTAAAATAATTACTCTATTTTTCTCAGTTTCAGGGTGTTTTGGTTCTAACATGATAAATGCATTATACATCATTCTCCTCTTTTTTCTCTACCCATCCTGTTTGAAAATACCATTTTAATTTGTTGTCAAAAAGCTAGATTGTTCCCCTTACAGAACTATACAAAATTATAGATTTTTCTCCTGTCTTGTTCTGTCAAGTGTTCAAGTGCTTTATCTTCAAAGGTTAGTTCAGCCTATGCAGACAATCAAATACATTCATGGTCATAATCTTCTCCTCTTTCTATTCAGTATAGAATGCAGTTTTTGTCTACCTTAAAAAGAGAACATAAATGAAAGTACAAAATTTTACTAGTATTTCTTGTCTTCCTTTATAGTACATTTCTCAACCTTGTCCTTTTTTTGTAAGAAATCACCTTTCATCCAGAAACAAAGAAGAAGAATAGGGACCTCTAAAAACTTGTCATAATTTTGTAGGCAAGGAACTTAAATCTAATCTTATGTGAATTATTGTCACAAGAAGGTCAACAAGTGGCAAAAGACTGGTCTGGGGGCATATTGATTTGAGAAGGAAAAAAAGTTATGTCTCTGAAAATTTACACTGCCTTTTAAGGACTCCAGCTATTTTTAGCTTCTTTAGATAGTTTCCGTTTCAGAGAAAAAGACAACAATGATAATATTTTCTGGGAAAATGTCTACAATGACAGCTTATATATTATACTAGGTACCATGAGGATTTCAATGAGCTAGTCCTAATAAACACTTCTACGGGACTTCATATGCTGTTTAACCTGTGTTGCAGCATTTCTCATCAGAAGCAGCTTGATTTTAGAGGTGAAAAGAGTGACTCTGTAATGTAAGACCTTCGGGAAAGGACCTGTTTATCTGGTTCAAATATGTGTAATTTTGGATTCTGTATGAATAGCAGTAGACTTCTTTTACTATATGAATTATTAAAAACAAACAAAAAAAGACTTTCACAGGACTGACAGTTAAAATTAGAAGTAAATTACTTTATGCATGTGTTAAACTCAATTTTATACTTTAAGTCTTCTTTCTTTGAAGTAATACAAAGGCTCCATTGAAATCATTGTAGAAGGCTGTATTTCATGGTTATTTTCAAGTGGGTTGGGTTTGGGCTTTTCTCAGTATAAATTTTTCCAAGTATGTTACTTCTATCTCTGTGCTGATGCTAGTTCCACACAAGTAACCTACTGTCTTTCTGCTTTGCTTTTGATCTGAAGAAAGAGTTGTTTCACAGTGAAAGATGCTGACTTCCGTTCTTGGTAATCACAGTGTAGCAGGTGTTCCTTCTTCCCACAGATTGCAGGTGTTCTCCTGAGTAGCTTTCTAAAATGATTTTGATGTCTCCCTGGCTGATGTTCAGAGAACAAAAGTGAGTAATTTTGCAATAAATACTGTTTTAGCTATGCTGGACAATCCTGCACCTTGGTTAAGCCTGTGTGAATGAAATCATCGATACTATTACCAGGCTTAATTTTTGGTTTTAATGCTGCCAAAAACCCTGACTTAAGATACCCTCTCCAAATGATGTCAGCTGATACTTTCCCAATAGCTTAATGTGGCAGTGATTTTTACCATCTCTGCCACTACAGAGAGAATGAAAGGAATTAAAAGGCATTAGTCCAGATCTAGTACTGGCTATTGAAAGTCTAGCAGGTGTGAAGGCAGAGACCTTTGTCTTGGCTTATTAAGAAATGTTATAAGGAGAGTAATTTTATTTCTTATTTGTCAACTTTTTTATTATTCCATATATCTATAAGAGGTTATATATTTACTATGCACTGAATATTGTTTCACAGGGTACAGCATGAAACATGCACATAAACACAAAAATAGGTCTTCAAATAGAACAAGTTAGAATCATTTACCTTGTGTCTTTCCTGGGTAGCAAATTTTTATGAGAACAAAGGTACATGCATGGTGTTAATAAAGAAGAGATATTTATGTGGCAACATACACTAAAGAAAGAAAATTGCTATAAAGTCAGAAGCAAATCAGAGGTTAAGTAAAGCAAAAAACAGACACTGATAGATCATTAAAATTAACTTCCTAAGTTATTTTGGAATGGCATTGTATTGTTGAAAGATGCTTTAAGAATTTTTTGTGCTAAACAATCAAAATGGTATTAGGATTATTTAATAAAATGGATTAATTTTCTTGTACATGTAGTATGTATAATTTAAAATACCTCATATGAGGATTAAAGATTTTAGAATTAATAATAAAATGTGACCAAATAATAAAAAAATCACCGGGACACAAATGTATTGGAAAATGTAACACTGCTGGTTTTTTACCTCAGAACATGGCAGTTGAACATTTGCGGTTGCATAACAGACTGTGTTACATGATTCGGTCAACTGGCTTCTCCATTCTTTTAATTTCCTCTTCTTCTCAGCAGTTCAAACTGCAGAAGATCTAGTCTCAAGTATTCTCAATTTTAACCTGCTTCTCACTTCCCCCAAAATTCTAGCAACTCTGAGACTCAGTGCAGCTGAGGCCTCCTTGAGATTCATGAACTAGGGTGTTTGTAGCTTATTTTGCTTCCTGACCTAGTTGGGTGGGTGTTCGCTGATCATACATGCCAAGCTAGTCTCTATCAACTCACATGGACAGGGGAGTGGTGTCAGGTCCTCTTTAAATACAAAGTGAGAAAAACCAGGGTAGTCATCTGAGAGGCTGGACATACCAAATAGGACACAGTAGCTTCCTACAGGTGATCTTGCTATCTCATATTCTATTAAACATCAAAGTCTAAATTGGTCTTCAGCTTACCAAGGTAGGTGTCTCCTTCAGGATGACTGAAATTTCTCTCTAGATATTAATGTTTACATCAGAAGTTTAGAAACAAGTTTGCATGTAGGCATCTAGGCTGTTAGAATTTAGAACTGAATTAGCCTTCCAGCATTTGTATGTTCTATAGGGTCTAGAGCAGAGCTGAGTGTCAGCCTTTGTTCTACTACTGCTGTCCTTACAAGGAAATATTTGAGTCCTCTTTGTTACTATGCAGTCTCTTTTGCTGCAATGAATATTTTGCTATTCAGCCCAAGGTGAAAGAACTTCAAAAGAACTGACTGAAAGAAGTGTTTCCCTCACCCAGCTTTCCTACTCTTCTTGAACAAAAATTCAGTTTTCTATGAGAGCCTGGAGGTTAGGTACCTCCCTCTAAGGTAGAAAGAACCTTAACCTAGATCACCTTGCATTATAGATATAAAAAAGGGTAACTGAGGCATTCCTCCTTTGGGAATTTTTCTACAATTCTGATCTAACTGGTATTATCTAAACTTGCTTTTTTTGGGCTAGACCTAGCAGAAACAGTATGTAGACAATAGGTGATATACCGCTAAGAATTTAAGCAATCCCAGCCACAGACACAGATTTTGAGGAAACTTGGATGCAACAACACATATGTGCTTCCTGCTCCTCATTTTTTCAACTGCAAAGGTCACCTTTTGGGCTGATTGGCAGTGAGTTGAGAGGATGAACAGTTAGGTTTTTGTTGCCTGTGTGAGTTTTTGTAGTTTAAATTTGTTAACCAGTACAGTAAAAGTCCCTTGCTTTCCCTTTTTTTTTTTTTTTTTTTTTTCCAAGAGTTCACTGGTTTATCAGTCAAAGGATGTTGAATGTTGTTGACAGTTGCCAGACCACACATAGATATAAACTATTATAATGGAAGAATCTAATACCAATTTCGATAATGCTTTTCACAGTGCACTGAGCAAAAGCAGAGTTCATACACATGAAAAACATGCAGAATTTCATTGAATTGTGAAGTTAAATCCACCTTTCCAGTACTGACATTCTTCACAGCATGCTGGTTTAAGGTCAGTGAGAATGCTGTTCATTCCGTTGTGAGCCACAGGTTGGAATACTCCGATCAGACCACTGGGTACAGTAAATTACAATTTGTCATCACTTGTTTTCTTAAGTTAATACGACATGCCTATAAAGCTGATCGCTGGCTGATTATATTACACTTGGCAATGACCCCTCAGTAGAACAAGAAAGACTATTTTTGTAATAGATCTTTTTTATACAAATACTCTCTGGAGACAGAAGTACTCAGCTGTCGAGGCATGTGCATGGGTATTGCCACTGACATCTTTACCTCCTTTGCCCTCCCCAATGAGATTGTGCGTAGTGTGGAAAGTCATGAGTTTCTTTCAAAGTTTGAAAGAAACATGCATTAGTAATAAAGAAATATAGAGAACCCAACCTCTGACTCTTGAACCACTAGTCCTGTCACAGCTGAGGTAACAGAGATGTTTTTGTCTTTCCTACTCCATAGGGTTATTTCAGGTTTCCACTAGTGTAGAGAAAATCTGGGTCACAGCTCAGCCATCTGTCTGTGGATGACTTTTCCTCAGAAATGCTTTCTGTCTCATTTTAGTCTGTACCTATGATATGAAAAGCAGCTAGAGGTGGGTAGGATATTTCCACATAATTTCTTTCCTTTCAAAAAATGATGAGTTGAAACTGAAACTTTTTGTGGCCATCTGTTTTGACAAATATTTATTGAGATTATTTCTCTTCAAACCTGGCTAGTCCACAGCAGCATAGTGATTACTTTCCCTGAGGCCAGTCAAACCCCTGCTTCGTGTGATTTCAAGCCAGATCTGAGGTCAGGTTAGTTAAGGAGACTTCATATACTAGATCTTCCTGATCTCCTCCTAGGATGGAAAACTCTGTGGGTGTTGCTTGATGTTTATCACGAGTTAAGGTTAAAGGTTAATATTCTAATTTCTTCTGCTAATAAAGGTCATACAACAGGTTACAGAATTTGGAAATAGGTTTACAGAGTAAAATCAACATACTCATAACTCCATTCCAAGTTGTTCATTCAGGAGCTCTCTGAGCTCTCAAGAGAGTTGATCACATTTAAAGTTGAGTTTGTTTGTTATGGTAATTCTCCCCAGCTGGACAGGGTTTCCCAGAGATGTACTTTGCTTTGGTTCAAGGCTCCAAATTCTGCTTCTGCCTTGGCAGCACAGTCCTAGATGGTAAATAGAAAGTGTCTGTGAGGGCTTTATGTCTGCCATGGAGCTTCTTTGGATATGCTTTGAAGTTTCTTATTTCTCAACTATCACAGAGACCTTCTGTGCCAATGGATGTGACTTTGACCATTTGAAATCTATGAATGTTACTGGAATTTTAAAGTTTACTGAAGAAGGGGTCTTTGAGTCCAGAAGAGCTCTGAAGTACTGCTTCCATATTTCTGTTAACTTCTTTTTCCTAGATGGAGACTTACATAGAGTTTTAAACTTGCCCAGTAAAATTTTGCAGACCAAATGCCCTAAAGAGTTCTTTTGTTTCCTTGTAGTAGTTTCTGTTTTGGTTCATTCCTCCAAGGCTGCATGATTTGTAATTCGAATCTCTTCATACTTTCATAATAACACGTAACTTAACATATAATTAAAAATCATTCCCTGTAGAGCATCTCTAACCTGTTTCACAATTGAAGTTATGTTCAAGACTTCTTCTGTAGGGCCTTCACATAACCTGTCAAGGTAAGATAGGTGTCTGGTTTGACATTTAGAATGCTTCTGTTTTCCTTTTATTCATAGAAATAACACCGGCACTAACAATGAGTTAGCTTCAGTAATGGACAGACATTCCTACAAGATTTCCTTAGAATTGTCTGTCTGAGGTGAGTTAATGCTCCTTTCCAAGCTAGTCTGAAGATCACAATTGCCTGGCATCTGCAAAAGTGATATTGAGTTTGCATTGCCTGTCTTAAAATTACATCTCATTTTATATAGTAGGATTTTATCTTCTATTTCAGTCTCTGGAGACATTTGGCAAGCTTATCTTTTAATCCTTGGAAAAGCAGATTTTTGCAATACTTCCTTTCTGATGTTAATTCCTGGTGCTTTGGAAGGAAGTGTCAGAATCCCTGCAAAGGGCCAATTATATTTTAACTTGCCCAAAGGAAAGTTTCTTTATAACATCAGGCAGTAATTCCTTGGCATATGTCCCAAAACATGAAGATTATATCTTTTACAAGCTTAATATTATCTAAAATCACCATAGATATAGGTTTTGGGTCATACGAACATGTAATCTTCTGTGTCAGACTTTGGTTTTGGGAAAGGGCATAAGAAGATGATTGTGACAGCCTGAAAACAAAGGCCAAAGTCATGCTGATCCCCAAAGGATTCTGGAGCAGTGGGACTCACAGCTTTTACACTGATTGTTAAGTAAAATGCACAATGAAAGAGAGCATAAAATAAGATTGATATATAGAGTGAGGATAGTCACAGTTCTTTTAGAGCTGCTGCTGTCACCTGACAAAAAACAGCCATAGATTCACCCCAATCAGTTCCCCTGACCTTGGCCTGGTCAAAAAGATGGATAAGCATATATATAAGAACAGGATAAGAATGCAGTGATACTTCTCTAATTCTATATTTTCGGTCCATGAAGCCTGGGGATTGAAACAATGTAAACCATCACACAATATCCAGTGTCAAAAGATTTCCACAACATAACCATGTATTTGACGGGAAGAAACAAACTTCATTTTCATGAGGATTGTCAATCTTCACTTGAGAATATTAGCTGATATGAAAAATTTTAAAGTAGTCTTCAGGTTTGTGTGTGTGTACATGTACATATCTTTTGAGGTGATAGTTGTTTTGTCTGAGAGATGCCTGTGGAATCATAATGGCAGAATTAATACTTTCTTTTTATTTGACAAACCTATGAGGTAGTTGGCTGCTCATGAAAATCCCTGGTATACCACATATTTAGATAAATGGTTAGAGTGTAAATATGAGACATTTTGCTCTATATCTGAATTCAGACTACACATGTTAATGGCACTTTCGAGGTACTGTGTATATAATAGAAGAAAAGTGAAGTTTTGATCTTTTTTTTCACCTCATCATTTACATTTCAAAATATTCTAGTTTCAACTGATGACAGGAAATATAATAACTTTCTCTGCAAATATAAAAACTTTTTAGAATATCAGATACTGATTATGCATCAGTCTTTTCTAGTAGAATATTTTTCTAACGCAATTCTTGCTGGTCTAACTTGGATTTCTTTTTTTAATGCAGTTTTACATGTAAGTTTTGGAGCATGTGAATATTGCAGTCACAGCTGACAACATCCATTCTATTTACCAGCAAGAGATAAAACTGTCCAACCAAGACAATTCTGCCTGGAAAATAGACTATGGTGCTGTGCTGAGGTTGCGACTACACAACAGTTGGTGTTGCCTATTTTATGTCCTAGATGCTCCTATGAAGTATACAGCACTAGCAAGTTCTCCTTGTAGTCTTGCCTGGGGTCCAAATCCTGTGACATGAATATTAAAAACAAGTGAATAAAACCTGTCTAAAGACCAGAGCAGTCTCCAGTTTGGGCTGATCTGAAAAGATTACAGGCAGTACCACAAATGGGTACTGCAAACCTGTAAGACTCAGCAAAGGGTGGGGAAGGCTCTTTGTGTCAAATTGCTGGTAGGATTTTTGCTGGATTGTTTTCCTAATGCAGTGGTTTGATGGTTAGGGTGTTGTTTTGTGCCCACGCTGCTTCTCATGCTGACAGCTGTCCGAATGAGTGTAGTCATAGCCTCATCCAAGAGGAAGGGGTGTAGCCTGAGCTATGTGTCCCATTGCCTGCAAATGGCTCTGCCACCCTATTGTTTCGAGTGTCTCGGTGGAAGTGGATCAGGAAGCTTATCTAGGGTCATCTCCACCCTTTCGCTGGCAGCCCTTTAAAAGAAACGCAACAAATTTCCGTCCCTCTTCTTTCCTCCCCTCCACCCTGATTTAGAGTGAGCAACCCCAGTTGTTCCTACAGCATTCCACTTACAACCTAGGACATTTGGTGTAAGAAATCTCATTTTAATTCCTCGAGCACTCTCTCTTTTCTTCGCTTGGGGCTCGTGACAGGTGTTCCTTTGTTCTTTGATTTGATATTATCTCATATAGCCTTGGAGCTTCAGCCAGGCTAAAAAACTTGCACTAGCAGCAAACTGCCCAAATTAGCATTTTTGCTAATTCCAGAGAAACACAAGTTGGTAAAGCCCTGCCAGGAACCTGTCAAACTAATTTGCAGTGGGAGTAGATAAGGGGTGAGGGAAGGGTTCAATTGAATATGACATGGAAAATGGCCTTTATAGATTTTCCTATTCCTGCTTTTACAGATAGAATTTTGAATTAGAAAATAAGGTGTAATAATTTAAGATAGACGTTTATTTCTAACATGGTTGAAAAAGTCTTTCATTTTTCTAAGATCACTTTTAAGGGTCCTTTAGCTATTTTAAGTTATTAAACCTTGTAGTTTTTCTGTAAAGCACTGAAAATTCTCAATATTATTGGACTTTCTAAGCCTAGTAAAATAATTTTCCCTGTACCTTTATCTTTTCCTTTTTCAAGAATATGGTTCTCATATATTCATTGCTCTGTGCTCTGAAACTGAGAGCTGTTGCCTTTTTTGCCGTCTCCCTTGTTAAATATATAGTTAAATATAATTTATTCTCCCCACCCCCCACTTGAGTTTAATTTCTAGCCTTGTATGAAAAATGTATGCTCAGCTGTCATCTAGGTGACTACCTGGCTATTGTTCTAGGCAGAGGAAAATATGTGAAATCCTTGCTTTTACTTTCTTATCCTCTGCCTTTACAACATATCTGGAAAGCACAGGCAAAGCAAAGGGTTATATAAACAGGAGATGAGCCATTGCAGGGTGGGTCATATTTTACAACTGGAGTAGCTCAGGAGTGAAATAGTGTGTGCCAGTTGCAAGGAGGAGATGAAAGATCTGTACATCTGAGTCACAGAGTCACGCCCAGTGTAGTGCTGTTCATACCCCACCTTTGCTGGAAGCACAAAATTTCAACTCAGTCTTTTATAATTTTCATTAGCAATACCATTTTAATTACTCATTTTGAGTAATTAACTATATTATTCAGGTCTTGGTTATCAGTACTTTGTCTTGTTATACAAGAAGGCAGAAGCAAATTGTCACATAAACAAGATTAACTATTTTTCATGAGGGAAAAAATCAAGAAAGGGGATACAGTTTCTGTTAAAACTGCTCCCACTTTTACATTGCTAGACCTCTGCAATCCCCTGTCACACTGCATGTCTTACTGCGGTGTGCCTGAAGGATAAACTAGCAAATCCCTTTATTATAGGTAGGAAAAGTTTTAAAATATTGAGCTGAGCAGGGGAGGAAGTGGGAGAAGTTCAGACTGTGATGCTTTCCAAATGAAGTGTTTGTGTTCTGATTAGGGATTGTTTCTAGTTGCAGCAGATTACTAGGATCATTCAGTGAAAAGTGGTAAAACCTGATCTAAGCTCAGATGTCCAGCTCCCAGTCTTCCTCTTGCTTTATTCATGATCTGCATGGCAAGTAGAAAGGCTGCAGAAACAAAGGATGAAGCTATAGATGATAAGCTGTTTGTCCCAGGGTGAAGTTCCCTTATTTTGCAAGCCAGTTTTGAAGTGGTAAAGAAAAAGATTAGAACCTAAGATTCAATTAGGTATTTTAGCTGCATGTGTGTTACTGTTGCCTGCTATGTCTATTATTTTGTAGCATAAAGGCTAAACAGTCTCTCCCTCTCTGATGTTAGTGTATTAAGCACCTGGTCTAGCTTTGAAGGTCGTTCTCCTTTGATCAGGAGGGTGGATTGGATGACCTCTAGAAGTCACTTTCAAAGTATTTTTGGTGGTTTTTTGTACACATTTATCAGCCCTTTATCATCTCATACTCTGGCACACTAGTGTGAATACCCTTCTGTTCTGCCAACCTCACCTCTCAGCAGAAAAACATTTCTCTTTTCCTTGGCCATGCCTTTTCTGGCTCTGTGCAGGCTTGAGTCCGGTTGACACCAGTATGTGCCAATCAGAGCCAGAGTAACTGATGTGATCTCCCAGTATCCTATTCCACAATGCAGCATGGCTTATGCTTTTCCTGGACAAAGTACTCGTAACATGGCTTTTGCAGCATTACCTGCATCCTCAAAAATCTGTGCATCAATGCTTTGTTGGACTGAGACTTAGCATAGAGTACAAACAAGCTATATCCCTCTTTGCTAGTGAATCAGCAAAGATGAGACTGGTATAAGTGCAAACAGAATTATAACTCAGTTTATGGGCATGCTGAGCTCTTTGGCAGGTATTGAGAGTATTTCTTTTAAATAGAGTAAAAAATATTTTGGAGGCAACTCTGTTAAGTGATGATAACCTTAATCTGAGATTCATATTTTAGGAATTAGTATTTTTTGTGTTTTTCCAGAGCTCTCATTCAGCTTGTTTCCTTAAGCATCATGCATCTGTGAGCTGACTCCCCCCCCCCCAAATGTGACAACTGTCCTCACCAACACCTACACTGGCTTATTTACCCCTAGGCCACATTATGGGGTACAAACTCACTGTGGTGCCTATACTCCCTGCTTTACTTCTTGGTGTTGCACCTAGGATGAGACAGTGTACTAGATAATTTAGGTCAGAAAACTTTCAAGAAAAGAAGAGGAAAAAAAGACACTTAGCTTTCACAAAACTTAACACTGTTAAGAAAAGTGGCTGAAACTTAAGTGCAACTCTGAGCTTATATATTTCTTAGGTGGAATTTATCTACTGTTTTAGGAATACAAAAGCTGGGATTCAGTGTTCCTTAAGTGACCCGGCCTGGCAGAGTGAATTCCTTGGGTTTCAGTTTGAAACTGGCCTGGGGAGCAGCCAGCCAGCCTTGGCTATCCCTGTCACAATTGCCTTTAACCAGCTGCCACGGAGGTGTCAGCTGCTACTGATGTTTTACTTCCTTGTAAGGTCTTGGGTTCACTTCTGCCTTTAATTCACTCCTTCACTTGCCTTTATCCTAAAATTAATTTCCTGCTTCTTGCCCACTATCTGTGGAGTCTTAAGTCCATTATCCTGTGCCTTATCTTTTAGATATAAATGCAAAGGCATTTTGTAGGATACCTCCTTCTTAAATGTAGATTTTCTGCTTGGTGGGGTTTTTCCCCTTTTAAATAACAACTTCCATGTTTATGATAGAATATATAACATATGTGAACTTTTTGGAATATCTGTAGGACTAAGGGTTGCAATAACAGCCATTAGTAAGATTCTGTGCATATTCACTCCTGTACTTTTACTATGTTGTTGTTATTTGTCAACAATGCATGTGATGTCTTTAGACTCATTATTAGTCTAGGTGACAAACTTATCAAGGAAAAATGTATTCTGCTTGGATGGCCTCTGGAGATACAATGTTTTCACTTCTCTAAGCAGCTTTTGCCTTTTGGGGATTCTTTTGTCATGGGAATGTTATGAATTTTAAGTCAGTCTCTTCCCACCTCCTCCATGCTCCTAGCTGGAAAAAAATATCAGTTAGAGAAGTGGCAATTAACTAGCACTCAATTTGCTGCAATTCCTTAATCGTAATAATAATGGTGTTTGGTCTGGATGGCCTTAGGAAGACAAGAAATTCCTTATCTTGTGCAGTTACTGGAGCTTTCATTTTCTTGTTTTCACTTCATTTTCTTTTCTATGAAAAGGAAAACCAGAAAAAGCCAAGCATGCTTTGGGCATTCTTGCAACCAAATAATAAATGTGTGTGATTATGGTGAAGTTCTGTTTGGAATTCCATAAAATGAAAAATATTTAAAACTTTTGTTTCTCAAAAGCAACAGTAAAAATGTTAATAATAATTCTTTTCAGAATTTTATTAGCTGAATTTAAACAGCATGAGTTACTGGTAAGGCGATTTCCCCTCTCATCCTGTACTCCCAAAGGATCCAAACATTATAATCTGCACAGAGAGAAGATGGTCAGAATAACTCCTATGGATTGAGTTAGTCAGAGGAGAAAATTTTAGTTTTAGACTTTTAAAATGAAAAGGATATTTCATTCATTTCTCCATACCAAGGAAAAAAAGAACTGATTTGCTTAATTGTCAACACAGTGTTCAAACCTCAAAAAATTAAATATCCTGATTGGAATAGTAGTTAGAAAACTACCTTGAGATAGTCTTGCTTTTTTTTTTTTCAAAAGTGCATCAGTAGTGGCAAACTTACTAAACTAGTAAAACTAATCCAAATGAAAATTTCCACTTCATCAAGAAGTTGAATCGTGTCCTGCCTTAATAAAGCATGAAGTTTAAAAATAGTGACATTTGTTCATAACTCCCTGCTATGATGCCACTTCTGCTTTTGTTTCTAGCATAGACAGCTTCTGTAGCTTGGAGTGCTTTTGACTTTGTACAGTACAATTAATTTCTTTCTTAAAACATAGCAGAAACCAGAGATTTAAATCTCCTCTTTCCTGCTGTGGCTAAACCACTCAAATA
Source organism: Serilophus lunatus (assembly GCA_013399895.1). Taxonomy (NCBI): domain Eukaryota; kingdom Metazoa; phylum Chordata; class Aves; order Passeriformes; family Eurylaimidae; genus Serilophus; species Serilophus lunatus. The sequence continues at coordinate 810,775 of VXBA01000519.1, read as the reverse complement.
AATCGAAATGGAAGTACCCTGTGTAAATAAGGAAAATAAAATCCTATGACAAATTATAAACATAATTGGGTCATCACCTGTTGAGGGGATCCAGGGGTGCGGGTTTCTTTTCACAGACATTAATCTAGATCTTGTAGAACAGTCCTTTCCATTTCCTGTTCTGTCCAGTTGCTATTAAGAACATGACTATGCTTGGAAAGATTGCGAAAAATGCTGCTTTTTTTGAGAATCACAATAGCATACAGAGGGAGTCAATTATCCTTGGACAGGCACTATTCAAAATCCCAGAAGCACTAGAAGTGCCAAGAAAACCCCAGAAAGTTCAGCAGCTTTGTTTGGCTTGGAAAAACACTCAGAAATTTGGCTTTTCATTTATCCCTACAACATGCTTCATCCTAGCAGGGGCCTGACTGAAGTCACAATATGTTTCCTTGATCAAGTATACCATTGGAACCATATGCAGGCATGGGACTTCTAAATGTATTTCCGCCCAGGCTTCAGGCACAGAGAGCATTTCTACTTCAGGGCTTTATACTGACTGGGCTCTATCTGAACTATCATTGTCTGCCAAGTTAAAGTACAGTTCTCATAAGGTTTCCAGATCATCCTGTTAGTAGGTGGGCAAAACAACCCCAATAGAGTAGTCTCTTGGAATCTGATGAGTCTTTTGGACTGGAAGCAGGAGCGATCAAACAGAAAGAAAGGCTTGGAGAGGAGACAGTATATACATTTCAAGGATGTGAACGGAGCCAGTTTCAGCTGAAAACTGGCAAAATTCCACACGTCCTTATTTTCTATAGACAGGTTTATCTGCTCCCATATGTTAGGCCCTGCTTCAGTTCCAGATTCCTTCACTTTCATTCTTTTGACGGCATCTGTCCTGTTAATGCTCTGCCTTGGGAATTAAAAGGCATTAAAATGCAACCAGTTTTTTCCATGATTTCTCACTCTTAGAATGCAACAAACTCGCAATTTTTCCTGTCCCTTGCATGTGCATATCAAACCTATGGAAGCCAAAGCAGAGAGGCAGCACATGTCCAAAAGGGACTTCTTGGCTTCTGTGAGTGGTTATGACTTTTTAGAATGAATGATTATTGAATGTTTTCCAAAGCAGCAGCTGTGCAAATGGCTCCCACACCAGGAAGAGGAAATATATGCACTAATCCTTAAAGTGGTGATCTATGCCAAGACATCCTCGGGACAAACTAAATCTCCAGAGGGAAATACCTGTTAGCTTTTGGGACCATTGAACTGATAAAATATCCTCAGAGTTTTCAAAGTTTCTCTATTTTCTTACCAGTTTTGTTTGCGATGCCCATTTGTTGCCCAGAAGCAAGTATGCTTCTTACATTTTACTGACTTCCAGTAAGCAGCAATTGACCTTTGATTTCAGTAGTACCCTGCCAGACTGATGGACTCCAGTTTGGAGTTTAATATACTTTTACATGTTGAGGGTCTTTATCTTCTCCCCACTTTGCAATGTTAAACTATTCCTGAAAATTCACATCCTTGGATAAGTAGATAGTAAACATTGTGGAGAAATGGGAATGAAGAGAGATTATTCAGTTTCTTCATTGTCAGAATTATGTCAGATTACATTTCAGCATTGTGAACTTGGGTTTGGAGCTCTTCTCAAATGTCTGCCAATGCTTTTTCATCTTTGACTCAAGGGAATACCAGGGGTACTGTGCCTTCTCAGAGTTGCCCAAAAGCATCATGCGCATAATCTTTTTCCAGCTCCATAGAGGAGTATGTGCATCAATCTAATCCCCTTCCATTTGTGTTGGAGCAATACAGCACTTGATCACATGCTTTTTAGGTCTATATTGTTCCAGACAAACAAGGATCTATGCATGAGTCTTAATTGTGTATCCCTCTGTCCTGTAGCTGGTTCAGTAGAAGTGCAGAACTGCTATTAGATGTGTGTCGTTGATTTACTATCAGGTGGTCTGACATATTTGTATTCTTGAATTATGAATTAAACTTAATTTCTCAGAACTTAAATATATCATTAGAAAATTACTAAGAGCAATTTCCTCCCCTTCACATTTGCATAATGAAATTCGCAACAGACTTGTATTCTCCCTAAATAAATAGATCCTACAGAAAGGTCAGAAGGAGTCTGAAAGCTGTATGAAAGGAGTAGAGTGCACATGCAGATTTACAAGAGGAGTACAGAACAGTTGCACTTTGCCTCCCAAATCAGTGCTTCTGAAATTTAAGCATTGACTCCCAATATTGTAAAAACCCAGGTGCCTCCTAAGCAGACATTGTCCTGAAGCATCTGAACGATTCTTATTTGAAGTGCATAAAAATTGTCCATGGACATCAACAAAAATTGAATTGAACTGTAAACACATTATCTTATGTTTGTGTTTGCCATTGAAATACTCATCGAAGTCAGGTCTCTAAAAAACATATCCTAACTTTAATTTCTATAATCTGTAGAAATTTTTCTGTCAGTCATCCTTCCATTTCCAGTCAGGTTTTGGCACTGTTGTGACAAGGAAGCATTGCTGACATGTAAACAGAGTTTACATGTAAAGAAGTTCCTAAATCCCTGACATAAAGACCTTGCTTTTGCAACTTAATTCCTCCTTCTACAGGTAGACACAATTTTGTCTTCCTCAATGCTGGGTAAACCTCTGATACTCTTTTCACTTTCATTGCTGGCCAATTTGCATCTTTTCCTCCCCTTCTTCTGCAGATCGAATATGTGAAATAGGTTTCCTGGGTAGCTGGGACATCTCTTTAAGTGATTAAAAGAATGCATCTCTGAGGGGTGATGTAGGATCAGATGATCTTGTCAGTGGACTAGGTGAATTGCCGAGGCCCCATCTAGTCCTATTTCTCTGAATCTTAGAGTATTTGATGAACATTCAAAGGACCAAGTTGATTTATGTAACTTCTTTTTATGAAAGAAAGATGAACACTTTTGTTAAAGGTGATCAAATATGCCAGCTGTAAGATATGAAGTGTCACTTTTGACTGGTAAGTTAGTTAACATAGCAGAAAAGCTGTACAAATCAGAGGCATAGCAGTTGTTCTTCCATTTAAAAAATGGGGATCCTGTAAGAAGTGTCAGTATTTCTTGAGATGTTTTATAGTTGCTGTCCTGCAAAATTTGATCTATAAGTTATTACACAACTATACTAGTCACAAGAGAATCCTGTGATTTACAGAATATTCTGTTAGGTTGTTATTCAGATGTGAACTGAATGTTTTAAATAAAAATACTGTACTTATGTAATTTAAAAAAATTGAGTTACAATTCTTATCAAATAACTATAATTCCATTGTTTGATATAATTTGATATCATCTTCATAAAGAAACTTTGAAATCAGATGGAGACTGAAAAATACTTCTGTTGTAAATATAGCTAACTATTTAATTTTGTCGTGTCATTCTAACTGCTCTTTATATCTCCAAAAATGCACTGCAGTGGGTTAACCTTGGCTGGCTATTTTCTCACTACCCCTCCTCATCAGGACAGGGGAGGAAAATAGGATGAATAAAACTCATGGGTTGAGATAAGGGCACAGCAATCATTCACCAATTACTGTTGTGGGAAAACAGACTTGACTTGGGGAAGATTAATTTAACTAATTTCCAATTAGAAACATGCCAGACTGAAGATTAACAAAAATAAAAGCCACCTTCCGCACATCTGCTTTCTTTCCAGGCTCAACTTCATTCCTTTTTTCCTGACTCTTCTACTTTTTCTTCCACTTCCTCAAGTTCCACAGGGGAATGAGGATGAGAGATTATGGTCAGTTTGTAACAATCCCTTCCCTTCCCTTCCCTTCCCTTCCCTTCCCTNCCTGCCTCCCGCTGTTCCCCTACTGCGGCGTGGAGTCCCTCCCACAGGAGGCAGTCAGTCCTTCATGAGCTGCTCCAATATGGATCCTTCCATAGGCTGCAGTTCTTCAAGAACTTCTCTATTATGAGTCGCTCTCCACAAGGTGCTGTCCCTCAGAAACAAACTGCTCCAGTGTGGGTTACCCATGGGGTTACAGGCGCTGCCAGAAGACCTGCCCCTCTCCACAGATTGCAGGTCCTGCCTGGAGCATGTTCCATCATGGAATTTCCATGAGCTACAGTCTCCATGGCATGGAGTAGCCATCAACAGACTGCAGGGTCTATATCTGCTCCATTGTGGACCGCCACAGGCAGACAGCTTGCCTTGCCATGGTCTTCACCATGGGCTGCAGGGGAATGTCTACACCTGACGCAACTCCTCCCCCTTCTTCTTTTCTGACCTTGGTATCTGCAGCGTCGTTTCAGTTTTTCTCACTCCTCTGTCCCACACAGGATTTTTAACCTGTCTTCAAAATGTTGTCACAGAGGTACTACCAGTATTGCTGATGGGTTCAGATTTGCCCAGTGGTGGACATGTTTTGGAGTCTTCTGGAACTGACTATGTCTGACAGGGTGGCAACTCCTGGTCTCTTAAAAAAAGCCACCCTTGTAGCACTGCCCCTGCCTCTCCGAAACCTTGTCATGTAAATACAACACATATGCATATACGAAAATTACTTTAATTTTCTCCCATAATTCTCTGTAGATTCATGAAGAAAATATGAAAGTTTAAATACATTTATCTGTTTTCAGGCAACTTACTGTTCTATGGGTTTTTCATTACTGGTGTTGGCATTCCTTTTTCTGTGGTGAAAATGGCTGCAGAGAATTTGTCATTTATGTTGTAGCATAGTTTGTAAATTGCCTACTTATTGTTTTATGTTCTAAAAACACCTTATAAATTTTAGTCCTCTCACTGTTTTTTTAAAACTCATGTTGTCTTTGAGGGCATCAGTGAATCTTACAGGTTACAGCATGGTTGTGTTACAGGTCTGTTTTTTGTCATGATCAGAAAGGATTTGTCAAATAAAACATCAGAAAACATTTTAGACATTAATAATTCACATTCTTTCTGATTGCTGAAATAAAGAGTAAATTGTCTAACTGTTATGGTTGCATGTAATAACCTTGTGGATCAATGAAGTCCTAGAACCTAGTGATAATGAATCTGAGTCATGTTATTTTTCACTGTGTCAGGATTTCTTTGATCCCACACACTCAAAGAGAGAAGGCTAGGGTGTGCTCACGTTCTCTCTACTTTTTCCCCTCAAAATAATATGTGCTAACACTGATGACAATGATGATAGAAGATGGAGTACTTCTGGAGGAAACCCAACATCCTCTGAATTTCCTCCTGCCTTGAAGCCTGACTATGGAATAAAAACATAATGTTCTGCCCATTTTCTTCAGCACAACCAGCAGAAAAAATTCCTCCTGCTGTTGCAGAAGATCAGGGTATTTGCTAGTATGGCAGGAAGTTTTAATAATTGTTTCTGGCCATGCCAGGAAACAATTTTGAATTCATACTATTCTTCAAACTTAGTTATTTCTGCTTCAAGGGGTCAGCTTCATTATATAGCTTGTACTCTTGGTTAGAATTACTACGGAGTTTCTGTGGGTTTTTTAAGGTTCCTGCTTTCACCAAACTTGATAAATGACATGCTGCAAGATTTTCAGTTTGAAATTTAATTAAAAGTCACATCTTCAAGGTTATTGCAATTAAATAACATATATTCACACAATTATTAGTATAGAAGATACTCTATAGGAAATGCAGTATTTGATAGTTGATGTAAAATAAATGTTGTGATCCCACGTGTATCACCAGATCTTACGTGAACAAGACCCTGCTTAGAGGTTTTCTCTCTTTCCTTTAGTTCGTCCTACACACTTTCCTGAGGATAATGTTTACTCTTCCTTGGAGTTCACTCTCCATCTTCCATGGATTATAGGGATAGATTCTGCCCTTTGTTCATAGAGTGTGCTGAGTTGGAAAGGACACACAAAGATCATCAAAGTCCAGCTCCTAACCTTGCCCTAATAATAACGTCATGTGCCTGAGAGCATTGTCAAAACACCCTGACTCTGGCAGACTTGGTGTTGTGACCACTTCCCTGAGGACCAGTTTCCAACCACCCTCTGGGTGAAGAACCTTTTCCTAATATCCGAGGTAAACCTTCCCTGACACAGCATGCTTCTCCCTTTTAGTCCTCTCATTGGTCACCAGAGACAAGAGCTGTGTACCTGCCCCTTCACTGCCCCTTCTCCTTATGAGGAAGCTGTAGCCTGTGACGAGGTCTTCCTTCAGTCTCCTCCAGGCTGAATAAGCCAAGTGAGCTCACCCGTTCCTCATATATCTTCCCTCCAGATCCTCCACTATTCTTGTATCCCTCCTTTGGATGCTCACTTACAGCTCCATATCTTTCTAATATTGTGACATCAAAAACTGCACCCAGGATTCGAGGTGAGGACACCTCAGTGCAGAGCAGTGAGGGACAATCCCCTTCACTGACTGGCTGGTGATGCTTTGCCTGATGCTCCCCAGGACATGGTTGTCCCTCCTGTCTGGCAGGGCACTGGTGACTCATATTCAACTTGCCACCGACCAGCATCCCCCAGGTTACTTTCCACAGCTCTTCTCACAAGCCTCTTGTTCCCCAGTCTGTACATACAACCAGGGTTGCCTAGTCTCAGGTGCAGAATATGACACTTGTCTTATTGCTTTCTATCTGATTAAATTGCATTGAGGAAGCTATTATTTTGCTCGCCACTAAAGTAAGGAAATTTTTTTGAACAGGATTTCATCACTTTCAGGACAGTTTTATCTTGTGTAAAGTTCCTCTTTTCAGTCCCTGTTTTCCCTCTGGACAAGTACCTGGGGTCCCTTATAAAGACCCATTCATAACCCCCTCCTGTCTCTTTCCATCCTGACTCTGCCAAAGTCTGGGAAAGAACAATGAAGGTGCAGATAAAACAAAAACAACCAAACAACTGAAACCCCATTAAGCTCTATACAGACCGTTTTTCATCTCACTATCTTCTATTAACTATCTCTGTAGACTCTTTTAAATCATCGTGATGTAATTCTAGATCAAGGATAAGCATACTGAATGTCAGGAAAGAGCATGTCCTAAGGAAGAGGAAGGAAGAAATGCCAGGTAGACAGGAAGGCAGAGATGAGCAAGCACACAGTGGCAGCGGAGATGGGAAAGAGGAGCTAAGGAATGAGAAGTGTAAGAAAATTTGGAGGTGGGAAAAGATCAAGGATATTCTATACAGATATATTGCACAAGTTACTCAATTTGCCTATCCACTTGCATGTTTCCTTCACCTCTACCCCTTACTCAATAGTTAAAAAAAAAGAAATTCAGTTGCTTGATTTGAAAGGCTGCCCTGATTGTTAATCATAATTCTATTATTTTTGAATCAATATATACCTGTAGCTTTATTCTTACTCATGCGTGTCTCATTTCAGAAATAGTTTTACCGATATCATGGTGTTTTCCATGAAGTGCCATTTGAGATAAATAATTATATTACTATCTTTTATCTTTCTTGCATTATTTCACGGGGCCCATTTCTCTAGACTGCCTGCTCTGTCTCTTACAAGCTTGCTTGTACTGCATGCCTCTATTAGAGTCTCCTTGTGACTCCCTATTTATAACGATCTAAGTTTAGAAATATTTGATCACATATTAGCAGTGATATAACGTGAGAAGCTATTTGTGTTTCTGTATCAGCAGATTAGGCATCAGCTATTTTCTGTCATACACTGCACAGTAAGCTGCAGTGCTGCAGGACTTAGGAAGCAGAGGAGATAAATTGCGTGTGCAACTGTGACTGCACGCAATGAAGAGATAAGGCTGCAGTTTTAGACTGTTGCACAGTGTATTTTGTGCTGACAAACAAGTGTCCTTTCATGTTCCAGTGGGACATACAAATTATTTTACAAGTTCTCTGCCTTATTAGAAGTACTGTACAAGTTAAGAAAGATCACATAAAGCATATGTTTATTTATTATAATTAGGATGACAGGTTGGTGTTGTAGGATTTAAAGCTCATTCCACTAGACAAAGGTTCTCAATTTATCTTCCATATTCTTTAGTCTCACAGTATTATTGGAAGGGTATAGATTGCAAGATGTGAGGGGAGGAAATCTTTTGGTTTTACATGTGTAGCTATTGCTCTCATTAGGTTTCAATGTGGAATTATTGGGCTTTGTTTGGCTGAGTACATCTGATATTTTCACTTTCATTTGAATAGAGATATGGTCAGACTTCAATGACTGCATATACTGGAGTTGCAAAGCAGATGCAAAATAATTCATTCTTCGATCTGCAGATTTCTGGAGGCAACAAGACAAGTAGAAACATTTTTCTTTCGTATTCTCGATCAGGCTTTTATCAGTCATGTGGAACCAGTTTTTTTTTTTGCTCAGCCACAGTTAAACTGAGGTGCAGTTTAATAAAATCCATGTGTTAGAAGGATTTTTAAGCCAAATACTGGATACTCTTCTCATTCCATGTTGGAACACAATATAATTCCTGCACATATATCTGTGTATGCATACATGCGTATGTGTTTGCCTGTATACTTGTCTGTAGATATGCTTTTTTTCAGTTATTTAGAGATTGTTTCTGGCAAATTGCAATATTTTAAAATTTCAGAGGCATTGTAGCTTAATACCATTGCAGTTTCTAATAGTCTCCTTGAAAGTACTGAGTTTAGATACTTAATCTAAACTATATGATATGGGTAGAATTCAATCTTTTTCTGTTTGATGGGGAGATAGTCAAGGACATATCATTATTGTATTTAGAGGTGGATTGGACGAAGCAACATTGTGGAAGTGTAAGAGAATGGGCGTTTCAAGAGTGAATGTGGCTTCAAAATATGCAACATTAATCCTCTTTACTAAATTTATCTTAGGAAAAAAAGTCAAGACCTGTAGCTATTTTTCCATGTCTCTGCAGTTCAGACAACAAAATGAAATATGATAAGAACACAATAATAAAAAGATTTAAATCTGCTTCTTTTCTTTTTTTTTTTTTTACAAAGAAGAATCCTCTCAGTATTATTTCCAGGATTTTTCAGGACTTTTTCTGTGTATAGGACTAGTTTTGTGGTGGTGTAACAAACTTTCAGTGGCATAAGCCCAGCAAAGAACTGTATAATGAAGAGAAGAATGAGGCCCATTGTTCTCAACAGGCACACAGTTTTTTGATTTATATGATGAGAATAACCGAGTGATTGCCTTGTTTCTTCTCTACAAGAATGGACACGGCTAGAGATAGAGAAGCACATTCACATCACGTAGCTACCTTGGCACCAAAGCTAAGAATGGCTTTACTAATAGGACCAGCATAGACAATATTCCCAAATATAGTCAGTTGCTGGGAGAATATTCAAAGTCAATCCATGGTGAGGAAGTTCATCAGTGCCCACTGTGTCACCACCAAATGTGAAAAACGCTAGATTTGAAAACTAAGTCAATCCAAAATTTTTTGAACAAGAAACTATTTCACAGCTGAAATAGGAATAAATACCAAAGAAAAGCAAATTGAAGTGGAGGCAATTTATTGCTGTAGGTGTAGCACTAGTAGAATTGTTATTTGTCAAGAATTGAACTCTTCCTCTTCAGTGGATCTACTTTTATATTGACCTACCTTAAAATCTAAATGATTGTTGTCCACTGTGGGCTACCTTGGGATAAGAACTTATTCTGTCAGAGTTTTCTGTATTTCAACGCTTGTTCACAGTCTAGCAAGTAAACAAGATCAGATTTGGACTCATTGACAGAAAGTTTTTCCTTGACCCTCCTTATTTTTCTTACTGCAGAATCTTTCTTGGTAACTTCTCTGGAAATGAGATCAGCAACCAAATTAGAATTTAACAGCATTTTTAATTAAAAATGGGAAATGCTTCTTAAAAGGTGAAGGGAGTGGTGCTTTTCTTCTGTGAGACTGAAGGAACCTGATTTCTAGATAAACTTTATTTTTTAATATATCATTATTTCTACAGCTGTAGGCAAGATTGTACATTTATGTTTGATCTTCCCTGGACGGAATCCTACAATACAAAAGAGTTTCAAATAACACCTCATGCAGAGTAATGCAAAACCAAATGAATAGGGTCCTTAATGCTTGAAAGCATCCAGTTTAGAGCAACACTGGAACGAGCCTGTTTTGTCTGATATTTAAAAGTTGAAAATAAGGTCTTCACAAATCCTTTGTTTGCAACAACATATTTCCTTGCTCTAAAAGTCCATGGTGATTGAAGTGAGTTGCATTCCTGTTCGTCTAGCACAATGTCTAGCAATCTCAAAGTCTAGGCTCTGCAGTTCATGGCCAACATGTGATATGAGTCAGGAGATTTTGGGCAGCCCTCACACTACTAAATTTGAATCTTCTTAAAGGAACTGAGGCTTTAAATTTTAAGTTTCCTGGTCCTCTTACGATGCAGTTGGAAATGCTGCAGGGCCCTGCCGCTGTCAAGAGAGTCTGGGCTTCCTTTTCAATGCACTGGATGTTTCAGACTATCTTTGGTTTTCTGAAATTAGATGATCTCAGGGTCCCCAGTTTCCAGGGACCACCCAGGATTGTTACTCAGAATCAATCTTCAACAATTTGTCCTTCCCAAAGCAATTCTTACCCCCTGGAATCTCCCTTTATACAGAGTTAAGAAAATGATTAGTTTTCAATTTTATCTGCAGCTTGCCCATCTATATCCCCTCTCCCCCAAATGTCAGCATTTCCTGTAGAAACAAAATTTTAAGTTTCCACCAGGCTTTTGAAAAGAATCTAGCTGCCACAAAATTTGGTCATAGTAAAGTGCAAGCCAAATTGTGGAAACTCTTCATGCCAGTGCTCAAAGCCACCCAAACCACAGTCATCCTGCTTAGAAATTAATCAAAATAGTAAAGACAACACTGAATATAATTTTCAGCTAGAGGTTTTTTTCAGCTAGTTCTGGAAATGAAGCACACATTGGAACCAAATGTTGTCTAAATCGAATGAGTGATTATAGCAGGCAGTAAGACACGAGACATTTTCGCTCATTAGTGATCTACTGGAATGTATTTGTGGCTTGGACATCCTCTTGACTCCTGAGAATCTTTGTCCTGTTTCCCACTAGCATTTCTTTTTGCCTTCTTGGCAGAAGAGCAACAGATATTTTAGGTAACTATCTTTAAATGGGTTAAACTGATTTTCTCTGGCTCAAAAGAATAAAGTGTTAAATCAAATTAATTACAAAGAACTTTGTTTGTTGCTCCAGACTGATAGAATAGTATTAAATCACATAAAAAGGGTCTATTTTAGAATATTCTTTCTACTGGCTACTTGACAGGAGAAAAACCTGTTAGAAATAAAGTCCACCCAATTATGCTGAAAGCCACCTTCTTTTGTAGATATTTTTAAGAGAATCACAGAATAGTTAAGAGTTAGAAGAGCCCTCTAGAGCTCTTCTGGTCCAACACCTCTGCCAAGGCAGGGTCACCTATGGTAGGTCACAGAGGAGTGTGGCCAGGTGGGTTTGAGTGTCTCAGAGACAGCAAGAGGGAGACTCCAGGATCAACTTTACGTAAGGTATCCATCCATCTTGAGAAGCCCTGCTGCTATCTCCCAAGTTGTAGCTACCTCGAATTGGCATTTCACAGAGAAAGAGATTTTGTGTGATCAGCTAAGAGAGCATCTGATTACTTTGGTCTAGAATTTCCCTTAAAGGATGGCAGGCAGCCCCATCTCTTGACACAAGAATCCTACTGCAAACTAGGCAAAATTGGATAACGCTTCATAGTTAAGCAAGAAAACAATGGACATAGCAGCAGATGGGAAGGGCTTTATGATCCTGCAGTTCGGAATGATGCCTCATTTCTGATTGCCATCTTGTAATCCTATGGAAAGGTAATTCAGCTATCTGATAATTTGGGAAAGTCAGTGGCCACTCACAATGCATCAGTGAGGTTTCCTAAGGTAGCTATAGTTTTTTATTGCCATTCACATATTTTCACACAGTCAGATGAGTTAAGAATTTGTTTTGCTGTTAAAAAACCCCCAACTCTCCACTTGTCTGATAACACAAATTGGATAGCCCTGAGATGCTTTGCTGAGAGCTGAATTTAAAATAAAATTAAATTTAAAAAAAAAAATAAAAAATTCAAATGTTTTTAACAATGTTTTTATGTTTTTCCATATAGCATTAAAGGTTATTTTTTTCTTTAGAATTTCAAGAAAAATTCAAATCATTCTAAGGTAAAACCAAATCTTTTCATTGCAGATTGAAATAAATTTAGATATGTAAAAGAATTTGTTGTAAACAGCTTCTTTTAAGACAATCCCTTGTTTGAGGGACTGCATTCAGAAGTCATAAAGAGCAACTGAGAAGTGAATCCAGTGAATATTTGGTGTTTGGCAGCTTAACACTCCTTTAGTAAAGGAAACTTCACTGGTGTTATCTCACTTTCTGTATTTCTGTATAAATGAAACACAGAACAGCTCTGATGTTTGCCATGCATTTTCTCTAAATGATTCAAACATGGATTTCCATTACCATAAATCCATAAATACGTATAGGAATACAATTCACATATGATTTCATTTTACCACTGTTCCAAATCCAATCCCAGAATGTAATACAAATAAATATTCATTGTGAACTCTTTCAGGGCTATCTTTTTTCATTTGTTTCTCATTAAAGCTAACAGTGTAAATTCAACACTCACAAATTATATGCTTTTATTAAGAATGTTTTATAGAAAATTAGTCAAGTGAAAGAGTCTGTTTTGACCTTGAGAAGACAAAGTTTAGTTTTCATTAAAATTTAAAAATTTGGAACTTCATAAAAGAAAAACATTTGGGAAAGGGATAAACAATTCTTAATATCTTCCCGTTCACAGGATTAATGGCCTAACAAAAAAAAAGTCTGAAATTAAAAACTGCACTTACATATTTTAAATCTCAGTTCAAATTTTTGTAATTAAATTACTGTAATATTTTGGTATACTGTAATTAAATTACTGTAATATTTCTGGACAACAAACAGCTTGATATATTTGTATTTTCGGTTGTAATCTGATAAAGCCATTCTATCAAGGTCTTTTGGTGTCCTTGTCTCTTGAGAAAAGGTACAGGACTTTTGTCCTCAGCTACTACACGTGCAGGAAAGGAAAATTACTAAGGAATACACAACAAAAAAATCTGAATGTAGTATGCAACTTTTTGACTGACTAGGAGGTCTCATCTACAGGAAGCAATTAATACTTGAGAAATAATTGTGTGCCACTTTTTCAGGAATTCTTATTAGTGCTATTACTGTGGTGAAGGGTCCTTTGCCATCAGTTACCTCAAAATGTTCTTTATCTACCTATTTCTTTGAGAATTCGACTTGTTTGCTGAAAGTTGCTCTGTGTGAGTTTTTCCCTTTTTATTAAAGCAGCATCAGCTTGTGCAGTGGTTCCCATTTCATGTATTTTTACGTATTTTAGAAGACCACTGCCCTCATTAACTGCTTCAGCTGGATTCGTACTTGACATGACAAGAGTTATGCTGGTAAAAACAAGTCCTGCCAAGATGAAATTGTGTACAATGGGTTTTGCTATGATCACCACTTTCTATTTCCCCGTTGGTATGGCTGACCTTGGCTATGATTGTTGCTGATGTTAGCAGCGACTTGTAGTAGGTGGAATGAAAAGGCTTACTAACAAGAGTGCTAAGGTAACTTCCTAACATACCATATTAGTGGAGAAATAAAAAAGAAGTTTGTAGTTGCAGCAAATATCTCCTACCCCTTGCCTCTGTGAATCACATATTTAGGAATTGTCATTAAAATCCACATGAACAAAAGGTTTATTAATTGAGATAAGGACCGTAAGAGATCCCTTACCGATCACTATCACAGGCAGAACAGACTTCAAGTGGGGATATTGAATTTATTGCTAACAGAATCAGAGCAAGAGAATGAGAAAAATAAATCTCAAAGTCACCTCCTTTGAAGTACTACCTCCTCCACCCCAGTGATGCAAGGAAATGGGGAATGGGAGTTACAGTCAGCTGTTTCTGCCACTGCTCAGAGAGAGGAATCCTTCCTCTGCTTTCCATGGGATCCCTCCCATGGGAGACAGTCCTTCATGAACTTCTCCATCTTGAGTCCATCCCACAGGCAATAGTTCTTCACACACTGCTGCTACATGGGCCACTTTTCCATGGGGTGCAGTCCCTCAGGTTCAGGCTGCTCTTGCATGGGTCCTCCACAGACCACAGGTCCTACCAGGAAAATCTGCTCCAGTGTGGGCTCCTCTCTTCACAGGCCAGCAGATCCCTGCCAGGGCCCTGCTCCAACCTGGGCCTCCCATAGGGCCTCAGCCTCCACTGAGCATCCACTTGCTCCAGAGTGGGCTCCTCCATGGGCTTCAGGTGAATCTCTGCACCTGTGTGGTCCTCCATGGGCTGCAGGGGCACAGCTATTCCACCATGGTCTTCTCCACAGGCTGCAGGGGAACCTCAGCTCCAACATCTGGAGCACTTCCTGTCCCTTCTCCACTGACCCTGGTGTCTGCATTCTTGTTCACATGTTCTCACTCTGCTTTTGTCTGGCTGCCATCTTCATCTGCACAATGACTTTTTTTCTTTTCTTCTTAAATACATTATCACAGCGGCATTGCTATCGCTCCTGATGGACCCGGCCTTAGTCAGCGGTGGGTCCATTCTGGAGCCAGCTGGCATTGGCTCTGCTGGACATAGTGGAAGCTTCTGGCAGTCTCTCAAAGTAGCCACCCCTGTAGCCTCTCAACTACCAAAACCTGGCCAGAGAGACCAAATACATCATACTAAGCTTTTGTGAACATTTGTATTTATTCAGTATTTGAAGAGGAAATTCAGTATGGTAGTTAGTAAGAACAGCTGATTGTAATCATTATAGTAAATCCACACAACTTTAATTAAGTTCTTCTTTGCCAGTAGTCAGATTTGCTTTCCATATTTTGGGGTATAATTTGATGAATTATATTACTTAAAAATATTACTTAAAAAAAAAAAAAGAAATTGGAAATGAAAGGCCAGAAACAAGGTAGAAACCTGCATATACAGTGCTATAACACTTCTGCAATGGTACAGATTTAGGCTTTTAGTTTTACAATTTTGGTATGAATTGTTACTGATCCAAGTGATTATTCTAAATTTGGGACAGGGCCAGTTGCAGCTAGACTGAGAAACTGGTGATAGATGCTCTCCAGTTTATTTGCAAAAGACATAAAAAATTCCATTGCCCTTATAATAAGAACATAACAGCAGACAGTTTATTTGCTCACAGCCTCAAGTTTCCTTAAAAAAATCTGTAAAACCATATCCATATCTGCCTGCTGGTTTTTCTTATGGCTGTGCTCCCAGCCCATAATTTGGTGGTCTATTTGGCATTCTGCTCCTCTTCTTCAGCTTCCCTCATCTTTCATCTCTTCACATAACATACAAAACTGCATTAAAAGAATAAAAAGTCTATAAACCTTTTCCATTCAGATATAAATTGTACAAGTTTTCTTTTTTTACTCTGCATGGCAAAGTATTCCAGTGTTTGGGATATGTATCTAGGACAATTTGAAGAACTCCTAATTCTTTTTTCTTGTTATTCATTACACTCATCAAATTTTCTGTTTTTTGATAACAAGCACAGCAGATGTGCTGTGTGATTCTTCCTAACTAGTTATATGCAAACATTGGTTTAGTTGATGAGGTATGTTCATAATAGGTTAGACTTGATGTTCTCAAAGGTCTTTTCCAGCCTAGTTAATTCTGTAATTCTGTGATGAGTGCTTCTGAGTGTTCATGGAATGGGCTGGGTATTGCCACTAGCAATAAGCAGCAGTTAAATGGAAGTAGAAATACTTAATATAAACTTGTGATCAGGACAAAATATGAAAACTTGTGATCAAGACAATGGCTCTTTTGTCTGATCAACAAAGATATTGTTTTCACTTCGTTCAGAGCTGTATCTTTACCTCTAATGCGTTGAATTTGATGTTAACTCAGCTGAACTGGTTTATCAGTCAGAACCAAATCCTTACTCAGCAGATGCCTCTTCTGGTTTTGATTTGTAAATCTACTGTTGGCTTGGAAGAGGACACAGAAACTGAGAAAATAAGCTTCTTGGGCAAAAGCATCTAACTGGGACAACATCTAGCTGTTCTGTATAGAGAATTTAAGGGGTTATGACTTTACACCAAGAGTTAGCTTTTTTTTCTTTTGGGATATGGAGGACCCTGTGTGATTTAGCTGAGGACTTGAAATAGCTTTATGCTGACTGAAATGATGATTTGATGTTTTCTTAAAATCCCAAAATAGTTCATCATGAGCTTGTCATAGGATTTTATAACCATCATTGACTGTGGTTATGTACACATTGAAGAAATATTATTTTAATTCTGTTGGCTTACAGTGTCCAGTTCTGATTTAAAAAAGGCAAACTTCAAGCCAACTGGTGGTGTTATTTTTCTCTTTGTCAAAAGTGATCTTTCTACTTTTACACATGCACACATCTAAGTTTTAATTCAACCCAGAGTATATCACTTTCCAACTTAAATGCCTTCTTTGGTGGCAGTGTAATTTTTAGCCTTTAATATATAGTGTTTATATCTTTCTATATAGACACGCACACATTGAGCACAATTGTGTGTGCATTTACACGCACATTTAAACATGTATTTTACAAAGGCACACAGCACCAAGAGAACACATTCATTATCAGCATCCACTTCTAGAACCTAAATTAAGCTGTAAATGAAAGAAAGTAGCCATGGCTCTCTTTCAGTTTATGTTCATTAATGCACCAGAATCTCCATGGAAGGTTACTATAGTTGGTCACATAATAATTTGTCCTCCCTTTGAGGCCATCAAGTCTAAATTCCTACTCAGAGCATGTCCATTAGATCATTAACATAATAGTAAAAGAAAAATACCCAAAATTTCCAAGACTTGAAACTGATGACATAGTCTTTAAAACTCTGAGTTCTATGTTGTTTTGATAGAAACTATTACTACAAGAACTGTTCTTTTAACAGGAATTAAAACTTAATCTCTTTAGTACTCTAAATCACAAAATAAAAAGGCCAGTGACCAATGTAAATACTTCAGTCAGATTATTCTAATCAAGAAATACTTATTGCTGTTTTATTACAAGCTACATTTAAAAATCCATATTAATAGCAACTCTAGGGCACATTTCAAAACCATAATTTATTCAACTACATCAAAGAAAAATAAATAACATTTTCAGATTTAAATTTCCTTTGTTCGGCACATAATAATGGAAGGACGCATGAGATATTAACAACCGATTAAAGAAATCAAGGGATAAAATATTCAGAATAAATTTATCTGCTGTAGCTTGCTATTTATCTTTTTCTAGAATAATCCAGCTTATTCTTTTAGTTGTGCAGAAAGCAGATTTGGAAATAAACGCCACTAGCTTAGCCAGAAGTTTCTGCACACTCAGGCCAGGTTCAGCTGCAGTGTTACTTATGTCTTCATGCTGCTACTATGTTAATCACTTATAGTGTTTTCAAAGGGCACATCAAATTGCAAGGACTAAATAAAACAAACATTTCACATGATTCTAAAAGGAAAAAAAATGCTAATGCTATTTTTGCCCTTTGACTGTGCTCTTGGCACTTAATCTGGTCATGTCTTTGGCTCTCTCTTGCTCTTCAGCCTCTCTGTTTTCTCTTTGCAGACACGTGAATCTGTGTAAGATTCCAGAAAAAAACACTGAACAATATTATCCATAATGAGAACACTACTATCCAACTGATGAACATAAAGACCTCGGTGTTTTGAGGACAGGGTGGATTTTTTAATGATATCTTATTTGCTTTCTTCAATGTGGATGTTCCTTTTAAGATCCCTTAAAGAGAATTGATCTTTAAAAATACATATCCCTTGAGAACAAGGCTTTTTTTTTTTTTTTTTTCTTAACTGGACATTCATACTAGCAATCACCAATTATTTTTCTAAACAAATGCTTGAATAAGGGACCTAATATAGATTTTTTTAATTATTTTTGACAATACTTTTTTCCTGGCTGTTGGATCACAAAACCAGAATTGTCAGGAGATGTCCTACAGTTTTTCTGTAGAATGTGATATATTTTCTATTCCCTTTAATTAGTTAAAAACTGCCCTATTCTAAGATAGATAAAGTCCTGAAAGATATTCTTATGAAAGAAACATGAGTTGCCTGTCTGAACATAATTTTTTGCTCTTCATAATTACTTGAAGCAAGAACCATGGGCCCAGATTGTCCTGCCTAAATCTGCAAATAAAGAAAAAGTTCAGGGTAAAATCTCTTTCTGAAAGGACCTGTGAGGGGAGTGGAGATTTGATACTACCTATATTATTTGTTAGTGTAATATCTTGCACTTCTGCTCATAGGGTTTTCAGAAACCTATAGCAGGCATCCAGAGCTTAGGGCAGGGTAAGGATGAAAGACAGAAGAATTGAGAAAGGAATGAGCTAGATGTGCTTAAAGGGAAGAAAAGATCATGTCTTCCTCATGTATCTCCATCATCATGAAACATGGAAGGAGAAAGGTCTTGGATACTAATTTGGTTTCCATTTCTGTAGAATATATTAAAAGTTGTGAAGCTGTATTTGTCTCTGCTAAAGCCCTATCAGACTGGCTAGTCTGTAATCCCATAGGAAGCCTGTGGCAAAACATAATTTGAATTTGTGCCTTCTGGTTTCTACTTCGACCATTGGCTCCTGTATGTTTTTCTTTTCTGTTGGGCTTCATGGGGACAAGGAAGTGCAATCAATTCATGGCTTGGGAGTGTAAAGGAAAGACAGAGTCAGTTCAAAGACAAACATGCCTAATTCAGCTTTGCATTTGATAAAGTCTCAGATCTACCATAACTTCAGATTTTTGAGGCAACCCTCCTTTCCTACAGTAGAACAACACTGAAAATGGAGTAAGCTGGTTCACAAAGGTATTCTAAGACGCTTAGAATGTGCTTTGTGGAACTCACTGTGTTTTATTCCCCTGTAGGACCACTGTATAGTCTTCAGTTGTTTTTGTTTAAGTTACAACTGGAAGAAACGCCCTTCCTCTGAGATCATTGATGGCTTGCAAACTTTGCCATATTGTTCTAACTTTCCCCTTCAGAGCAGTATTTACTGCGCCAGCAGTCAAGCTGAGTATGGTAATTTCATTATAATTCTAGTAAATCTGAATCATCAAAGTCCAAACATAAAAAGGATCCTGTCATGCTTTTTAAAAAATACCTGTTCTAACTAACTGCAATCAGATTTACAGGGAATAGAAAATTTACAAAAGAATATTTTGATTTGGATTTCACATCAGATAAAAGTTCCTTCCCTTGATAATTCCAGGCATAAATAGTCAACAAAAGCTTTGTGTAAAATATCTTATTTATAGTCCTTTATATTGCACGAATAATATATCATTCTGACATTTATCAGTCATTTAATTTAGGTAAATTTATTATGTCTCATATGATTCCATCGAGATACATCAGTTGTATGCTTTTTATGCTATTTCTAGAATGGATGGTGTTTAAAACTATGTTAATTAGAGGTAGAAATACTTTTGTTTAACCAATTAATCTACTATTATTTTGAATCCATGTACTATACTCATTGCACAATTTCCTGAGGAGGTTCTTCTATTGTTTAGGGGGAAAAGTTATAGAAAACTACTTATTACTCAAAACCCTTGTATTTCACTGTGGCATGTGGCACATACTCATATTGCTTTCAAAGTTTCTGAAAAAAATATACAATTTTTTTCACTTGTCTACTACTAAATGTGCCATGAAATTTCAGAATGAAACAGCAAACATGGAATCTTGAATTTTCTAAAATAATACAGAGTCATTCATGTCTGGTGCAGCAAATATTCCTTCAGGTGAGTTATTCTCTGTTAGGTTCAGTTTATGAAGACAGTACTGCCAGATTCAGGAGGCCTTTTTTTTTTTTTTTAGTTTTCCTGATGCTCGCCTCACATAGCTAGTCTGATTCAGTCACATAAATTCATAGAATAACTCAGACCAGAAGAGACCTCTGGAGGTCATCTGGTCTAGTATCCTGCTCAAAGAGGACACTAGAAAACCATATACTTCTAGTATCCTGCTTAAACAGGATACTAGAAGTTTGAAGCTGGATATAAATATTTCAGTCAAGTTTGTAATGACACTATATATGGAGAATATAAACCTTTTCCTAGTAACTTGTTCTAGCATTTGATTACTTTCCTAGTGAAAAAAAAAAATCCCAGGAAGGAGTGGCTGAAGATTGAGAGCATGAATGAAAACTTTCAGAAAAATATCAGTTGTTTTTTAGAAGTAGAGAGACTGAGGCAGACTCTGAGAGGTGGATTATGGCTTGATTTTTTTGCAGTTATTCAATTCTAATACTGGATGCTTAGTAAAAGTAGAAAGTTCAGTTTTCTACTAGTAGCTTTTTAAAACCTAACCTACAGTGCTTGAAAAACAGTCCAGAACTTTCCACTCCAGTACTCACAAAATCCCCCAAACCACATTTTATAAGTGCTTGGAATAAGAAAACTACTCCATCCTCTGAAATCAAAGTAGGTGATCAGCAAAGCATTGCCAGATTGAAAAGAGCTACTTGATTGTAGCTGAGGCCCCCTGAGATGGAGAATTAGGAAGACATACTTTTGTTCCCATATCTGTATGGTTTTACTGCTGCTCTAGGTACTGAGTTGCTGTTTTATTCACCTGAGGTTGTTCCAATTCCTTTGCTACCTTGGGAAGGCTACAGACATCAAAATAAAAGTAACATGCTTCTTCTTGTTTGCACCTGCGCCGTTGCTATCATTCCCATCTCCCTCTTTCCATTCAGGAACTGATTGAAGGACCACCTCCCTGCCCATGCAGAGTTAGTCAGCTGAGTTGGGCACTTTTTCTCTTTTCTTGTGGAGAGACAACATGATCCTGTAGGATTTTATATACTTTGTGCTGACTAATCACATCTAGTGATAATATACTCGTAGCCAATGGGGCTTTTTCTGAGACACTATTTGCCTCAGGCATGCAGATCAAATTTGTGACAATTTAAGATTTGTTTCTTTCTGTTCTATAAAATAATGCCTAGTAGTAGAAGAAGGAGTAGACACTCAGGGAAGGCATCATTTATCCTTCTCCCATCTCAGCTCACCAGGACAGACCCCATGGTCTGTCCTGACTTTGTATAATCTTCTTGGTATCCATAGCTGCTTTCTTCCCATCCTGATAGCGTTTACTAAGGGTGGGTAACAGTCCCAAGTTAGTATACATGTATTTTTTATCATTTTACAGTGTTCCCTAAATCTGTAAAATCCCTTACGCTATAAATTGACGAGTAGAACCCTATTTACCTATCTATGCTAATAATGCTGCTTTACATTACACTGGATGTACTAGACATAAACTGCATCCACAGCAAAATGATAAAATACAGCATCAGATTGTCTTTCAGAATGAAGAGTATCTTCTGTCTAAAATGGAAGGAGAAACTGTAAGCAAACATAGAAAGAGAGAGAGGCTCCTCTTCTGTTATTTGAGTCAGGAAAGGACAGGGTTAATATTTTGCCTTTCAGGTACTAAATGTGCTCTTTGAGTACTTCCCCTGATGACCTAAACATGGCCTACAATAGTCCTCATAATTTCCTATCTTAAATAACTAGGAGCTCGATTGTGATTTTATCTTCTTTTTACTGAGACAGTTATATGAGAAGGCTGACCTTCAGCTAACTGCCTGTTTCCTCTGCACAGGGTACACAGGACTTGAGAGCTTGGTTCAATTAGGCTCATTGAGTCCCATGTATGTTTAGGACTCGATCGCTACAAGCGATAGAATTGTTTTAGTTCACGTTATGGTAACTTTGTGGTTTGCTTGTTACAAACGGGGAGTTCCTGACTCATTTCTACCTTGCCAGTGTACATACAATGACTGATAGAGGAAAAATTATCACCATGTTTACCAATGTGGCCAGAAAGAACCACAACTGTTGTAACAGCTCTTCAGCATCTCAAATTGTATTTTTATTTAGCTATTTAAGACAATTAGTACACAAGCTGAACAGTTAAAAATGAATGTTATTCCTCAGGGGAAGACATGGAGGCCAGTATCTTTTTCACTGACATGGATGATTGGATGCAGTGCACCCTCGGCAAGTTTGCCAATGACACCAAATTGTGTGGTGTGATAGACACCCTGGAGGGAAGAGATGCTCAGAGGGACCTAGAGAGGCTTGAGAGGTGACCCTATAAGGTGGTGTGCTTTCGGAAGGAGCCCTTGCTACAGTTACCAACTGGGGGAGCAGAGAACAAATTTGACCCACAACTCTTGTGATTAAATCACTTCTCAAGGATGGAGAAAAAGTTATTATAAAGAAAAAATGTTTTTTACTGCCTTTCAACTTGCCCTTAAATTCTGCTTCATTTATTTTTTAAGGTTGTTTTCCAAATGTTTTAGTTTCTTGACACATTGCTTTATGATAGGTCTATGGGGAATGAGACAAGGCAACAAAAATTACATAAGCAACAACTCATTAATTCTGTCATTATGACACAAATTGATCGGTCTGGCTGATTGAAGGGGAATGGTCATTCTTGCTGAATTATATATTTTGCTTTCATTGGTTCCACAATAATTTTTAATTACAGTGAAACCTTCCTCAAAGACACTTTTAAACATGGTATTCCATGGATTTTTAGTGTCTCTTAAAATAAGGCTTGAAAAGTTTTGTGAATTGTGTGATGTGGCAGATAAGGTAAGAGAAGATTCATCTTGTCATATTGCCCCATCTTACAGCAATCCAGACAGACAGATACTGTAGCAACTCCAGTAGCCTCTGTCCACTCTGTCCTACAGAACTTAATACATCAATATGAAAAAGGAAATTCATATGTGCTCTGAAGAAGAAATGTTGAATGGATTAAAATGACAAAAATTATGAAAGTTGCTGTATACATCTCCTAATACAGCTTTAGCATAGGTTTTAAGGGTAAAAACTGCTTAATTTATAGGGGTTAGCTGAAAACTAGTCCGAATGTCTTTAAAACAAAATATTCCAGGGCCACCATGTATTAATATTATTTAGTTTCTGGGAAAAGGTGATCGCAGTGTTTCATTTTTATCTTGCTCCTTGTGTCATTCTATTTCTAATTCCTCAGGCTAATAGCATTCGTCAGTAGCAGGAAATATTTGTGTCTTTCAATATCAGATCTTAGCAGTAAACTTATTTCACCTAGAGGTTTTTTCCTGGATTGCATTTTGCATTTACTACTGCTGCACTGACACAGGAGAAGCTGATGAGCCTCAGCTTACAGAGTTCATGACTTGAGTCATGTTGCTCAATTTTACTTTGTTCAGTCTCATAAAAACTGAAGAGGGGATGAGCAGAGAACTCTACATCCAGAAAGCAATGATCCCACTTGCGATCTTAATCAGGATCTGAAAATGACCTTCTCTTCTGACACTGCAGAAACCTCTGGTGATTAGAGCTCTACTTTATGTTATTAACTAAATGCTTATACTGGGAAACAATGAATACATGAAGCCTTTCCAGTAATTGCTAGACAATGCTCAATACAGGAGATTATTTGCAAGGTCTTTGTAGAAGTAGCAGTAAAACAATATTATGAATGTTCAAAAGGATTCTTGAGCTTTGTCCATAGCCATTGATCATATGGTACCAGCCCATTGCAGGATCCTTTTAATTATCTCACTGTTAATTCTGTTTCTGCTCTTCAGATCAGTAAATGGCTAACATATATTCCTATTTCTCTCAAGCAAGTCTTCCAGAATTTTATTGTGCATTTTATGAATGCAGTTGTTCTGAAAATTGGGATTTACTCATAACTTCATAAGCTAATGCCAAATGCATCAGTGAATATCGATGGAAAAACTGCATTTGCTAGTACAAAATAACTAGTTGTTATTAAAAGCTCATTTTAGCCTCTTTCAGGGCAACATCATATCAACTGTAGCTAAACTGTGCCTTTTAAGCTTTCTTTGGCTGCAGTGTGTCATTTTAAATATTGTAGTGTCTATTACACAGTTTCTCCACAGTATTTTACCTTACACTTTCTTACAGTGGCAAAAAGTGGTACTATAATGTCATAATGTGTTACAGGAAATTAGAGGATTCAAGAACTTGTTTCTTATCTTTCTAGGACTCATTTACCATTATCTAACTAATTTATTTTTCATTTGTAAGAACTGTGTTTGAACTATTTGTTCATATGGTTTTTCCCACATTGCACATGTTATTGTGGTTTACTTCTAATTCCACTTAGCTTTATTCAAAAGAAAGCATGAAAGAGAAATAATAATTTAGCACAGGGAGAGAAGGAATAAATGTTAGAAACAAAAGCAACAGAAAGATTGGCTGGTCTGATGGATTCAACTTGTTTGAGTGTATCTGTAAACAGTTTCCATACTCCCGGATTTTACACTGATAATCTTGCTAGAGTATAGATAGTGCTGCAATGTTCTGGCATAGACTCAGATCAGTTACTGCATTATGTTTATTCCTTTCATTTCTATATGCTATACATCATATTCACTTATTAGTTCAAACTGCCTGGGAAGGTGGCAGGAGACCTCTTACAACTAAGTGATGTAATTGCACTTGGGGCTTGAACAGGACAGTAATTTTCAGAAGAGAATGGGCAGCAGTGTTATTTGGTCATATGGTTCCACCCTTTGGTGTTCAGCACCATGATATCAAAGGATAAGGTGAGACAGTCAAGCCTTTGCACTAAGCCTGACTGGAAACACCTGCAGGTAACACAGCACAGAATTTGCCATAAGGCTCAGCAGTGCTTCCAGATGTCTCCTACAGAGTAAACAGCATTAGTGTTAGGTAAGCTGGAAGACAGTAGCAGACCAGCTCTGAATATCCAGCAAGGTAAATCTCACTTTGGTGATACCCTGTCAAGAATGTGAAACGTGGTTTTGTTTTGGTGTGGGGGAATTGTTTTGTGGAGGGGGGAGGGTGCAGCAAGGAGGAGGAGGAGAGGCTGGTTCATCTCCTTAGAACTATGCTTTGCTTTACATTCAGTTTGATATGTTGTCTGCTCACGTGTTTCCCAGAAATTCATTTTAACACTGAAGAATTTATTATCACACACCTAATGTGATTAATGTGTATATGAAAATAAGCTTTCCTATAAGTGAAGATATAAAAAACTAAGCCTCCCGTGGCCATTTGTGATTACAAAGACTACATCCATCTTATTCTAGAAATCAGTGTAATTTCACAGTCAAATAAAAGTTAGTGTGTGCGTGCATCACATTTAACAGAGGCAATATGAAAATCACTTTGTCATATCTACAGTGAATCAGTGTTACTATATATTATGATTGTCAAAATCAATATGCATGCTAAATATTTCAACATAGCTTTAAGTACCCACATTTTTCATATTCCATTGAAAAAGTTGTATTTTCAGGATGCATTTGCCTGTCATCATAAAGATATATAAGTATATACATGTATATATACACAAAAAAGATTGTTGGGTTGTTTCCTAATGAGACTATTGCCTTGCTGTGTTAGATACTGTACACATTTATAAAGCAAAATAGAAAAGTTACTGTGAAGTACTGGTAGAATAGAGACAAAAGGAATACTTTCTTTCCTTGACCTTTGTGTTAAGTAGTCTTATCCATATATTTGGATGGCAGCTAGGGAATGTGGGCTAGATCTTCACAGCTGCACAGTTCACTATAACTTCTAGCTTCAGGATTCCTCTCATCTAATGCAGCCAACCCAAAAACACTCCTGGAACACCTCTTTAGAAACATGCTAAGCTAGCCAAACAAAGGGCCACATAAAGTAAAATCCTTCTGCTCAGTGTTATGAATGTTTTATGTTACACTAAGAATATCCTCTTGAACTGAACATCTGAACTTCATTGCTGAAAGAGGAGGAGAAACTGATCCCAATATATTCACTAGTGTAGGGGCTAGATCCTTGCCTATAGGATGCAGAAAATCAGAATTAAGGCCTAAATCAGGCTGAGGGCCCAAATTCACATCCTACTCATGTGTTGGAAGCAGCTTGTTGGATGCAGCTACAGACAAATCTCATCCTCTGTTAGGTGTGTGTAGGGCTGTCCTCATCCCTTGAACTGCAAGATTGATAGGTCTAACCTCAATTTCCAGCTCTAAAGTTCCTGTTGTTAATTTTTCTACAAAATAGTCCCTTGCTTTTGGAAAATTCTGCACATCTGAGCACGTTATATACAAATGACCCAGGTTTCCCTGTTCTTTAAGTAGCTGGTGTATGATTTCCACACTTTTTCACACTAGTACTGGGTACAATATTCTGGTAAAAATCTTACTATCTCTGTGCAGAGGAAAGGTCATTTCCTAATTTCTAGATGTCCCTATTTATGCATCCAAAAATTGCATTAGGCTTTTAGTTTCAACATGATACCCGAGAGCATAGAGGTGATTATCTGTGATGATGATCTCTGATTTAGCTGATCTTCCTGTGATATGCTATCCTAGAGTGTTTTCCTGCTATCATTTCTGTTTGTTCCTTGCTTTTAAATAATGTTGTGCCTACACTGATTTTTTTCTGTTTCTTACACTTTCTGAATCTGTTGGTTATTATCATTATGTAGTTAAATATGTATTTTTATTAATATTAATTTTAGCTGTAAGCCTTCCTCAGATTACTAGGACCTGATTTTCAGATGCATAAGAAAGCAGTTTTGTAGGTTTATATAGATTTAAACCTAGTGAGCTTTAGAAGATTTAGCAAGGATATGATCTTTCCCTTACTTGGCTTAGAAGCCAACAATTGTGAAATTTTAACTCTGTGTGGTCTCCCTCTTTCTTAACCTTATTTAAAAGAGAGATGCAGAATATATATGGCATATTCTTTTAAACACACTTTAGAGAAATCACCAGCCATTGTTGTTTAAGATAGACCAAAAATAGCTTTAATCCTCTCCAAAGAGAAAACACATTGTTCCAGGCTTGGGGTGACTAGTAAAGATAGTTTTTAAAAGTGTCTTCACTCTTTATCCTTTCCTTTTGCAAAGCTCTGTGTGGCAGCCTTGCATCTCCTA
The DNA here is from genome assembly GCA_013399895.1 of Serilophus lunatus. Classification (NCBI taxonomy): domain Eukaryota; kingdom Metazoa; phylum Chordata; class Aves; order Passeriformes; family Eurylaimidae; genus Serilophus; species Serilophus lunatus. The sequence goes on along the minus strand of VXBA01000519.1, from coordinate 783,825 downwards.
CATACACCAATGTGTTTAGATTAATGGATGTGTTTTGAGGTTATTCAAGGGCACATGGGTTTTGTGCGCAAGTATGGCAAATGATTTAATCAGTTCAATCTAATAAGAATTATCTAATTACAGTAACAACTGTCACAAATTCTATATACCCTATCAGAAACAGAGTAATCACGTTCTATACACAGATCCTAATAATTTAGAAACAGTTGAAAATGGGAAGTTGAATCATTTGCAGCTGAACTGAGGCTCTGAAATTTTATCTGTTTCAGACTTATATATCACAACAAGATTTGGAACCCAACAAAGTAATCCAGTCATTTTGGATCAGATCCAAAATGTTTTACACATTCAGAAAATCCTCTGGATAAAAGAATAGTCCAAAACAATAATGTGATACCAGTAATAGAGAGCTGTGTTAACAAAGAGTAGGCAATCTTAAATAGATAATCTAAGCAAAAGGGTAAAAAAAGGGTGCTTCCTATTAAATTGCAGAAAGCAACACATGGAACCCTGTTTTGGAAAGAGTTGGTCAACTTAAGCTAAATAAGACTCAGTATCATGTCAACAAATTAAATCCCTGGCAAGTTTGGACTTGCTTTGGCAGAAAAAAATAGCATCACTCTGAATGCACAGACTTGACTGACAATGCTGAGTTCCACCTCACAGCCTTTGACGCTACAGCAAATTCTTTACCAGAATTGATGCTGTTAAATGACATGTTGATGACTGAGTAATGCTCTAGCACTGTCTCAAATTGCACCACAGAGATAATATTTTCTAAAGAGGTGCAACAACCTTGCACTTGAATACTCAAGAAAATGCAGTTATATAAAGTTGTTTTATAGATATGGCACTTATAGTATCATAGGATAGAAGGGATTGGAAGGAACTTTTTAAAGGGCATGGGGCCCAAGCCCGCTGCCATATCTTCAAATAGATAAGATTGCTCAGAACTCTGTCCCACCTGACCTTGAACACGTTTGCAGTAGTACAGCTGGTTTGGTGTGCATTACTCTTATAAGTGTCAAAACCAATAGAAGGCCCATTTTGCATATATAGCCTTTATATGCCCCTTGAGGGCCTGAGCTTTGCAACAGGTTGCAGGAGATGTTACAAGACAGACTGAACTCCAATTTGCCTGCCATAATGTTTCCTACCAGAAGTATTTCTTTCTCGTAATCATTAGAAGCAATTTTAAAAGTTGTCTGATTTTTCTTTGTTTGTATTTGTTTTCCTACCTCCACAGAAATCTAATTTAACTTGTAAATCCTTGAGGACTACATGCTTATTTTAAAGTTATTTATTTTAAATAATAAGCATTAACTGATACTAGAAATAGCACATCTAGACACACTGGCGGTATAAGAATCCTTCCTTTCATTTTTGTTTACACTATGTTTTACTTTGTTAAGAAAGTAGATTTCTATTTTTGTGAGTCCAGTATATAACCTTCTTGGAGCTTTTGTAAACTTTTTTCAAACATAAAAAGGTAAGTTTTCCAGAAATAGGACAGGCATTGTAATAAGTTGTTCTACTTTTCTGAATATTCTTTAAAAAATATTGGGCAATGTCCAGGTACATTTCAGAGGGCGCTACCAAAACTAATGTTAGGGAAACATTTCCTGTTCGACCATCCAGGAGTCATTCTCACATTACCTGGTCTAGGACCAAGGACCCTTCACAGACACATCCACGCTCAGAGAGTCAGGCCAGGTTTCCTTACAGGCTCAAACCCAGGTTTCCCATAGCAAACTCTCAGATATCTGGATCCTTAATATAGTTTAACTTTGGAGCAACAACAAAATAACAGCTCAAGTTGATGCCTTTGAGCAGGGATCCTGAACAAAGGAAACCTTGGGCTTTTATGCCCTCATAGTCCAAGAGAGCCAAAGTCTGGAGTCCTCGGCTCTTGCCATATCTCCAAGTGTCTGGTCCTCTGGCTGCGGCTCCTGCTCCCCAGAGCTTGATGTGCATGTCAAGCTAAGCTGCACCCTGAGCTACCTGCACTGAATGTATTCCTCAAGGCTAAGTAAAAAAGCCCCATTGAACCCATAATTAACTCTGTTCCCTCATTTAAAAATCTGAATTTAATGGTGATGAGTGGTAACACCACCCCATGTCATTATGGCGTGGGAACCTTCCCTTAGAAGTGAACATCCTATCATCCCTATCCTTCCACTTTAAAGTCCTGACAGTCATCTTAACACTTCTATCTAAAACTCTTAGATCAGAAGGGTAAAAACTTCCTCTGGAAAGGCAAGAAGTTCCTTGTATTGTTACTGAAACATGATTCAGAGAGATAAAAGGAAATTTGGGACTTAATAGCTTAAAAATGAAGAATCCAGCTGTTTTGTTTAAATATTCCAAGTCATGTGAATGTACCCCCTGAGTAATGGTAACAAAAAGTCTTACCATGCAAAAAACTTATGACTGAATAGAATAGGAAAATCGTTGCTCCATCTCTTTCCCTTGTTTTGCTTTAGTAATTCTAAAAGTTTCAGATAAAACATTGTTTTCAGGTTTGTAACTGGCGTAGCTATGCAATTACAGGAAGAGCATTTTGCAAGGATACTCAACTTTAGTCAGGTCTACCAGCACGATCTTCCTAGTCTAGTCCCACTACATTGTATAAATAAAAGTGAGAATGTGCTGAAACAGTAGACTGAAGTCTAAATCCTGGTTTGAGCTCTCAGTCAGGCTGATGATAAGTAATAGGAACACAAAGGTAGAGCAGACACTACAAATAAGGATACGGATTGTCATGTTTAAATGGCAGCAGAATGTGGATATCTGCTGAAATCAAGGGGACTGATTTCCCTGCCACAATGAAGAAAAAAATTACACAAAATCACAGCCATGAGAGCAAGGCTTTAATTTGTCTCTCCAAAGAGAATTTTTGCTCACTTTACACAACTATAGATAGAAGAATGTCAATCTTATTTACACAAAATAGGATAAATATTTATAAAAGATTTTGACCCTCAAGATTCTTGACATAAAGCATACAAAACTAATCCCATGTTCAGAAAAGCTGACACCTTCCTGTGGAACATTTAGCAGATTCCCATTACTGCACAAAAGTGAATAAGAATGACCTTTGATCTGATTCATAATAAACATTGACGTGTCTTCAGTGGATCACATGAATGCAAAGCAAGAGTGAACTTTGGAGACTCAAATATGCATTATTATACCAGAAGAAAAGATAAAGTCTTTATCCTGAATTCTGGAAATCAAGTCTGTTCAATGATCCGATTTTTCACTTCGATTTTTAAATATATGTAGCTTAAAATTTGAGTATACATCACTATATCTGCTGTTGCCAACACAGCTGATGAGGAAATGTTGTGTGATTTCTGACAACATCAAAGTGGAATAACAATGATTTCAGAGCTGGACTTGAAGCCTGCTTCTGAAATAAAGTGCAGCAGAAGACATCCTGCCAGAGTTCTCCTCCTCCTCTCCTTGTATGAAAGTATTCCTAAAAACGTCATGAATATTCACAAGGAATGACTACCATCAGCCACACAGGGCTCCAGCCAGAGGTCTTTTAATAATTAAGTGATACTTAAGCTTTCTTCCTCCTATGTTAGAAAAGATGTTGCAAGTACTGGATCTGGCCTTCAGCAAAAAACATTTGTGATCTTGCATCTGATAATTGTTGGGTGATTTCATGCCACTTCTTTATATGTCTTTTTGAATGCGTATTTCAAGCTCTTATGAATAGAAATTCTCTTAATATAGTAGTACAATATGATTCTTTTCTAAGTTGATACACTATAAAATAATAAAAGGAGACAATTCTGCCTTATGGGACATATCTGGATGTTTACCTTTTTTTTCTTACAATGTTTTTCCTTTGTTCTTCACTCTGGATTCCTACTCATAGTGTATCCTGAACCCTTTGGAATACAAAACTGATGTGATATTTACAGTGATCCAAGATAAATATTCATTGTTTCAATTACTTTGGTGCAGAAATAGTAAATAGAATAGTGAATAGGAACATCTGGAGCAGTTTTTGGACCATATTTCCAAATTACTGTAGAAATTTGACCTGTGTATTCTAAATTTGCCTGTGTCCCTTGTATTTTAAACAGGACTTATGCCAGATCTCTGAGAAGGTGAGACAATCCATCTCAACAGGACTGATCCACTGGGAAATAAAAGATTATTTTAATCACTTTAAGTTATCAGGAGACTTTATAATAAAAGATGCACTTTCCTGATTATACATCCTTGTCAGAAATACCAGGAGAGTGACTATGTTTTGTGTGGCTTGCATATCTGCTTTAAGGCTGCTGTGACAGCAAAACTTGGCAGAATTAAATATGAATCTTTGCATGTGGTTTCTATAAATCCAACATTTTCCACTTTAGAATCCAGAAAAGATGATTGAGCAGATGGTAATGCAAGCCACTGGATTCATGCAATTTTTTTCTAAAACTGGGAGTTTTCACTCTCAAAAGCAGCTTATATATGAGGGACTGAAAAGGCTGAATACTAATTTTTTTGGCAGAGCACCATGCTCATATAACCTAGGAACACAAATACTGGTTATAAATAAGCTGGCTGTAGGAGGTACAGAAAACAAATTCTTTCTGTGTCAATGAATTATCTCTCAGTCAACTTCAGATATATATATATATACACATATTTGTGTGCAATATTTTAATCCATTTTTAAAACAAAGAACTAATGCCTGTTTGCATTTAAGTAATCTAAATGTTAAATATGTTAAAACCAAAAAATCTAAGGAGTAGGATGCATGAAGCATGAGCATAATAATGAATGCATTTTTATTTTAATAATTCTTCTCAGGAGCCACTTTAATCAGTGACTCAATGCATAACTTGTTAATAATGCTTCATAGGACACTCTTTCAGCAGGTTTTCAGCTTTCCTACTGGGGCCCCATGCAAACTAAAAACAAAGCCCTGCATTTTATTATTGCTCTGTTATTTTTCCAAGATTTCCCTGAAGGCTCAAATCTCGCTGCTCTGCCTGGGAACCATGCATAGACCAAGGACATCTCAAAATGTTTTCAACATTTTGTTGTTACTGGATGATTCTTTTTCTCATAGGGTTTTTCCAGGTTCTCTGTCATGCTTATTCAAGATTTCCAGTCAAAAATACTGTTTTACCCTCTCTGGAAGGCCATGGAAGGAACAGGCACCGCAGCACCGATGTTGGGCATGTATTCATGCTCAAGAGCTTCCATAGTCAGCAGGAAGTAAGGGCAACTTCCAGGAAGCAATTTGGCCAGTTTAAGGCCAAAGTGACCCAGCAGTGCCTTTCACTCATGCTTTAACACAGAGAATACTTGGGCCATTGGGTGTCCCTTCAGGACCTAGGTTTTAAATATGTTTGTCACATGTCCTGTGTTACCAGTCTTGCTGCTGATGGACTTCTGTGCCCTATGGGAGTTAACCAGCCTTCACATAGACACAATAAGCTGCATAGAGCAGTACATAGGACCAGCATCCTAGACTGAAAATTCGTCCTGCAGAGACTGTATTTGCAGCTCATACAGAGCTGAGCACATTTTTGGCTCTTTGTAATGAGCAATAATTCTTAATAAGAGCACTGTCTGCAGGCCAGAAATGCTCTGATTCATCTCAGCTTGTAATTCTGGAGTCTGTGTTAATGTTTCTTCATCAGATTTTTTCTGAATGGATGCTACATACTTTCATAGCTATCAGGGTGTGATTTTTTTTGTTGTTTTAAATTGTGGCTTCCAGCCTCCCCTCCCTTTTACAAATGCTTTTTGGATTTCCTATTGCCTGCTTGATGCTGCAAAACTCCAACATACTAAAATACCCACTAGCCTTGCAATGTATCTTGGTAGTGCTTTTTGGAGTAAATCCTTGCAGTACACTCTAAACTCCAGCAGTCTCCTGAATATTGCTGGCCATTGCATGAGCTTTGTGATTCACTTCTACCATTTTCATGAATTTCCAAAAAAAATCATTAAGGATCTTGTATAGATAAAATATGATAACTTTGCAGTCACTGGCAGGTAATTTAAGTGAAGGGCATAGCTCTTTCTTTTGCTACTAAAAAACATGTCTATTGCCTTCTGCCTCTGGAAATTCCTTCTCCCCTTCAGCCTTTGCTCAGAGAGTTAAGATTTCTGATTCATAGCAGATGGAAGAAAATGTTTAAGCTTACACATAAGGACCAGATCCTGCAGTCTTAGCTCCTTTCTTATTCTGGCAAATTTCCCATTGATTTCAGTGCCAGACTAATAAACTTAGAAGGACAGCTGGATCTGTAGCAAAGATATTATTGTCAGCTTCCTCTATGTTTCTCAGAATATTTTTCACAGACTGATTACTGAGATGTACGGAAGTATGTTTTTCCTATCCAATGCCTTGTTTGTACTCACTATGTCAAATGAGATTCCACTATGCCAAAGTATTGCATTTTAAATTTAACATTCAAGTTGTAATTCATAATTGCCACACTGCAAAAGATTTGATATTGATCTGGTACAGGAGAATTCTCTTTCCTAAGGACTATCTGTGGGAAATCTTTTAATTATTTTGTACTTCTGTTTCAAGACATTTTTTGAATATCTAGGTAAAATGAACCATCCAGGTAATAAGCAGCATTGTGAATACCATAAAGCATATATAGATCACATTGGACAACACACTTTACATATCATAATCATAGTGATCATTCCACATGGACTCACCGGCTTTGTTTCCAGGGTCTAATAAACAATTCAAGTGAGTCATTATTTTATTATTATACTGATGCCCCAAGACATACCTTTCCTGTTTATGAGCAGTAGTGAGAACAATCTGGAAATTATTTTAGAAAGCATTTTCAGTTTTGCAAATCATACTCCCATACTTTGTTTTCTACACCATGCAATCTCCTTACAATGTAGTTTGGGGAATTTGGTTTCCTTTACATTTCATTCTAAACTCTTGGGGTCAGAGCTTTTGTTAAGTTTCTGCATGTAAATAAGGAATGACAACATATTGATAAACAAGTATGCATTTGGTATATATAAGTCATGACAATTGCAATAAACTCAATAGAAGAAGGGCAGAGTTACCTTCTCTGCCCATGTGTTTCCTGCAAGACTTTGAAAATCTAAAATTTCCCTTTTGATTACTTAATTGAAGTATATAATTTTTAGAGTCTCTTTGTTATTAATGGAGAAAAATAGGCACCTCCAATGTCCCTGCCTATTATCTGTATTCACCCTTGAGATTAAATGTGATTAAGCAGGACTCAGCTTTCCAATTGGATTAGATGTCTAACAAGTTTTAAAAGCCTGGTTTGTATTTTTTCTGTGTCTCTGCATTTTTAAAATGGAAATAATTTAAAGACTCTCCCAAGGTTACCTTGGTTCTTACAGCTAAAGAAATTATTAAAAATGTCTCACTGAACTGAAAACAAGGAGATATGGGAACACCATTTAACAGCTTCTTAACAAAGTTTTTAGGACTGGTAAATAAGACGGAGGATTTCAACATAGATATAGTAATGGCAAGAAATCAGCACTCACACTTTGAGAGCATAGAAAGATCCAGCAAAATAAAATCTACTGTGACTACTCTGCGCATAACTGTTGTAGATTGGATGAAAATGACATAGCTTAAGTAAGTTTGTCTGAGGTCCAAACATTTCTCCAAAAGGCAAAATAAGAGTATTAGGACACTGTAACAGCTTCAGTGCTCTTGTGTATGTTACCCCAGATCTATTCACAAATACGTAATTTTATTCTGCTCTAAAGCCAGTTTCCTTCACAGGCTTTCTTGTAAAATCATTGAACTGATTTCACAATCAGAAGTATATGGATGTGGAGTCTTTTTATGTGCTCATGGTATTATTCAATGTTATGATTCACCATTTGTATATAGTGTCATATATACTTATGGTTTCCACCACAGTGTGTGCAGATGTACTTACTGGTCTGCGGTTTTCCAAATTACAGCCCCCTGAAATCTGGAGGAGTTTCATTCCCTATAGGGTAGAAATGTTTGTGAGAAATAAGGGGGAAGAACAAAAAGAAAGTTGGGTTAATATTAGCCTAAATAGGAACAATCAGATAGCAGGGAAATAGGATGTAAAGGTAATTTAGCATGGTTAAGTAGGTTGTAATAAAAGAGCAAGACAAAACCAAGTGAAAGACAATCTAGGCTGAAAACCTGGGAACTTGTCCTAATAGTAAGCTTTACAAATAGTCTTCTGGAAGAGTCCATGGAAACATTACTAGGTGGATCAATTTGGAAAAGAATGGAAAAAGTTTCAATACAGGAAGAAATCTTCCACTAGAAATAATCAAGTGGGTTTACCTTCTCTTTCCTTTCTTCACTGTGCACCTGAGGGAAGTCTGACAAGTAGGAAAAAATATAATTTGGGAGGCAGATATACAGGTTTGATTCCCAGGCTTGCTACAGATTTTCCGTGAGAACTTGACTAAAACACTAAAGTTCTCATTTAGAACTGACTGGGAAATGAATTTCACTACTGTGTAGAATGTCAAGGTTCAGGGAGGGGGGAAAAAAAAAAAAAAAAAAAAAGTTGTCCTTAACCAGAATGAACTTTGGCATATTGCACCACAATGAAATTCTGTGGGAATAAGTAAGGCAGTGACCTCCCATTCCCTTGCTACTGCTCAGCTCCTGGACTGTTCACTTGGCAACCAGCTGGAGTCAGAGCACTGAGGCATCCTTCCAGCAGGTGCAACTTGTGCTTGCAATGTTTCTTCTACTGCAGTCTCGTTAAAGCACAAATAAAATCATGTACCCACAGGGCTATCTGCTCAGACTAGTCTCTGCTTTCTCTGCAACAGCTCCCATGGCTTTCTTATATTCTTGGCTGGCACAGTACGAGCTGTCTCCCTGTTATTGTCTCTGGGAGGGCCACTTCAGTGGAGGCTGGTTGGAGCTTTGTTGGCTGCTGAGAGGACAGAGAGCAGCAGCTTTTACATTTGCAGCTTTGCTCCCTTCTGACTTTGTGCCATTGGGAACTCTGTACCAAAACAGCTGCCGGGGTAAGAATAACTACAGGGCTGGAACTCTCACTGAAGTCCTTTGTGGAACAACGTAGAGTTGTCATGTAGAAAACCCACGCTGTGATTTGCTTCTTAGGTAATGAAGATCCAACGCAATTCTCCATTACTTGCGCTGTCACAGTTGCTGGGTTTTCGCTGCCTTGTGGGCAATCTGTGAAATGAATGCTTCTCGCAGCCCGCAGTCACTTGCACAACAAACAGCCGCTAAACATTTTGCTGCCTCAGGCAACCAGGGTTTGACTGATACGTGTGAACTGGCTCTGGCTTTTTGTGTCTCCATTTACTCTTCCAGGCTCTTCGGGTTCCTTGTTCACTGCTCTGTTTGCTGTCTGAGGTGTCTCTCAGTAGAGTCCAGATAAAGCAAGTGTGAAGAGTAACAAATAAACAGATAATTCTTAGAATTAGATTAACCCTCCAGCTTCCTGCTAGACAATAGAATTTTTGTACATACTGTTTTCTTTAAGGACCTGTGTTCACTTGCAGGCTACCAAAAATGGGAACATCACTGTCAGTGACTGTGCTTCTATAACAGGGAAATGGCACAGATCCGTTCAGTTTTCAGTACTAAGTCCTATGACTTATTTGGCTTAATGTAGACTGTAAAATTTCTCTAAGATCATCACCTACAACTGGAAATTAGTAAGAGATTCGTAGTTAGCTATGTAATGTAATCTCCTGCTTATTACCAATACGATTTTAACAAAAGGTTTGCCCAGAATTCTCATGTGCAAAGAGGTGATATCACGTTATGGGATGTGCTCCAATGGCATAAGAGACAGTCTTGGTCTTTGTCTTATGTAGGCAGGACAAAGAATAGAAATGTTATCTGGTTCAAAGATGAGTGATAACACAGAAAGTGATAGCATATTTGACTTGGGAAATGGTTAAATCATCTCAGAGCTTTTACATGGAGCCCTTCTGCTCTAGTCTCTTCCTAGTATTTCATTCAGTGGTGTTCAAGCAGGATTTATACATGCATAATATATATAGCTGTCAGCACCAAAGGTGACCTGCAAGAAGAATTTTTAATATCTTACTGTAGTGAGCTATCTGTGTAAATTAACCCTGAAATTAAATCTGTAAATGACTACCTAAAGCTCTCACCTTCCTCTTTGTCTGATACTTGGCAATGAACCTTTTATTCATGTCTACTAATTTTTGGACTGCAGATAATGCTTATAAAAGAAGCAAATGTTAGGAGATGAATGGACATACGTGTGAAAAATTTTCATCTGCTGCCCTGACATCTCGTGCATGGGTCCAATTTTTCTTGAGGAATCACAGAACCACTAGTCAGTAGTTACAAGGGGCTCCAAACCAGCCTTCTATTAGCAGTGGCAGCATATGCTTGATTCCCTCTGCATCTTCAACCATCGCTACAGTCAAGATCATAGTATACCAAGCAGTCCTGTCTTCAGCATCTGCAAAAACAGACTGCAGCAGCAAACATCAAGGAACAGCAGTATGTGCCTTGAATGTGTCCCCTGCAACTCCAGGGCTATTACTGCGATTAACTAAAGCAGAACTTGGTGCACTGCCATAATGTAATAAAGGTCACTTCCATGTAGTAAGAAGGATTGCTTTAGCACTGAGTTGGTATATCTCACCAGGATACATGGTAAATGGGGTGTGCAGTGTCAAACAGAATCCTCTTTTCAGACCATTGAATAGCAACAGCATCAATGTCCTGTGCAAAACATACCACCTCCAGGGATTCTGTAGGGAAAGTACTATCCAACAAAATTTGGTTGGCAAAGCTGTATATTTTGAGTCTAATAAGCCATCTCCCTGTTCAACATCTCTTAGTGTGCTGGATGTTTCATTTAACTTTTACTGCAAGAAAACTGAAGCAAAATACAACTTAAATTCTCCACCTTCTTAACTGCAAACACGAATAATTTATAATTCACTGTTAAACACACATTTTAGCCTCTGCAGAATTGAAGCCAAAATAAAGAGTTCACTCTAGATACTACATTCGAAACTCCTTAAGCATGTAGTAAAACATGGCCAGTTTATTTTGTTTCTTTGGATTTATGCAAATTAGCTTGAATAATTTCCAAATCTCAGTTCTCACCAATAGGTGGCACCAGTATTTTCTACTTCCTTCATGCCACATTTCCAGGAGCTAGATTTAGTCTACCCCAGTGCTAAATTATCTGCTAAATCATGAGTTCTCTTCTGTTCTTTTTGCTACAGACTATGGCTGATCACTATGCAGTGCATAGTACATGTTTCATTCTCCGAGCATTTCACAAACTCTGAGCAGGATGTTTTGTAACATACATTACTGATATTTCAGGCTGCTGTTCTCTTTCATGTTGTGGGAGTAATTTTAACAATGTTTTATTGGATTCTGGGTTCATGGTCTTTTCTTTTTGTTTGTTTTCTTGTTTTGTTTTTTTAATGTTTGACAGCTTTCTTGAGCCTTTCACTCAAAAATGTTAGTACATGTATCAACTTTTTCAAAAAATGGTCTTGCCTTCCCCCCTTTGCAGGTGATAAAGAATTGAAAAGTAGATTCATTAAAAAAAAAAAAAAAGCAGTATTTTTTCCGATTTTATGACTTCATGATTGCAGCCCTTACAGCCAAGATACTACTGAAAGTAATTTAATAGCTATCCTCCAAAAAGTTATGAATGTTATAGTCGTTTTAGAGAACACGGTACTAAAACTTTGTTATAGGGAAAGTCACTGGAACCAAAAGGAAGAACAGCTCCAGAAAACTTCATTGAGATTAATGACTGAGAGAATACTCACTGCTCAGTTTTAGAGGGAAGACCCTTATTTCCAATGTACAGATACACCAGAAGTAACGAGTAACCGCGTACGAGTTTGATGGTTTTCTTTGCAGGTCATAATTTCCCTGATCCAGATTAATTATCAATGGACAAAAGACTTTGGTTTTCCAATTGAGATTTCTAGACAAGACTGTATTCTTATTCTCTCCTTTCATAGCTATCATGACAAGAATATATTTTCAGGATTATAATAGTCCTTCTGTGAATCATAATCCCAAATATTTTAACTGTTTCATTTTTAGGGATGTGAGATTTGATTCACAGACTATTTCTTATTCACCTGAATTCATGGTATTTCTGGTCAGGAAAGAATACTGTTTCACTTAAAGTCTAAAGCCTGCCTACATACCAGCCTATAAGCATAAATAATTTCATAGTGTTTATTAAATTTATTATTCTGAGAAACATTGTGAAAACAGAACCTATCCTATGGATGACTGCCATGATTAATAAAAGTTTGAGCACCCAAGCCATTTACATAGAAGTTAGTCTCCTTCTAACATCAATTATACCACTGAATTTCATCTTTATGTCTCGCTTATTCATGAATCAAACAAAACCTCTTTGTTAATTCTGTATCACCTTGTTGCAATCTGATTATTCACTTCCCCAAGCCTCATATCCTCAGACTTATCTGGTGCTTAATTTCTCCAATTGAACGCCACATCTGCATATACAGCATGAGTACACACGAGCTGAAGAAACACCAAAGATACACACCAAAAAAAATAACCAGCAGTATTCTTTACATCTCTGGTAACCTTGTGGTCCAGTTCAGTTTATGCCGTACTAATCAACAGGTGTGTCTAAAATCCATTGGCAACATCTCAAATTGCCCTTAGATTTGAATTTAATTCATTGGATTACTCTAATGGCCTCACTGGTGTGAATATGCCCTAAAATGGGAGACATTACCTTACCCAAAATTTTCAGGAAAGTTAAATAGTAATTATTCTACTCCTTAAATGAGTTAACATTCTGCTGGCCTTTATACAGCCTTAATTAACATCTCCGTATTTTATACTGAGCATTCAGGAGTTTTCAATTTCTCTACAACTGAATGATTCCAAAACACAGACCTATGGCTGAACCTTGTTTGATTTGGGATTTTAGGTATTCACTCTGAATTGCAAAAGTAGACTGTGTGACACAATATTGTTTTCAGCAGCAAACTTTGTAAAACAAGTATTGAGCAATCAGAACATATTCCTTGTATGTTCTTAGCAACCCTACAGATCTGGATAACAAAAAGAATTTGACCTTGGAGAGTAATTGAACAACACACCAAACAGACAGGAGATAAAATAAAAACTTGCTTATATTTCACAATGAACAGAGAATGTTTATAGACTCTCACAGACACGTTGCTTTATATTAGGACAGCGTATGAAATCTTTCCCTTTTAGACCTGGGCAAACAATCTAGGAAGGAAAGTAGAGGGTTAAGGTTAGGGAAGGGACGAGATAAATGCTACTTAGTATGCTTCAATACTTCTTAAATTAATAATAAAAAGCAGTGGGATAAATAGGATAAATAAACTTCAGGAGATATGATTGAAATTTATCCAAGCAGTGATGCTTCTCAAAGAAATCCATGAGAAAAGGGCTTGTTTACTTGTCTGAAGTCCCGCGTTGTGTCCCACAGTCCAACGAGAAGATACAATGTGGTTGATATATATTCCGTATAGGAAAGTAGATCTGGGGAGCGGCTATCTGTAGGTATCTAATTGTGGTTGTGGTACAGCTGATGCTGAGGTGACTTTGTTTAGGGAGTTTGCATAGTCAGGAGCAGAAGAGTAAGAAGGCACTTTCTCGCAAAGGGTTTATGGGTCCCTTACTTAGTAGCGCAACCTGTCTTCCTTACTCTGCTGTTGGGAACCCAAAAACTGCTAGTCAAAGGAGTTATGACTAGATTTAACTGATGTCACTGGTCAGAGGAAGTATCTGAAGTCAGAATTGTTGTTGACCTTACCATTGTCAACTGCCTTGCACCGAACTTCTATTCAGACTTCAGGCAACTCCCATCCTCTCATAGCAAGCAATGCTGGGAAGGATTCTGACTTGTCTGCTAGCTAATTTTGTAGGAGCAGAAGGTTCACATGAGGTATTTTGGGTCAGGTACAGAGTATGCCTATGGCTCGGGGTATCCTGGAGCAGACACACTGCAGAGCAGGGGAAATACAGGTTTCCAAATGCATATTCCCTGTCCAGTCTCTTGGATATTACTAAAGGCAAGGAATAGCAAGCTCCCATCTTGAGGTCACAGGCCAAATCACATCTGCCTTCCAGGATAAATGTAACTGTTGGGCTCATACTTCCCAACTCATGCAGTCTCATGCTCCTCTGTGCTCAGAAAAGAGAGTGTTTTAAAAGGAATTAATCACACAGAGATACAGTTTGGCACTTGGTAGGAAGTATTGCTGAAATTAGGTTCATACCCAATTTTGGTAGAAAAATACCTCTAAAAATATGCTGCCTGTGGCAACCCATCTCCTCTGACTTTAACCATCTACAGTCTAGGTGTCTACACTGGAATCAGTGACTTTAGGCTCAGTAGAGGGAAATGGATGATTTTAAAGAGTGAGTCATCTGACCTATTTTACATATCTGTTAGGAAGAGACAAATGAATGTCTGGAACTGCCCTTTTTTTTTTTTTTTCTACTGACTCTGAAAGAAATCTAGTTACTACCCGTGTAGGTGAATCTGACCTAGTGCATCCTGGAGCATCCACTGCTAAGTTGCAATCCACATTATCCAATTTAGGCAGTGAGTGACAATGCAAGGCTGACATTTATAGCTTAACTAATAATCTATGTCGAGGTGGTACAGCTGGTTGGAAAGGAACAAACAAGCAATTAAAGGAGTACATTTGCTTCCCCTGGATTCAGTCTGTGTGTGGTTTTGATTTGATGACTTTTTCAGAGAAGCAGCAGCCTCTGCTAACCCAGGTCTCACAGCAGACAGAAATGTCTGCATGACAGCAGGCAGGAAAAAAAAATTGTATCTATGGAAATTAGTTGCTGGGAGGGCAGGGAAGAAATAACAGCTTTCTTTTTCACCAATTGTGCATTTATTGAGGTAGGAATCCAGTACTGAAATTTGGTTGCTGGCTAACTAGTCCTTCTCAAGTAAATGCTTAAGTTTTCAATAATTCAGCAGAGTAAGATAGGCTTGCTGAACACATACATAACTTTGGTGACTCCTCTCTGTTGAACATAGCAACTCTTCATGGTGATCTGTGTAAGTCAGATGTCAATCCTCTGGGGAGTGAGGAATCTGCTAGGAGTTCCTGAGGCCATCCAGTCAGAGCAAGCCTCATCATCACATATTCTCTTCCAACAACTGACAGGGTTAGCTCACTCCTTGCCTAATCTGGACAACAGTGGCACTCTTGCATGAGAGATAAATGCATATCTCCCCCTGCTTCTGAATAAGTACAGATGATTCAATTAAACACCTCTGATTTTTTCAGGCTAAGAAGGGAGTCGTTTCAGGAATAGAAAATCCTAAAGCATTAGCAAACAGGAAACTGAATCCTTGTTTGGCTCTTCAGGTTGTTTTACATGGCTCAGATCTCACCAGATATGATCAGAAATTTCATCAAAATACTTCAGTGAAGGTCACAACTTGAGCTTCCATTGCCAAGAGTCTGTTATGTCAAACTGCACAATGAACTCTCAGCTGTACATATATCATTCTCTCATTTTATAGGTCTTTTAAACATTTCATTTGATTATTATTAAACAGCATAATTGCATTAGCTCACATGGGGCTGTGATTTCTGTGTTTTCAAAAAAACAAAAACTACAACTACAAATGTTTTAGTTTATATTAATGTAGCATTAATGTATGGGAGGATATTTCGTAACATCAAGTCTATCACATCTCATATTAGAGAAACTACATCTTGGACTATTTTATATTGCTTTCTCTTGTCCATTTTGGTTTTCAGCAGTACAGGACAAAATTAAATGTATTCATATCGGAAGTTCTTAAAATTGAAAATCATCTTTGTATAGAATCTAAAGTAATGATATCTTAAGTGGCTGCCCAAACATTTAATCCATAGGAAAGTTTTGATATTGATGCAGCATTGTTGCTGAAGATAGCAAGTCAGGTGCAGTCACAGTCATCATATATATTTTAAAGGTCTGACACAAAACTTTGCACATCCTAGATTTCTTTAGCAAATGTCTCATTGGGTGTCAGGTTGCTGTTACACTACTTTGAGATAAGTAAGGAAGTAAGGAGATGGAAACTTGTGAAATCTATCCTCCCATTTCTTTCACTGGAAAAGATATTAAAGAATATTTTAAGAATACTCTGCTTAGTCACATTTACCAAAATCTGCTCTTTTTCATTTTTATGCTGGTCTTAATTATATGTTTCACCTATATGCTGATTTTAGTTATTTGCTAAGAATATCCTTGGGTAATCTATTTTCTTTTCTAGGCTGTTTGTGACTGAGTCAAACTCTGTTGAGTATTCACTGCTCAAATTTTTAGCCTAAGATATCATTCAGTTCACCGGACTCTCTGTGTTACACTGCCATCAAACTGTTTTACACTGCCATCAAACTGTTTTCACTTCCTTCTGTGCTGAGCATGCTGCATTGTTTATTGTATTTTCAACAAGGCAGTCAGTTATGATATGAGGAAGTCTTGAAGTGAAGGTTCCGTGAGCTCCTTCTACAGTCTCCTTAAACAATAATTGTATCCCTCCCAGGTAAAAATGCGTGCTCAAGTTCTAATTTTGACTGTGGGGCTTTATTTTCCCATTGTTGGCTCTTCTTATGGCATATGACACTTGCCTACAAGGTGGATTGTGTGAAATCACCGTTTGTTTAGCTCCTGCATACAGTCAGCTCTCAAAAAAACATTTCCCTCAACTGGATGTGATACAGGGAGCAAGGATATAGAGAAGGGAGATTGTTTCCACCTCCTTTTAGTACAGTCTGTAGAAGTTCAACTCCATGCTGCGTTTGCAGTTGGTAGCTCAAGCATTCAGAGCAGGGCTGCATCCACTCCCTGTATCTTCTAGGTTCTCTCTGTTATTTAAGAAAACACAACTAGTAACCTTTTAACATGAAGGTGGAAGTCCAAACTCATAGCTGCTTTTACACAGCCGCTTTCTGTTTGTCTTGTGCCTGTGGTGGCCCATGAAGAGACAACTGTGTGCAGGCACACCTGGGTAGTTTGCAGAGCTTTGCGTACAAAGTGCCACCTGCTCCATTTCCATAACTCCAACTTCTATGAACTATGAGTCATGCCAGCCAGCCTGCATTACATTCAGGGGTTTAAAAGGCAGCACTATTGATCTACCATTGTGTTACTGATAAGTGTGAAAGATTTTCTTTAAAAAGACAGGTAACAAATAGAAAATTAAAATCTCATCTGTCCAGCTGCCTTTGAACGCCCTGATAAGGCACCGCCCATGGAAAGCAGTGGAGGTGAAGTTTCCATTCCACCCATCTTTGTGCAATTCACCTGTCTGGACAAGAGATTTCAGTTTTCCTGGACCCATTTTTAATTGCTTATGATAGCAATGTAATTGCTTATAGAGGAAAGAGGTGGAAAAAAGAGGAAAGTTCTTTGGAAAACTTTGACATATTTGAATCACATGGGATAATTCAAGGTTAATTTAAGTAAAGAATGTCAGAACACTTGCCATGAATTAAGTTATATCCAAGTAAGCATTAACATTATGAATCAAAGAAATATATAGGATAAATAAGATACTGCATTAGATTTGTATTTGGGTTACATAGAAAAATTTTATGGTCAAGAAATGTGCTGTTTTTACAGAGAACAACAAATGTTATTATCACCATTATATTTTGGGGAAGCTATAGACCCATAAATTAAGACTGTGTGAATTATAGTGGATCTCTTGATTCTCACTATTTTTTTTCCATTATTGCATGAAGGATAAATCATATGCATAAATACTAAAGAAATCTTTTCTTTGTCTTTATCAGATATTGTGCTTTCTATCATTTGCATAAATAGAAAAGAGGAAGTCGTTCTTTTCTGGGTATATCTTTTTTCCACAAAGATTTAGGAAATTAATTGAAAGCAGTTTGAACTGATAAGGGACCTGGTAGAGTCCTAATATCTGTGAGCAGTTCATACTTCTGGAATATTCTAAAATTTGAATCTAGGCTTCAACAAAAGCTATGATATAATAAAAAAGGAATTTGGAGCGGTTTGTTTAGAAGAGAGGCAGACCATTTCTAATGCACACATAGATAGTCTTACTGCCCTGAGCAATGGGGTTGTGTTACATTAAAATGACACCTGTCTGTCGGATTGCCTTGCTGATTATATATTTGCTCCTCAGACTGTCAGCTTTAAGGTTGGTTTTTTTTTTTTTGAGGCTCTTCATTCTGTCTGATTATAGCCTGAGCTTCAGCTGTCCCAGAGATGCCTTTCCCAAACTTCACATTTGTGTTTAAGATCTGCCTTTCCCTCTCACCAGCTGCTTGCCCCACCTAATAGTTCATCTTTGTTTCCTGCTTGCTCCTTTTGTCTATTTTTGTGTACATCAATGCATGTAATTCTAGAATATACTTGTAGTATTTTAGCACAGAAGCAAGACATCCTAAATCTGAACCTCTTATAGATATAACATGACTTTTCCTTGGAACTAACAGAATATAGTTTAATTTTCTTTCATGCTGCAAAGAAAGGGCAATTTTTTAAAGCCTCTGAAGGTCTGCTTCTTTTCTCCATGGAGGCTTTTGTGGTGTCCCTGTCTCAACATGGCACAAATTTCAGTAATATTCATTTCCCCTGTTGTGCAAGCATTGGGAGGAAGGGATAGGCATATTTTAGAAATTAAAAAGAAATCAGTCAGTACATTGAAGCAATTAGTCTAAATGAGTTCAGCAGGCAAACAGGCAGACAACAGGGTTTTCTGTGCTGTTTGTCTTTTCCTGCCCCTACAGCCTTAAGTGTAGTACAAGAGCTAAGTGAACAGAGTGAAAAATGACCACATATAGTGGGCCAGGTTCCAACCTTAGCGACAGAGCTGTAAATCCAGAATAAGAACATAAAACATGCCATCATGGGTGAATGTGAAAGTCCTCCTAGTCCTTTTAGCTCAGCCCTGGAGAGCAAAAAAAGTGGGCAAAAGCAGGGCACTAGGACAAGAATAAGGCAGATAAAGTATATTTCTCCTGCTGTAACCCGGTAAATGGGGCCTAATTTAATGGAAACAGAGATTAGTCAAGGATAGAGTCTAATAGCCACAAATTGACCTCTCCTTCATGATCTAATCCCTTCCTAATTCTGCGTATGTTGGGTGCCCCACAACATCCTGGTACAGTGAACTCCATAACTTCACTATATTTTAAGTGAAAAAGCTTTTGCTTTCAACCAGCTTCCTGGTCATTTCACCAAATAATCCCTCTCATATTGTGGAAAACAGGAACTGCACCTTTCCATTTGTTATTTTCATATAATTTATAATTTTATGGTAATTTCACTGATGCCACTGGAGGCCCTTTTAACTGAAATTGCTGTAAGGCAAGGTCAGAGACCTGGTTTTGAGGAATTTGATTAATTCATAAGTCCAGCTGCTACCTTTGTCAGGATAGTCTCCCTAACTATCAGAATTTTCAAGATGAAAGCCCTTTAGAGCATGGAATGTGCAGGGAGAAGGGAGGGCAACCCGGGGTATATCATCTGGGGGGTGCCTGGAAACACTGCATTTCAAATGCAAGACATCCAGATGGCCCAATGCAGGAGCCTGTTCCACAGGTATAGCCAGTACCAGGGGTGCATGCAGGTATGTGGTATTTGCAGCAAACCTTAAAGGCCTGGAAGGTCTTTGCTTTCTAGAAGCTGGAAATGAAGCTGTGCCTGACTTCTGGGATTCATGACAGTGCTGCCCTGCTGTCTCCACACTTGCCTTTGCAGTTCTCAGAAAGCATGACTCCCCACATTATTCCTACTGTATGCTCTAGGTCCCTTGCATGTGTGACTAGACTAACCCCGCATTTAGGATTGCTTTAGGCTGAGGAAGCCTGTTTTTCCAATGTGTATTCAAAAGACCATGTAGAGTGACCAGCACCAACACACTCATGCTGAGCCACTGTGGCTCTATCTCTTCATGTACACAGCTCTTCACATGTTATCAAATAGGTTGCACACACAATCAACACTGCCCAGAGCTCTGACTCAAGGAAACATGCCTAGTTACAGGAAGAGAACTATCCATTTCTACATATCGTCACAGTGCATGTTGCATTTTAGCTTTATGTCTGATGACCGCTAGCTACCTGATTGTTCTAGGTATTTGTAAATGTTAGATTATGTTAGATTAGGTTTAAAATTTAAGAAAAAATAAATAAATAAAAAAGAAACACCATCACCACAAAGAAAGACATTCAGTCTTTAAGGCTGAGGTTGACAACTTCCAGTTGCCGTCATGGGAAAGAGGAGCATATTCCAGTCTCCAACATTCAAAGTCTGCAGCAGCATATCACTCTCATGTCATTTGTGGCAGACTGTCTAGAATTCCAGAAGGGATCTCTAATAGTAAAAGCCATATGCACTATGTTGTTGAGGATTATATCCCATCAGCAGTAAGAGAATTTTCCCAACAGGAAGACCACTGAAATCACCCCTTCATGTTCACCAACTGGAGTGATGTTGCCAGTTGTGAAAATATTCTGCTAGTAGCATCCAAGCAGATCCATCCAATAACTGGACTTTTTTCCTTCTGTTCCAACACTACTTATCAAGAATGTTAGTCAGACTTCGCAGGACTAATTTGTAGTAGCCAGATCATCTCATCTTCTGTGGTGTTCCTTGGGTTGTCCGATTTTTGCTGTAGAAGTCTCCCACTCTCTTAACTCCTATCCTGGTGGAATAGCTGACTATTAAGTATAGCCATGTAAATGTTTAGAAGAAATTGGTTTTCTGGAGAAGTTTAATCCAGAAGTATCAGCTTCATTCCAACAGCAGGTGATGATAAACAAGATATGAGTCTGTGTATTCCCAAAACCAAAAACGGACAGGCCCACAGTGGAACATCTTTTGACAGGATATAAATGAACAATGTTGAAGCATTAAATATACACAGCTTCAACTTCATACTATTCTTGTTTCTCTTTGCAGACCTTGGTTATGAACATGACATACCCATGTGGTCTAACTTGCAGTTCACTGTACTTGCAACATATTCACAGTGATTAGGATATACAGAAAAACACAATTAGCCCAGCAACCTACTGAACTCCCTCTTTAAGACAGAGAAAATGGACCAGTGCACTAAAGAGCAATGACCTTATCCCATTTTTTCTCCACAGAACAAATGCAAAATGGTCTCACTGCTTTTTGCTTGCAACAAGTCAAACATAGCTCTTCATCATAGAAACTACCACAATGATGGGCAGAGGTGGATTCATCAGTGTTAGCAGCACTGGTATACAGAAAAAGGAATCTACTGTGATATCCTTGAGAGGATGGTAGTCTCTTGCTCTTGTATATGAAGTTCTGGAGACAATTGTATTACTTCTTCGGAACCTATATTAACTCCTCAAACAGGGTTGTGAACACATCTTGCTGCATCATGAAGAGCCCACTACAGGAACTTTTGGAGATCATCTAGATGAACCATGCTGCCAAGGCGTGGTCACCTAGACCAGGTGACACAGGAACATATCCAGGTGGGTTTTGAATGTCTGCAGAGATGGAGACTCCATGATCTCCCTGGCCAGCCTGTTCCACTGCTCTGCCACCCTCAGTGTAAAAAAGTTCTTCCGTATGTTGAGGTGAAACTTCTTGTGTTTTAGTTTATGGCCCTTACTCCTTGCCCTGTTGCCAGGCACCACTGAAAAGAGTAGTGGTGATGACATCTAGAATGATCTTTTTCATCACTGTTCCAGGGATGGAGGGGAGGCTGACTAGCTATTAGTTTCCCAGGTCTTCCTTCTTGCGTATCTATTATCTCTTCTCATAACATCTGATTTTTGTAACTTTATTTCAGATAATCCCTTTCTGTTTTCTGAAGTCTCTATTTTGAATGTATGTTTAAGCTGTTAGTTCCCATTTTGGAAATAACCTGGTATACACTCTCAGTAACTAACATAAACACTTAGGAAGTGCAGATGACAATTTCTTCCTCCATCCTCTCTAATTGCACATCAGTATTACGTTAATCACTCAATTCATTCATCACTCATTTCTCAGCTGGAAGAAAGCAGAGGCAATATTACAGAGATATTTATGGTCCATCTGATATGTGGGCCTTGCTGCTGCCTAGGAGTCTACTCTGAAAGTACTTAAAACTGGTTCTTTTTTAAACTGTTGAGGGTCTATCATTCTGGTACATGGAAAAGAATGATAAAATGATAAAATAATTTAAAAAACCCTTTTGCAAACTATTAAATATGTGAAAATTAGTTTATAGAGTTTTAATCAACATTTTCTGATCCAAAGGAAATAGGTCTATTGTCAGGAAAGGTTTAGGATTTGAGGCACATCTTCTGTCCTCCTAGTAGAGAAACACTTGAGACTTGTTTGAGGATAAGGGAGGTAAAGTGCACATGTGTATGTGTGTATCTGAGAGACTGTTTTATCTTTGATTCCTCCTTAAGTATACTAATCCAGCGTCTTCCCCTTTATCTGTCATGATATTGTGTCTTTGAAGAGTTTAGTGCCTGAGAATAAGCAGGTCAACAACTCTTTGGTATGGTGCTTAATACATACAAATTGAATAAACACACCAGGAAATCCTAATTCCAGTGAAACAGTTTTTTTAAAAAAATGGCAGTTTCTTATGTTTAAGATAACTTAGAGCGACACTTCTTCATCAGAAGCAGTAAATCATAGCTAGCAGTTGAATTTCTGGAGGGATTATCTTATCTATTAGCTGTATCAAGTTACGAAAAACGGAGGTGCAGCCCTGAATATCTTTTTAAATACCAAAATAATTGCATCATGGGCAAAAAGGGAAGATGAAAAGTACTTACATCAATTTCTACCCTTAATTTATGTGCTTTGGAAAAAGTCTGTATCTTGTATCAAAGGACTCAGGCAAGTTTCATATCTTACAGTCTGACAGCTTCTGCCCTTCTAATATGAAATATTTGTTTTGATAAAACGTACTGATGGTGTTGTTCTTTTCTCATTGTCTCGTTCAGCTATTTTTGTTGTTTAAATCCCTTCAATGAATATTTAGTCCTGTTTATATTTTGTTGAGTTTTACAATAAAAGATGTTCATGTTATATTCTCCCTGCATTCACCTTTCTCCAAGGCACCAGTTGTTTCTAGAAGTGGGCTGTTGGTGTGGCCATGGGTGAACATAGACATTTATGGAATCAGAATCTAAAGAAAGAAAGAAAGAAAGAAAGAAAGAAAGAAAGAAAGAAAGAGAAAGAAAGAAAGAAAGCAGGGAGGGAGGGAGGGAGGGTGTAACCACAGCAGTCCTCAATGTAGGAGGTGGAAAACTAGCTCACACTAAACCCTGAAATCATCAATTTCTCTACCATGGTTAGCTAGACTGCATTTTTTGTTCTTAACTAAAGAAAAATTTTATTGTCAGAACCACAGTATAATTCAGGAAAAGCTGGCATTCTGGGAGATAATGAAAGTCCCAACTCCAGGCAATTTCAAAATCAGGGGGATACAGGATGCCAGCAGCACCTCCTCATTGCATCCTACCCAAATGTGAGGTACACAGCATTCAAGTTCAGAGGTGATGAGATACTTCTTTCTTTCAGAGAGGCACTGCAGGATGCTGCAGCTCCTCACTGATCTCTGTGTACTGTCTCTGGAGTGCACTCTTTGAAATTCTCCCACAAGCTGTCTTTGGTATCACTCAATAGATTAGCTAGTGCCTCACTAACAGGTAGGAAACTCACAATTTGTGAACCAAGGTAGACACAATTTCCTTATAGCATTGGGCCCATTCAAAAGTATTTTCTCCTCTTCCTCACAAATAGTCAAAGCAGAGGCAATTATCTATGAGGGGTAGGTCCTTCAGTAACAGCCCTCTCAAAACTCATTAACCCTACACCAGGATTTGGATGTACTTTGCAGCCTGCCATTTTTTGTCTCATAGGAGTAGTGGCTGGGGCATTGCTCAGAAAAAATGGAGTAAAAAATATTTTAAGAAAGGTGGAAGGAATGTCCTGGGAGAGAGTATCATGGGAATTGCTGTTAGCAGGAGCATGAGGCCTCTGTGAAGGAGAGGTGATGAAAGAGAGAGCCTTCAAGTAAGCAGATGAGGAAAACTCAAACTCAAAGGAAGCAGTTTGACTATTTTCAAAAGCAGACATGGTGGGAATTGCAGAAAACAGGCAGGTCTGATATTTTAAGAGAAGGGCTGGGGACTCATTAGCTGCCACCTTGGTTTCCTTGTGAATGTCAGGAATGACTGTGTCTGCCCAATGAAAGTATGTTTCAAGAGGGGAATGTCTGATTGCCCTTCCCAATACTGATTTGAGAATCAGCTGCTGTTGCAGTAAAGTATCAGCCATCCCCTTGGCTCCTACATCAAGAGAAGCAGAAAATGGATTGAAGATTTAACCCTTTATTCTCCAGGACTCCTCTACTTTTTGTTCACCATTTTTTTTTCAGGCTTTCCTGCTTTATTTTTTCATTTACTTTTTCTTCTCTTTCACCAGAAAAATCCATCATACATCTTAAGTGTAGGAAATTCTCTACACATGCTGATTTAAAGTCTGCGCTGTATGAACTTACAAGTTTTGAAACAGTGACTGACAGGTGACAATGCTTTGCCAGGTGTGGATCTGCATAGTGGGAAGACAAGTTGTCAACTGTTAGTGACAGACACAGAAAAAAGTATACAACCAAAACTGCCAGAATATTGTAAAGGACAGATATTCCCAGACCATTCTTTGTGTTGAAGCATCAAGTTTTAGCTCTAATGGAATTAGTAATTATTTCCCAGAATGTTTAATATTTAGATCTTCTCTATGTGATTTGGTAATCCAAATCTTGATATTTTGCCATCTAAACTCACTTGTCTTCAGATGTGTTATTTTGTATACATCTCTGTGTACACATGTATGTGTATAAATATGTGTACTTGTAGATATCTTTCCTAAACAACTACTGTCCTGCCCAGCATTTTTTTTAAAAAAAGGAGTATTGCTGTAACTACTTTGCTAAAAATTTTGGCACACTGGCACTGAGCAAGCATTTGACATTGAAGTGTCAATATCAGAATATTTCTTTGCTGTTGTAACTTGATGTCTGCCTTGTTCTTGTCACAGCTGGCCAGTACTGGCAGCTGACAGACAGAGGAAAAACAAGTACCTCTCTGCATGTGTGTTTTATGCCCCCAGGACTATAAATATGGTTTTACACAAGAGAAAAGTTGCAGCAGGAGGGGCCAATTCTGATAATCATTTCACAGTAGAGAGGTCAGAAGGCTGAAGACATGCAAAGAGGATAAAGGGGATTACTCTTGTTAGGTCTGAGAAGAATCAGAATGGCACTTACAAATCAAATTAATTTTAGGATGTGCTTTCCAAAAAAGCTTTCTGAGGAGTGAGATCCATGAAAATATGGAACAGCTGTGTTTTGTGGCTTGTTGCGTGGCTGATGCCACTTGAAATGTAACTGGACAAAGAGCTCAAGTCCTCTAGAAAACAATTATTTGGCACTGAGATGGAGTAAATTACTTAATAACATGTCTTTCCTTGTCTAATTTCTGTGGTTTCATGATATACTAGCAGTCTTCTTCCTGCTGTTGTTATATTTTCTGCTATAAAATTCTGTGTCATAAAATTGAGACCTGAGTGCAATTAGGAGTGTGTGCAAATAATGACAACGATGCAGCAGCAAATGGCACTGAAATGTGAAAAGGAAGCTTTAAGATAGAAAAGTGAAACAAGGTTTCATAAGAATCTATTGGCAAGTTCTTTCTCCCTGCAGTGCAGTCAAAGCAGTCAGTACTCTGCACCTTAGTTCTGTATCCTAAATCCATGTTTCTACCAAATCCGGACACAGATGAAACTTTGTTCTCTGGAGGAGATTCATTGACCTGATTGGAACTACTCCTGTTTAATGGCATACCCTTTCTGTCGTAAAGCTGGAAGACCTTGTACAGACATTAACGATGCTGCTACAAATCACAGAGATATGCCCAGTGAGTCATTGGCATGGCAAAGCACATAGCTCAGGTCTAGTAAATCAACTTTTTCCCTTCAGGAAGAAAAAGGTTTAGGTGTTTTCACACAGTGTTTGTAAAGTTCCTTTTATTTTTTCTGAAATTACAAAAAAAATCCAAAAACTTAAACATCCAAAACCTGTGTTTTCAGGCACTCATTTAAATCAGTTCTACAGGTGTAAGAAATATAGCATATATATTTAAGGAATTTATGTATATCAAGCCATGGGATCTAATAGAAACAATTTTACATTAATAGTATACAAGCATGCAAAATATTTACTAGGAAAGACACCTGAGTATAAAAATTGAAATATTACACTACCAGCCTCTGAGAGATTTTTGGTAGAAAAGTAGAAACCTTGGTCTGTCTTCTGAATGTATAGGTTTAAAATTACTTGAGACTATTATTTCCACTGATTTTAGCACACAGCCTCCATGTGCTCCACTGCTACGCAGACAGCTCCAAAAGTGACTCAAGCTGTCACATCACCAGAAGCAAGCCTGAAAGTCAAGTCTAATATTCCCTTATAGTGCTTAGTTTTCAGCCTGGGAGGACAGCAAGCCCTCCTCTGCATGGCCTTCTCTCCCATTGCCCAGCTGGCAGCGGAGCCCTATTCACACTACTAAAGCTTTTACTGGAGACTTTCCTCAGTGGCCTACGCTCAGTACAACTATCTCATATGAAGGCAGTTATGCCTAATAATGCAAAAAGTCTGGACTAGCCACTGCCTTCACCCTTTCTGACAGTCTATGTGCCTGCCAGACACACACATGTCCTGTCCTTGCTAGGGGACAGAGTAGTTTTGCAATTAGGGCTGTGAAGTACTGCTGCTGAACAACTCCCGTTGACACCACGACAGTTGTTCAATAAAACAAAGACACAACAATATTTTTCTCACGCTTTGCAAGTATGAGGCTTACCTTTTGGAAGCTGGAAACAATAGAGGATGTTGTCACAGTCATCCACTGCCCTGGGCAGCAGCAAGTCAGAAATGAGGGCACTCATTCTCTCAGACCTCCTTTGAAAACAGATTGCACAACAGCGCCGATAGCAGTTATAATGGCAGCAACAACACAGATATTTCTTTGTGCAACAGTAACAATTAAGAAAAGCTTAAGCATTTTCTGCAAAGTCAGAAAGCTTTGAGTCAGCAAGAAAAATGAAAATGGCTCCTCTATGGAGGTCTCTGGAGAGAAAACAAAATCAAACCTGTAAGTGCCACAGCTACCAATGCTTCTCTTTTTTTGCTCTCTCTTAATTTTAACCCTAAGAAAGAAGGAGGAGAAGCTTTTACTTTCGAATTTGCCTCTGCCTAAATGATTTGTCTTTTATTTGGATGAGTCAACATGCATTTTTACAATAACAGAACTCTCCTTGGAAAGTCCTGGTTTTTAGCCAGTTTCCCATCATAAGTCTGAAGTATTTTTTACTATGCTCCCCCTTCAACTGTCCTGGCCCCCAATAAAAGCCCAAGATAATTAGATTCATTACTGTACCCTATTTTTAAATTTTCATGGGAAATAATTACTGTCAAAATAATGAACGCTTCATATTTACAAGTTCATTATTGATCTCTTCTCTCCCCACCCTTTTTCTTAAAGAGAAGATAGGTTTGCTTTTCTGTCACAAAATTTGGCCAGGGCCACAGGAGATATATTTTCCAGCACAGCAGTATGAACTGAGGTTATTTTTAATTTAACCATTTGTTTATATCGTCAAAAGGTTGATGTAGATATGGTTATACTGGGATGGAAAATTGTTTTTGCCAGTATAACTCATTTTACTTGGGAACCAGTATTTCTGTACCAGCAAAACTACTTTCTTTTCTGCCTAGCCAGTAGAAGCTGCACCCACACAAGGGTGGTTTGCCAGGACAGTTATATTGGTAAACTTTTCCTAATGCTGACCTTGTCTCTAAAACAACATTGCATAAATAATAGAGGCAGGTGGAAGCAATCATAAGTGAAAGCCAAAAAACTGAAGCTGAGCTCATTCTTATGTCAGAAGCACTGTGGTACTGTGGTTCTGTTAAGGGTCAGCTATTTTGGTCCAGGTGGAGAAAACTGCAGAAGGAGATGACACACTTCAGAATTGCTTAAATTCTGCCTTTAGAAATAACTTTATAGTTAAAGCTATTTTGAAAAGGAGCAGGGCCAGATAATGGCATGACTCCAGCTCCTAGGTGGTCACAACTAGGAGGTAGGATAGATGAAACAAAAGGAAAATCTCTCATGGGAATAGCTGAAGAAGAGGAGACTTTTTTAGCTGAGCCAGGGAAGAAGGGAAGAAAAGGAGCTAAGTGTGGGCTGCTGGCAGAGGGAGACAGGCACTTAGGTGGGCTAGGCCAGTATGAGCACATAGCTCTTTGAACATGCATCTGTGTACTGGCTCTCTGTGCACACTGGATGAAAATCAAGGTATTGGCTATAATTTAAAAGAAATGGTTGGCTCCTTTCCGGATGATCTCTAGCACTGCCTCATGTTGTCTTTTCCTGCAGCTTCACTACTGGTCTCGAAGGCTGAACTCCAGTAAAGCAATAGTATTGTACTTTTCTTAGAATAGGAATTTTTTTTCTGGAATTTGCTAGTTTCTGCAGTATAGTAGTATTCAAAATGGTTCATTTGTTTAGTTTTATTTTTTTAATGCCCTGTTATTCATTAATTTTTGCATGCATTTAATTAATGGTTTTTGGCCATGGGGGTTAGTTTTCAAGAGATGTCTCTGGCATACCAAGGAATGAGCTCTGCTCTGAGTCAACTTTTTTGAACTACACCAGTTGTTAACAAATGTTTCTCTGAGCAACTGTAAGGCACCTGGATACTGTGATGAATGGCAGAGTCTAACCAAACTAAATAATGCTAATATAGTACATAACAGATAACCTGAGTATCTACTGCCAGTTACAACATTTGTAAATTTTTTCACTGCTTTATATAAATAACTGCTACTGTAAGTATTTAGATATTGTCCTTGTCTGTATGAAAGAATAGAAAGCAAAATGTGTATTGGAAATGCCAACATAAATATAAAACAAAAATTGGGACCAATTAGCAATATGTTTTACTTCTTTATTTAAATTAAAACACTGGACTTAATCAAGGTCTTGCATGATTTTCTGAATTTATTGACACTTAAACTGTAATGATGGTCAAGAAAAGCTACACAGGGAATTCATAGCGTGCTAGTGAACTGTATTTTACCTTTATATAAAAAGAGATATTATTTTCACTACAGCAATGGAAATTCATCCAGAATGAGCTTGAACCCTTTTCTGTTAATGCCTAATGTCTCAAAAACATTTCTTGCAACATATTTCTAATGCATCCTATTGGACTCATTTTACAGTTTGACAATGGCATTATGGATTGCTTAATCTTTCCTTTTTGTAAAGAAAAGTCAAGACTTGCCTTCTTTTGTCAACAGAGGGTTAATGAATAAGATTGTTTTCAAGGTCAGATTGGTTTATAAAAAATCACCTCATGCTTCTGCAATGATTAAAGAATTGCAACTCAAGTTTTTCTCCTTTCTCTTAAAACCATCTGATTAAAATAATGACAAAACATAGGTTTGAAAACTGATTCATACTCTTCCATGTTATTGCATTAGTGACTAACTTGCATATCTACGAAATAACATAAGGAAGCAAAAATTCCTCTGCAACAAATGATAAACTTCTCTTCAATATCAAGATCAGTTTAGATGTTTTAACAGAAGGCTCATGTAATAGAAAAAGATTTGTATCTTGGTATATAATTTCCTTCATATTTTGTTGCTTTTTGGTCTCAATAATTGGAATTTATATACCCATTTAACTCCTTATAATTCCTATTGAATTTAGAGTTGGTTCTTGGTTCAAAATAAAAATATATAAGTTGGACAATACATTTTAAAGCATTAGTTACTGATGGCTTCTGTAGGTACTTTTGCAGTTTGGACAGCAAGAAACTTGAAAGCTTTATAAAATTGCATATGATGACTAAATCGCATGCTGTGAAAATCCAGGTTTTGATTTTGATTTTTTTCCCCATTGGAATGCTTGAAATTATATATATCTCAATAGTACTTCAGATTATGCTTAATTCTCAATTTAGTCAGGAATATGTTTTCACACTTGTAGGGCCATTCTTTATTACTGCATTCATGTGCCAGACTGCCTCAGCACAGCAGCAAGTAAGCAGCAGTAATGATCCCAGTAACAGCCCTGATAATAATCTGAGAAGCATGAATGAAGAAACCACTTTTAATTTTGCCTTTCTTTTTTTTCCCCCAGCTACTTATTCCAAGTAGATCTGAATTTGTTGTTTGTTTTTTGCTCCAGACCTCACAAAGTAACACTGCTACTTTCCCCTCACAAGCAGAGTGCACATGGACATATTTTGATATCCAAATACTTAAGAAAGGATGATTGCATTTGCACCAGTGAAATTGAGAAGTTGCTTTGTTGTTTTTTATTTTTGAAACCACATTTGACATTATGTAGGCTTATCTGTATACAAGTGTGGTAGGTAGCAATCACTCTAAACCCCAAAATCTAAACAAAAAACAAAAAACAAAACCAGAAACCAAGTTTCCCTAATGCTGACCTGTCAGAAACAGAGAAACTTGAAGAACTGAGGGTAAATCCCATCAATATACATGCAGCACCCTCAGTTTTCCTCTTTTTGTTATTATTACCCTTCATCAAATCCTTCTGACTCCAGTAGTGCTCAAGACTGAAGCACCTCCACTGTTCTTGCTTGTTCCATTTTGTATAAAAGTCTGCTTTTTTGTAAGCAAGGACTCAGATTAAGAAGAATTTTAAATAGCATTTCCCAAGCCATAATTCTCCCCAGGAGTTAATGGACACTCATCACTTTCTTCTCTTTTTATTGTACATCTAATGGTATAGATAAATGATAAGCATATTTGAAGCACACCATATAGTTTTGTCTTATTCTGCTCTTTGCGTGGTATAATAAGATGCATCTGAGGAAAATGGCATACCTTGAGTGGTTTGGGGTAAATCTGGTCATCTGCCATCTTCTACCTAAATTTAAATTACAATAAGGTTTTGAGAGTTTAAAATACTATGAATAACAAGGGATAAATACTTGAGAATGGTAACTAAATCCTGCATTTTGGAATTATCACTGTGACCAACTGCCCATGAAATTCTTTTCATTTTAGTGTATAGTGTGTCTGCATATAATTCTAGATCTGTATTTATATCTGCAGCCATATGCTGTTACATTTCCATCTCCTGTTCAGACAAATTACTGGAGCTGCAGTTGCCAAAGCAAACAGAGCCCTTTTTTTTTCTCAAAAGCACTGAACACATAACACATGACGTGCTTATTCTTTCTTATGTGATAACTTTTAAAATAACAAGCTACTAATACACACAATGCGTAAATGGGCAGGAAAGTTAAAAACAGTGGGGAAAGTAAGAATCATATATTTGTTACTGGCTACTAATCAGAGCAGCTGCTTGGGAAGTCCTTCTCAGAGAAAGAAAGAAAGAGATACAGGTGCATTCTCTGTCATAAGTCAACATATTTTCCTGCACCTCTGATAAGTCTAGAAGATGTCATTGCTCGCCTTAGATTGGTTAGTGGCACAGTCTGCTAGAAAGTTTTCTGTAAATCACTAGAGATTAAAGTCTTGCAGTCTGAGGATCCCTGGGAGTTGGTTTACTGGTTTTATTCATTTTGCTGTAGCCTACTTATTGGAGTGGGATTCCAGAGCCAGAGCCTAGCTTTTGAAGGAGAAATTACTGGTTTCATCAGAAATATAACAAGTTCAGAGATTAATTGCAAGGCAGGGAATAGCAATAGGTTCATTGATAATACTGTCAATTTTTCAAACTAGATGAAGTTTCAGAAAGGTGTGTGCCATATCTCATTGAAATCTTGTGTTCATCTGCTGATTTGACAGCAAGCCTTTTTCAGTGGAGCAAATCTATACATATTTTCCAGCCAAGAGTTATGAGTGGGAGTTTTTTCCTGATTTCAACAACTTAGTAATCTCTCTTTTGGCTGACAATGAAGCAGTATGAATATTTTTTTCACAAATATTTGTCTGGCAGGGTCTCATTTATATTCCACTGTATGAAAATGTTTGAGGATAAATTCAGCAGCATTGTCAGCTACACTGTTATGAACATGCTCCTTTGTAGACTTACCTAAGTTTTCAAGAAAAAGTTTGTTCGCCTCCTGTTTACCTGCATGCCCTTTGATGCAGAATCACAGAATTAACTATGTTGGAAAAGACCTTTGAGATCATCAAGCCCAACTTATGACCTAACAACACCTTATCGACTAAACCATGGCACTGTCACATCCAATCTTTTCTTAAACACCTCCTTATGCAGCCCATTCCAGTGCCCAATCACTCTCTGTGAAGAATTTTTTCCTAATGTCCAGCCTAAGCTTCCCCTGGTGCAGCTTAAGCTTGCGTCATCTTGTCCTACTGCTGTTTGCCTGAGAGAAGAGACCAACCCCTACCTGGTTATAACCTCCTTTCAGGTAGTTGTAGAGAGTCATAAGGTATTCCCTGTGACTCCTCTTTTCAAGGCTAAATAACTCCAACTCCCTCAACCACCCCTCATAGGGTTTGTGTTCCTGACCCCTCACCAGACTTGTTGCCCTTCTCTGGACATGTTCAAGCATCTCAGCATCCTTCTTAAATTGAGGGGCCCAGAACTAGACACAGCACTCAAGGTGCGGCCTAACCAGTGCCATGTACAAGGGATGAATGACTTCCCTAGTCCCACTGGCCACACTATTTGATACACGCCAGGATGACATTGGGCTTCTTGACCACCTGGGCACACTGCTGGCTCATGTTCAGTCAATTGTTGACCGTCAGCCCTAGTCCTTTCTGCCTGGCTGCTCTCCAGCCTCTCTGTTCCCAGCCTGTTGTGCTGCGCTGGGTTCTCGTGGCCAAAGTGCAAGACGTGGCACTTGGACTTCTAAATCTCATATTTTTGGATTCAGACCACCTATCTAGCCTGTCCAGATCCCTTCGAAGAGCCTTTTTACCCTCTAACAGACTGACACTTCCTCCCAGCTTGGTATCATCTGCAAACTTGCCAATGTTGGACTCAATGCCTTCATCCAGATCATCAATAAAGATATTAAACAGTACTGAGCCCAACACTGATCCCTAGAGGACACCACTAGTGACTGGTCACCAACTGGATGTGGCACCATTCACTACCATTCTCTGGGCCCAGCCATCCAAACAGTTCCTAACCCAATAAAGGGTGCACGGTTTCCAGGAGTATGCTGTATGGGATGGTGTCAAAGGCTTTGCTGAAGTCCAGGTAGACTACATCCACAGCCTTCCCCACATCCACCAGGTGGTTCACCTGATCATAAAAGAAGGTCAGGCTAGTCAGGCAATCTGACCGACCTAAATCCAAACTGATCCGTTGTCTGTCTTGTAGGTGCCATGTGATTGCACTCAAGATGATCAGTTCCATAATCTTGCCTGGCACTGAGGTCAGGCTGACAGGCCTGTAATTTCCTATATTCCCATTTTGGCCCTTCTTGTGAACAGATGTCACATTTGCAAATGATAGATGACACATGATAGATGCTTGCATAAGTCAGCTAGGACTGAGCATGAAAAGCAACAATTTGTACCAAAAAAGCAGCAAAATCCATTCAGCAGTAGAACAGTCAATCTTTTTCTAGAGTGAAATTTATCAATGTTAGTTTTAAGGGTATAAAAATTAGAGATTTAATTTAGCAGAGTATTCTAGACTCCTTAGGATGTAGTAAGACTTTAATATGGACTATAGAAACTTAAACTCAGCAATAGCCCCTCTCACAATTTTCTACCAACCTTTTATAGCTTAAGACCAAATTCAGTGCTTTCTTGTGCAATTTCACATTAAGGAACAAAACAAGAGGTAGTGTAGCAAATCTTCAAGGTTGTGCTATTCTGTGAATGCTACTGGACTCTAAAAAGATATTAGTAATAGTTTATAGGGCAGATACAGAACTGAAACTTCTAATTTTGGAACGTTCTCACTCACTTTCACTTTTGATGGTTAATAAGGAAGTACAAAACCCTTTGTTTGATCCTGTTCAATGAAATGAGGTCCAAGAAAACGTCCATTAGTAAGAAGGTGTCCCTTGCTTCTAGAATCATAGAATAGTTTGCATTAGAAGGGATCTTTAAAGATCATATAGTCCAACCCCTCTGCAATGAGCAGGGACATCTTCAACTGTATCAGGTTTCTCAGAGTCCTGTCCAACCTGACATTGAATTTTTCTGGGGATGGGGCATCTACCACCTCTCCAGACAACCTGTGTTAGTTTCTTCCTTGCATCTATTCTAAATTGACATTCTTTCAGTCTAAAACCATTATCCCTTGTCCTATTGCAACAGACCATGTTAAGAAGTTCTATCTTTCTTATGGCCTCTTTTATAGTGTACTGAAAGGCTGCAATCAAGTGTCCCTGGAGCCCTCTTTTCTGAATGCTGAATGATTTCTAAATATTCTTTATTAGTAGACTGAAATAACTGAGTTGATGTGATCAGTGACAGTATGAACTGTGTTCTTCCCTTTCCTATGTCTAAGTCTGGACAGTGGAGGTAGAGCACTGTTGTGAAGAACACTTGTCTCTGCTACGCATGCAGGCACAGTATTCTCAGAACAAGATTCTTTTAGGCACTCTGAGTGGTGTAACACGTAGACGTCTAACTTAATAAGGTCCTGTAGCTCCTTCTGTAGTTGCTAAAGAGAGATTAACTGCTCCAGCTACTCTCCACACTGCCACAGTCGCTCCATGTCTCACAGTCATTCGCAGTGCAGTGATCTGACTTGCCCTCTGAAGGTGGCTGAACTTTCTGCCCTAGGCGCTAGACAAAAACAAGATTCCTGCCTTGCTCCAAGGAGCTTTAAATGAGTAAAGTTAGCTCAAGCACACTCTAGAGTTTTTTAGTGGAACCTGAGTGATGCAACAGAAATGACGTCTTCCAGCTGAAGCTATGTGTAATTATCACATCCCACAGCATAGGGCAATGTCTCTGTGTTAATTGCACTAAATAACCAGCAACAAAACCTTTGCCTTGGCAAGCCTGTATTTTCTCTATCCTATTGAAGTAATGTTTTCAGCTGTGTATAAGGAAGTTTGCTAAGAATTCAGATAATTCTGATGTTCGCATGCAGGATTTCACAAGGTTTACTCTCATTTATTTCCCAGTTGATATAAAGTATAAACACAACTAAATCAGGATATAGGCACAGCCATACAAAATGCATTGTTCAGCCAGTATGTGTATACGCTTGAAAAGGAAGGGGCCTTTAGCAGAGATAATAGAAAGAAAAAAATTATCTATGACATTTATTTTTAGCTACTCAGATGTAATTAAAGCTGATGTTTTGATAGTATTAAATAATGAGCTATGTTGATGTAAGAAGGTGCCATTATTCAAACTTAATTGTGTGTCTCTAGGTTCCTTCTGCCAACTGAGTCCCCAGATTACTTAAGAATTTATATAGAATGATTAAGAAATGATTGTAGAATGTGATTCAACTGATAGCTTAAATGCAGTTCTCACAAATATTACATAGAAAAAATTATATTTATCAACTTATTCTTTGTCTTCATGCTGAATCACTCGCTTACTAAGATTAAATACTTCTGATAGTGAGAAGGCTAAAATTCCTTATGCAGGTTATATGAAAATATATTAATTTTAAAGTTTCCAAATATGGTTGGATTAAATAGTTAACATGTCTTTCAGTTTGGTCTTTGTAAATCAAACTGTGGCTGGATTTCATCGAGTATGAGCAGAAACGGTGCTAGAGGAAGATAGTGTTTGGTTCATTGCTGCTGGTGGTTAACAGTATAGTGATGGATACATGTGTGCTAGGCTTAGGTTTGTGCTTCATGGGGTGCCACAGAGTTGCCACATTAGTTCTCTTAGACAGCTGTAGTCTCTTTTGCCTAATGCCAAACAGCTACATGAGGAAAAGTAGGGAAGAGTTTTCTTTTAAGGATATTGTTATCTCTCAAGTCAGTGGGATTTCAGCAGAAAAACCACCACACTGCCCTGAAAACCTCAGCCAGAATCTTTATTATTTGCAACATAGTACTAAGAAGCCTCGTGAGCATTAAGAAGACTTTGCAGAGCTGCAAGTTAGGAGGAGAAAGACATCTTTTTTGCTTCCCAACTGACCATATTTGAAAAGTAGCAGAGTCATTGTATAATCTTAGTAAAATTTACTTGTACAGTCACTTTCCATTCAATCATCTATCATAACTTTACAAAGTATAGCAGCACCTTCAGTCTGAGTGAAAGGTTGAATTTTAATATTTTCACTCCCTGTTTATTTCTGCAATTTTTTATGAAAAATAAGATTTTTGTGACATTATATTGGTAGCATCTTACTAAAACCAGAGGGAATTCTTCCTATGCCCTCATTTTGCCAGTGACTCCAATGATAATAGCAAGGCATAATCTTTACTTTTTATTTTGCATGCCTGTTCCCCAAATTCTGTCTTACTAAAGAAAGATCTTTCAGGAATTGTAATTTTGAGAAGTCTTCTAGCTTTTCCAGGAAGGTGAATCAGAGATTCAACAGTACAAACAGAGTTGTAGAAAAAAGGGCTGGAAAAAGGGTTTCTGTAGGTTACATAGCGCTGGAGTTACTCGGCAGAACTAACTTCAAAGCTGATCAAGATGCTGAATGCATTGTCCATTGTGTTTTGAAAATCTCCAACAGAGACTTGACAGACTTTGTGGGCTACCTATTCCAGCGTTTAACAATGCTCATTGTGAAAATTTTTCCTTGTTCATAGCCCATATTGTGTCATTTGTCTCTCGACATTCCAGTGTGCACTTAAGTGTACAGCACCAAAGCCTTGTGGAGCCCTGATCCTCCCAACATCTGGAAAAAGAATTTTCTAAAGTACATCACACCACCTTTTCTATTCACACCCTTTATAGAAACCTAGATGCTAAGGATGTGGTCTACTTGAAACTTGTATTGATGAGGACCTCAACAGTATAAATCTAGCCTGTGAATCTCTCCAAACTGCATGCCCATATGGGTTACATACAACTGCTCTCCATGTCGTGGTGATGCTACTAGAACACAGTGTGGAAAGAGGGAGCATCTGGCAGACACTAGTTAGTCTATGTGACATTGAAAGTTTTGAGGGAGCCTGATGTGAAGCACAAGATCTGAAAATGATTTTGCAAATATTAACTAAAAAGAGTATGAGGGAGAGTTCTTGAATATGATCATGAGAGGGATTAAATCAGGCCTGGAGGGTGAGAGGATGCTCAGCCTGGGCCTAAGCTGGCCAGAGGAAGATGATGGTAGTGAGAGCTCTCTCAGCAGCCACAGGACCTTGAAAAGGAAATAACCCGTCAAGAGGTAAGGAAGGCATATTATATTCTAGGTAAGGAAAGACTATCCTCAGGGATGGTTTCTGATCTGGTAATGACTTTGAGGGAAAGAGACGTACTTATTAGTCTCATTTGGTTTAAACTGAACTTTTCCTGATCTCTCCAGGAAACCCACTTGACTTGGTAGATTGGAAACACACTGTCAGATCCCGAGAACCCACCTTGGACAAGAAAAAATTCTCCTTGTTGAAATTTCCTGTGAATAGTCCCCAAAAGTTTGAACTTCCAATTGCAGGTGTTCACTAGCATCAAAGCAAATCAACCAAAACAACAGAAACAGAAATTTATATAGAGAAAGCAGCCTTTAATCTTCTGTCCTGCCTGATGCCACACTGACCAACTCATGCTGTTTTGGTACAGTGGCCATAGCATCATTGAAATACTGTCCTGCCTGTCTCACATGCAGTCTAAAAGCTCTCTACTAATGAGTTTTCTCAAAACAGACCATCTAAAAAGTTGCTTCTGTGTCTCCAGACCTTGTCATTACAGGTCCAGACAGGATGGCTTTTAGTGGTTTGTGTAAAAATAACCTCAGAGTTTATTGGAGATTACCACTCAGATAAAGGAGCCACAAAAGATCTTTAATTGTCTCTCTCAATGCTTCTAGTAATTTTCACTGAAATAAGAAGCAATTGGTAGAGTCTCAGGAAAGAAAATCTATTATTCTTATTATTCTTATCTGAGTATTTTAATGACAAAAGAAATATGTTCTCTCTTCAAGTAGTATTTTGATGGTTAATAGGAGACTATTTTCTTTTCCACCATGTCTAAACCAGTCTTTTCAGCTACAATTTGTTAGTCATAGCACAGATTTACTGGTAGAAGTCCCTTTGCAGTCCTCACAGGACACTTCCAGCTGGAGACTTCTTACTGCACTGATTTACCTTTTTTTTAGAAACCTCTACCTTTTTTAATAAACCTCTTTTTTTCCCACTGATAAATGCATAACCCTGAACGAATTGTTGTCAGCTTGTTTACAAGATCTTTTTAAATGCTTTGTCTATTGCTGGGAGCACATCTTCCTTTTTCTTTGTTCAGTTTTTCCCCTTGACAACTGAAAACAACAATAATAAAGTGCCCAAGAGCTATTTTAATTCTTTATAGTTATTATAATTGCAGTTTTCATGGGATTTCCCTGCTGTTCTTTAGAAGTAGACAGTAGTCTCTACATTGAAGTGAGTCTGTGATTCACACTAAAAGACTGTGAAATAGAATCGTGATAACCTATAACCTAAGTGTTTATCAAAAAATATGATTTTAGGTGTTAAAATTAATACTCTGTAGTAACTGTTATAGTATCCTATGGAGAACCTAATTTCCACTTAAATTCACAGCACCGAGCACAAAGTAATATTCATCCAAAGTATAAAGACGTTGATGTCTACTGAATTTTTTAATTGAAACATCCATTATCGTTTTCAAACATATGGGGTTTTTTAAATTAATGTTTATTCAAAAAATCCTTCAAGAGATCATTCTGCTTGTTTGGGCTGCTGAATACCTTTCAAAAGATAGTTGGTAGCAAATTCAAGAATTAAAATTTCACAGAAGGCCCACTGTGTAATATTTTGGATAAACTTAGTGACATGGTTTAGATGGTTGAGATGATGGATTAGTGTTGGATGGGTTGCTAAGTTAGGTAAAAGGTTGGACTTTATGATCTCTATGGTCTTTTCCAACCTTGTTAATTCTGTGTGTAATTATTCGAGTCTAGAAGAGGACTTATTAGGTGATAGTGGACAGAATTAGAGAAAGAAATTCAGAAAAGTAACTCAATAGGCATGAAGATGTTACTTTTTGATTTCTTGGTCATTGAACTATTTTAGCTCAGAGAATCCTAGAAAAAATATTTTAGTTTGTATCATAGTAATACAACGAATATATTATTTCTAGCAGCATCTTAATATGGCAATTATTAATAGTTAGCCTTTTGTAAAAGGTGACATTTGCCTGATAAGCAAAGTTATAACAAAGAATAATTCAGCCTCTGTTCATTCTGATCAATTTAACAATAATTTACTTGTCATAAATATTCTAATTCTCTATCTAATGTCGAGTGAGGGGTTTTTATAATAGTTGTCAGCACAAAAGAATAAACACTGATTCTTGTATTTATGAATACTGTACCATGGTAAAAACCAAAAAGAGGTAAATATAACTGTTTTACTATAGAACTGATTATTACCTCTGTTGCCCAAAGCCCAGAAGGATGTCTGTGTTTGTCTTTGGTTACACAACTCTGTAGTGTCTTACTTTGCTGTTCCGTGGTTGCTATCTAGGAAAAGTTGCTGTTCATTAAGAAGGGAAGCAAAACTTGGCCTCAGGGACTGAAATACTGTTGTGAAACGTGTTTTTTCGGAGGAGCCTGAGTTATTTACAGGTGTGGCACTGCATTCATCAAAGCCAAGACTAGTTCCGTCTTATGTGTAGGAATGGTTACGTTTGCTTAATTTATTTTTTTGTTCTGTGAGGTACAGAAGCACAGAGATTTCATCCTTCCTTTTTTTTATAGGCAATGGGAAAGTCACCTTCATTTCTGTGGTACAACAAGAGCACCCTGACATTCCTGGAATTGATCACTCACTGGAGTTTGCCTTCTTGCTGAATAGCGAATTTGAGTCCTGGCCCCACATCCTGTAAAATTACCTGGGAGTATTCCCACAGGCACTGAGGGCATAGAATCAATCACTGTTACTCTAATTAATAGTGGAAGATGCATTTAATTCTGTGGGAATGTGGAATTGTTTAAATGCTGTTTAAGCACCACAGGCTAAATACCAAGACAGGCACAATTCATTTTAAACAGCTACATCCCTAAGAAAACAAAAAAAAATTGCTCTCTAAGTGTTTTTATAATTTTATTTATTTGAGTGAGCTTTTATGGCCGTCTTGGAAAAAGACCAGCAAAAAACCAAAGCAACATTGGGCATACATTATGGGTTTTATATAGAAGTTTTCATATACTTCTGGAAGACAGACACTTTCAAAGTGGGTGGTAGAAGAGGTCTAATTGAGCATGGCAGGAAAATACTAAAAGAAAAGAACACCAGATAAGCTGTAAATTATGTGGATAAGAAATGTACATTTATTCTACATTCACTCAATGACTGGGCAATTTTAGTTGATAATTTGAGTTTGAGCTGAGTATCTTCCGAACGAAAAGAGTAACTCTCAATGGCTTGAGCTCAAACCTGCAGTCTCCTTGCCTGGGACAGTAATATCATATCCTTTGTGGTTCAGGCATGGGGGAGAAGATGAGGGAAACTGATCTCTACAGATGTTTTTGTTCTAAGCAGGAGAGTATTCCCTACAGTGTTTGCTGGAAAAGCCTATAGGCTGGAGCTGCTGGGGAGGTCATACAGGTTTCTAATTCAATGTTCCTGCTCCAGATCGCCAAACTGATCCAGTGACTGAGATTTAACTTAGATCCATGAATAATAGTCTCCAAAGGACAGTGTACTGTCTGGTGATCCCAAAATCCTTGACACCTGGACATTTTATTCTTCTAGTGTGCCCTCTGAACATTAGGAAGAGGCAGTTTTTCCATTGATCTGCTGGAGAATCATATGAGGAACAGAAATGTTCCTTGGAAGCTGGAACCATCACTACTACCAGATTGCTTAAAGAGTTACAATAGAGAGCTTCTCTCAACAGACCTATTTTTAGTTGTTCTTTCCAACTATGGTGAAATTATGCTATGCAGAAGCATTACTTAATCAGGTTTGATTGTAGCCACAACACAATTTAGTCTCTTTTATATACTGTCGCCTAGTCTAGACTACTAGCTCACACAATATTAATGCAATACATATTAAAAGAATTTTGTTGGAAAATACTGAAAGAAAGCCTTGTTTATGTTCTACTCCTACTAAAACTGAAATTAAAATGTCTATTCTTCATCTAGTGAATAGACACTTCAATAGCATTCATTTAAAATCGCCTAAAAATTCTTAAGATTGGCATTCTGCAATTGTCGGTTAAAGAGAAAGGATTTGAATTATGCTGTTTTCCTGAACTGAGAACTACTGCATAAAATTTCTGTTGAGATGGAAAGGAAAGAAATTAATACATTCTCATTGTGGTTTTTATGAGTTTCATTCTTCTCCTATGAAGCAAGGTAAGAGAAACAGTGAATTTGATTTAAATCCAGAGTACATTCGTGAGAAACTGCTTCTGAATTCTGAACAGCAAATACCCATACAGTGAACATGATTCTGCAAGAAAAA
>VXBA01000519.1:706772-742170 GCA_013399895.1 Serilophus lunatus | reverse complement strand
AAAAAAAAAAAAAAAGCCCACTTTCCAGTGCATTTTACTCTGTGAGATAGAATCTATATTTGTGCTTATCTGAAGGCTGAAGGTCTCCTTGCCAGAACAAATTATTTGTTGAAATAGTTGCATTCAGTCGTTCAGGGCTTTGGCCTAAGAGAATGAGTATAGTTCCCACAGAAAACAATGAGCTTGAATTATGCCCAGCCTGCTTTTCCTAAAACTAATAATGCATGAAAGTACAGAGGAGCTTATTTTGGGGGGGGGGGGGGGGGGGAGAAAACGGGAAAAANNNNGGGATGAGAAGAAACCGTGACAACATTTTTAAAAGGTTAGAAAAAAGAATAGAAGTCATTCTGTGGGTTTTGTGGGGTTTTCATTTTTTATTTTATTATTATTTTTTAGGGTAGACATGTCCTATGTATAACTTTCTAAGGAGTAAAAATCTACAGTTATTTTTTTGTAAGAATAGGTGTTATGAACTTTACAAACAGGACCAAACATATCTCAGAACTAAATCTGCTGATTCAGGATAAGGAGATAGCAACAATATCGCATACAATTCTTATCCCTCTGCTCTGATCTGATTGAAAATAAACTAATATCCCCAAGTGGAGTCTGTTTTCCCCATGATGGTCATTGGTGAGTGATATCTCCTTTCTGTTATGAAGACCCATGACCTTTCATTACATTTTTTTTCCCCTGCTGAGCTGAGGAGGGCAGTGGTAAAGCAGCTTTGTTTGGCACCTGCCATCCAGAGATGTTCAACAACAAATATTCCTAATTCTTTTCCATTTTCTTTTGCTTTTATGTCTGGAGGCATGGGGAAAGGGGGTGAGGGGGTGGGTTTGTTTGTTTTGAGTGGGTTTGATTGTTTCTTTGTTTTGGAGGTTTTTTGGTGTGGGGATTTTGTTCATTTTTTTGATGAGTTTTTGTTTGGTTTAGTGGTTGTTCTCTTTTGTTTCTACACCACCCTATTATTTCTGTGCTCACTCAAGCTTGTCTGATTTTCAATTACATATCTAAAACTACAATACATAACATTGAAAGAATATAGACCTCTTTACTTCTGAGAAAAAGGACACGTCTGAGAAGGGTGTTTCATAAGAGGTGTCCATCTGTCTAGTGGAGATTTTTCACTTATTCCAATAGTTCATTTGCTATCTGCTTATATTCTGGTTTTCCCTGTTCTGTAGTATTCAGTGCATGCAGGAAGTCAGTATTTCCTTCTCTTTAATCCTCTTAGCTTAGCAAATATCATCTAGCTTGTGCAATATTTTCTTATTAATAGATAGGGTGTTAAAATAAACCCTCTAGTTTCCCAGGGTCATTAGAGATTTC
Organism: Serilophus lunatus; assembly: GCA_013399895.1. NCBI lineage: Eukaryota > Metazoa > Chordata > Aves > Passeriformes > Eurylaimidae > Serilophus > Serilophus lunatus. The sequence goes on along the minus strand of VXBA01000519.1, from coordinate 740,838 downwards.
AGATTTTTTCTCATAGTTTTATTAACTCTATTTCTTCTTTCAGTTAATATAAATTCAATCTTCAGCTGGTGTTAGCCTGTATAAACTGCTGAAGCTTTACAGATTTATGCACCTGAATTTTTAGTTTATGATTTCAATCGGCTACATTTAATGGTAACCTATAAAATCAGTTGCCTGTTCATCTGAAAATTAATCCACACGGTGTGAATTGAAAGATCCTTTCCTATGCTGGTAAGAAAGGGGCAAGCATGAGTACACACACATACAGCTAATCTGTTAATGAAAATTTGTTCATCGACAGAATGAGGTATGATATTGAGGACCACTGTATACCAGAATCTCTAGAGTAGATCAGATACAGGTACTTCTAAGGCCATATCTGTCCTTAAGGCATGATGGTTTCACCACGAGGCGAAATTCCTACTCTGCAATCTCTTCTTTTGATAGATTTCAATAATAAAGAATCCACTTTTCCATGGAAAGTATACACTAAATAATTCACTTTCACAGCAGAAATTGTGCGCACATCTATTCTTAAGGCATGAGACAGTGTTACTTTCTCTTGCTTTCTTGAACCAGATGTTTAGCCATATTTTCTTGTTAGGCGTCTTCAAAACTTTAACCTGACCCAGTCCCTCTTTCAGATTTATCCTTTTGCAGCAAGTAAATTTGTGTGGCTCTTCCCACGGTTTTTATCCATAATTATTCACGCTGTTTATTTTTCACTGTTGTTCCTAAGATCTGGAGAAATCTGGAGATCTTTGTACTGTCTTATTCACCTGTGAAAAAAAAAGGCATACAGAAGGAACCTCTCAGAACCAGTAGAAACAATTTGAAGATTACAGCCTGTATAGTTTTAAAATTTCATTCAGGGCAGACTATTGTTTGTTTCTCCACTTGCTACCTCCATTTTATAATAGAGAAACAACTAAAGAGGTGCCTTGTCACTGAGCATGCACCAGCATGTGGGAGATTTAGACTCAGCCAGGACCTAGTCACTCACTAATTATTTTCAAGAATCAGTTCATCTCTATGCTTTTAAGCCCAACTATATTTTTCAAGTTCTGCTTTCCAAAAGATCCTGAGAAATTAACTCGACTGGTGAAAGCAAGTGCAACAGTTCCTATTGGTCAGAAAGTTAGAATAGAACTGTTCAGTTTGAAGGGACCTACAACAATCGTCAGTCCAACTGAGTGACTATTTTAGGGCTGACCAGCAGTTACAGCATGGTATTAAGGGCATTGTTCAAATGCCTCAAACACTGACAGGTTTGGGGCACAACCACCTCTCTAGGATGCCTGTTCCAGTGACCCACTTGGTAAAGATATGTTTCCTCATATCCAGTCTAGACCTGTCCTGGCACAACTTTGAACCAGTCCCATGTCTCCTGTCATTGGATATCAGGGGAAAATGCTAAAATCTCTCTCTCAGCTTCCCCTCCTCAGGAAGCCATAGAGAGCAATGAGGTCTACCCCCAGCCTCTTTTTCTCTAGACAAGATAAACTCAAGAGTCATTAGTCACTCCTCACAGGAGCTGCTATTAGTCACTAGAGAATATAATTAATATGCTCGTCTGTTCACACTGAAATGGAAAAATAATAATAGCAAAATAAAAGTTAATGTTGATTAATATGGTTATTTGGTACAGACTGAGTGAAGAATATTCACATAGCTTAACCTCAAAAACTGTTACTTATTGTTGTGATTCTGGAGCACAGCACATATAATTACATCTAGTGCCTGCTTTAGGGAAAGGAGAGACACTACAGTTGTGTGGGCACAATTTATTACAGGAACAAATGCTAATATTTTGATGGGAGTCAACAAAACAAGCAGTCAGAGGTCTAGAAGCTAAAATATTTGAACCTGCAATTTAGTGCAGAGATTTGAATGTGGATTCATAACTATTTTCACCTGCAAGGCTACTTACCCTCAAACACCAACTGTTATCTTGTTTACTAAAGATTTTGGTAGTTTAGAGAGTTTCTCCACAAATTGATGTATGTGCACATTGTTCTGCATCCAGGCAACAGAAAATAGTGCATCAGATTATTATAAATGGTTCTCTTTAATTGTTTTTCTAAAACAAGGTCCTGCCAAACTATTTTCAAAGTAAGAAGCATCCAACCACGTCAGCTTAGCAGATGCAAAAATGTACTCATCAAGGTTTTCATTGCTGAACCAACCAGACATCTGCATGTGCACATTTGTCCTTCAATGTATATCCATTCCTCAGCCTAGATCTGTATTTGTATTCACAGCTGTATAATTATTGTCAACTGCACCGAGAAAGGGGACAGTTGTGTCTCAAGTTACAATCAGAAGTAGGGCAATACAAGTCTTTCTCTTTCCCAGTTAAATACTTCACTAATCATTAGCCTTCCACACCACTGATGTCAGAAGCACCAGCGTGACAACACAGCAAACCTGACCAGCAAATGTCACCTGCATCCTTGTATCCTCATGTAGCATCATGTGTGACAAGGTGGTCATTGAGAACAAGGATTATATCGTTAACTTTATAGGAGAAGGATGACAGCATGTAAGTGGAGGGACCAGTAAGACAAATCAATGAACGTATAGTGATTAAGCATATTCCCACCTTCACATCCAGAGAAATGAGGAAGTGACCTTTTAGTTACACATCACCTTGGCATGTGCATGAAGAGGAAGTGAAGGTAAGAAAATCCATTGTGTTGTTTTCCTGAACCATTTCAGAGACCTACCAAAGGAAGAAATGGCTGGTCCTGCTTTAGGGTGCTCTATGTGATGGAGGTTGATGGTATTGGAGGGAAAGAACAGATGAGAGGATAATGAGCAAGTGCAGTGGGCTGTTAGAAATTATTTTAGAAGTATATACAGTCAAATGTGTACATATGTATATGCAAAATATTCATTCAGCATTATTCAGCTCTATCTGATTAAGACCTGACTTATAAAAACCCAGAAGATAGTGCAGAATGTGGTTTATAAAACATACTGATATCCCTTTGGGATACACAATGTTGGGTGGCTATCTGATTATCTCTTTTCATATACTAGGATTTTGCATCCATGGAGAGGCCTACGCGACATGGTGGAAATCTAACACTTGCAAGTCTTTCAGGTTATTGGTGTAAACCAGAATTTCTGTGAGCTGTTACAGTTTTTTGTAACTGCAGCTAAACTGCCCTCACAAAAAACAGATATCCTTTTCTGCCTCTGAAACAACAAAGGTGGGCTGGTAACAAGATAGCAGCGAGCAGAGCTGTAACTGATTGCTTCAAATTGAATGCAGCGATAGTGGCAAGATGTAATGAGCTGTCTGGTAGCCATCCTGAAATAAAATGAGTCCCTAGCAGACTGGCAGGATGTACTCCAAACAGGAGAACCCACAGGAACCCACCAGAGCTCTCTATTCAGAGAGACCTTGGACACATTAGAGAGACTGAGTTGTGACTTTATTTCAGATTAGTGCATACCTGGTACCATTTTCCCCTCTCAAGAGACCCCCTAAAATCATTGTAGTGCAGAGCTCAAGCTAGCAGCTTCTGGCACACTGTGGAAGGGGAGATTGAAGGATGTTGTGGTGTTCAGGCACTGATGTGAGGATACTGATGATAGCAGTGTCAGAAGTCCAGGCAGCAAAGCAGGCAGTCCCCAAAGCAAAAGCTGAATGAAAAGAGACAGCAATAGTAGCTCCAGGAATTCACGAATAATCGGCTTGGTATTTATTCTAAAAACATTTGAGGCCTTTGTGGTTGTACGTTTCCTTTCAGGATATTAGTTCCATACAAGATGCTGCATTCTGCAAGGGTTCAACTAGATACAACTGATGGTACAAGTGCTTTAGTGCTCATGGGAAAAGGAAAAACAAGTGGAAAAGAGCTTCTGAAAAAAATCAGTATTGTGCTTTTTAGGATATTTGCTCTATACTTTGTGATAATTCAACAAATAACACTTTGGAAAGCAACTTGCATTTCCATTTTCTAGGTATGCAGCATCTTAATTCTTATGAGCTGGCTTTAAGTCTCTGGATTCCTAAAATGTTCTTCATCTGGATATGTGTGTTTGATGTATTAACTGAAATGCTTTTAACTGTAGNGTAAAACCAGTGTTTCTGTTAGGAAAAAAATTATAGACCAATAATCATTATCATTCAAAGTTTTGAATTTTACTTTCTCTGAATAAACACAGAAAACAACTAATCATATGCTGATGATTCGCCCATACATTCACAAGTTCCTCATTCTTCTCCTGAGAACTACTGATAAAAAAAAGAAGATATTATCAGTATTAATACAGACATGATGAATTGGAGATGCTACAACAAGGTTTTTTGAAAACTCATTGTTTCTTTTGATCTGTTTAAGAGCATTCTCTAAGCACCCCTGCTATTTTTACAATGAAAACAGCTCATCTATTGCTCAAGTAATAACCAAACTAAGTTTAATGAGCATTGCAGACCCAGATTTTCATTTTCAGGATTAATTCAAGACTCTTGGTTAAAACATATGTGATGCACTGACTTTCATAAGGTTTCAGTATGATTTGCCCCGATAGCAATAGCAGGAATGTTCAGTATTGTTTCAATGGATCTGCCAATGGAAGTAATAGGTAACAGTTCTAAGCAAAGAGAAAGCATTTAATGTGCAAATTATCAGTGTTAGTAACAAGTCTCGACACTCAGGTGTCCAGTCTCTCTGATCCCTTTTTAGCATATCCTTGGCATCCTAAATTTCCTACTATTTGCAATAGTTGTTTCTGGGTGTGCGGAGCATCACTGAAAATGAGAAAAATTGTCACTATATTTGCCATAGAATGAATTTTTCAAGTAGGCACACAGTTCACAGCACACTTAATAACAGTTGAACCAACTCCTAATGTTTTTTTAAAAGCAATGTGATAGCCGAGAATGTTCTCTTCTACTCTCAGACCTGTTTCCTAAGAAGCTTCAAGGACTTCTAACTGTGGTGCTTTTAAGCATGAGAGTGTGCAATTCGGAGGGGAAACAGCTGCAGGCAGAACCATTGAAATCACAGGTAGTTTGACAACAATTCTTCAGCTCTGATAAATAAAAGGGGAGATCAAGAGATCAACATTATCTCAAATCCCACAGTGTTTTCCCAGATATTTCATTAGAAATGATGAAGTAAGATAATACATAACTTTGAGAAAGTGTAGAAAGAGCAACGTGTCTTGTAGCAGCCTGCCATTACTGCTAGAAAGAGTATTGCTGTCTAATAACCACAGAGCTAAACTCGGGCACGATGTGCAAGGCCACGTAGGGTTAACCTGTGTAAAATACCTGGCAGTTCATCTTTCTTACTGTCTGGAAACACTTGTATAACCTGTCATGCTGATGAAGTCATACTGAATTGAGCAAAACTAGTTGAAACCAAATATGCAGAGAAACATATTTGTCATTGCACTTAAGCTGACAGCTGTAGCAATTTTCTCTGAGCAGACACACACAGCTTGATGACAAAGAGGGAAGTTTGTGTGGATTTCTGATTGCAGAGTTCTGTAGCAAAGGCCACTGATAATGGGCCTTTGATTTTAAGAAGGATTAGGAAACAATCAAAACCAGGTGGTTTGTTTGAATTTAATATTCACGAATCATTACGAATTTCTAACAGAATAAGGGATTAAGCTTTTCAGAATTTTCAAGAGGAAGTAGAAACTATTCTAAGATTCATAGTAGGATAGAAGTTGCATGATAATAAAAAATGGGTCACTACTTTACAAATAATAGAGGAAAAATTCATTAAAACCAGTAGTAACAGTAGGAGGAAGTCTTCATTTTCACCACAATTTAACTGATCCCTGTGAGTATGACAGCAGTATTAAAGGTCACTTGCTGATTTAAAAGAGTTATTCTGATCTACTTGTATGATTTCACACTGAGAGTTCACACTGTTAAACACATTATAAATGGGTAACTACCTATGTAGTGCCTTCAGGTCCACTCTGGGCAAATCAAATCTATTGAGCATATGACAAAGTACTGAACTAACTCATATGACTTTGCATTGCTCTTTTAAGAGGGACTCTGGACTATCACTACAGCTCAGACAACTCATGTTGACTGGCTATTCAGCAGGTAACTTGTGTGTGTCTAAGCAGTGACGTAAAAACGTTTTGCTGAAAATGTATCTAAGCATTTCTGAAAACATAATAAACCCCATATCTACTCTTCACTTTACTGTCATCAGAAACTATTTTTAAAGTATAACTTTAATTATAATTAAAACATATATAAGTTCCTCTTGAATACATATGATCTGTTTCTTTTAAACTGCAGCTACTATGAAGACTTTTTTCTTCTCAGAGCTTACTAGTGATTCTACCAATCCATTATTAGACATTTGTCTTGTTTCTCTTCACTTCTAAATTCACCTAGAGATTTAGTGCAGTTTCTTTTCTCTCACTCCTTGCTAAAACTCTCCTATTTTGACTTCCACTGCAGTGACACTGTCATTCTACTCTTTTTAGTAAGTTTTTTATGTAGTTGTCTTGCAGAAACTCGGCCTTGTTTTGACAATATCACTGGAGGTAATGCACTTGCAACGTCATTTTCTTTTGTAGCTTTTACAGTTCTCTGCTGTTTTCTCTCCCTATTAACAACTCTTCTTAAACTCCATTAAAAGGTAAACATCATTCTCTCTGTTGCACAGTGCTCTTCCACTATAGCCTCCCCTGGGAAAACCAACCCATGTCACATTTTCACCTTACATTTCTCTGTTGCTAAATGAATAGTCTACCTTTCCAATTGTGTATTATGACTTGTCATCATTATATTATCTCTGCTTGTCGGCTGTAATGCAAAATTTAGAAAGACAAAACTGGACTCCTAGCTCAGAAACTGAGGATGGATATTTTTAACTCATTGTGAAATATCTTGGAAGATATTGGGTGCCCTCCACCGTGCAAGTGACACCCTTTGGACTGAAAGGAACTGCTTAGCACTGCAGTTGAAATCTGAGAAGATGACTTGTGTGTTGGGATCCTGGGCTGAACTATGGACCTGCTCTTCCTCCGTAGAGGTGTCAGAGATGTTAGAACTGATGTTTATTAGCTCATAGGAGCTGTAGCCCAACCAGAGAAAAATATTTGGGAATAAACCCACAATATTCAGTAATCAGAAGATTTTTACCTTCTACTGTCTTGGTTAGAGTAATTGTTTCATCTTCTCTTTACTGCACATAGATTACTTCCTCAGTTCCCAATGTCATGCAGTTCTCTTACTTAGCATCTTCACCACACAATCACCAGTTTCACAAATTCAAGACATCTGTAAAACGTTTAAAGGCCTTCTATATATGAATTTAAGTGTCTGAATAACTTTCTCATTTGGTTAACCATGCTGTCCCGAGGTCATGGCATGTCCTCCTTAACAGGTCTAATAACCCACTGTCTCAACTCTTCTCTTCAGAGCAACCTACACATACATTCTCTCTCAACTCAGGCTGCTTAACAAGAACACAGACTAAGGTTGCTATCTTCTTTTTCTTTTCTGGTTGGTTTGTTTGGTTTTTTTTTTCTTTTATCCATCAAGTACTGTTTAGATAAGAGGGAGCCAGAATGTAACCCAAAGAAGCAGGTGTATAGTCAGAGACTGAAGACTAGTAATGCTGAGTAAGAGAGTCTTTTAATTACATAACTAGTTTTCATATTCAAACCTCATTTTAATGCATTTAACACTAAATTTGCAAGTTATTTCCAGCATTTATGACTGGTTCAGAACACTTATGAAAAATATATGTGTACTACAACTGGTAGTAACTGGTAGTAGAATAAGTCTATTACAAGAAATCAATATGCTTTTTCCAGGCATCATAGCAGTCTTATTTTATGTGTTTTCTCTTATAGCTTCAGTAATTTATTTTTTTTAATCACTGAAAGCATTTTTATTTCCAACTATCAAGATCGTGTAGTTCATAATGAATTAACAATGATGGATTAAAACAAACAAACAAACAAACAAATAAAAAACAGAAAAAAAGACAACACTAAAAACAAGCTGCAAATGAATAGATCATTAATATGGCATATTCGTGTAACTTCAGCTTTACACAACCTGTCAGCATTCAGTTTGATGCTTCTTGTAGGTGCTACAAGCGCACAGAACATGAAACTTCTGTAAAACCTAAAGACAGCAATATATGACATAATAGCTTTGGCAAATTGTTTCTTGTTCACAGAGTGGTTTCTGGAATCATGAGGATTAGTCCTTCAAATCAAACATCAAAGAGTCTGGCACAGACAGAAAAGATAAACTCTGACCCTTGTGAGCTTGTTCACATCACTTCTACCCATTTAAATTCCAGTTAGGTAGGTCAGAAGCAACAGAGAAAAGCTTTAAATTGCATTATTAACAATAGGTTAAATCTTAGACTGCTGATTAAATCAATTTCTCTCAGATAAAATCATAATAGGCCTTGGCTGTATTTGTCTGACAGGAAACATGTCATTGGCAATGCTTTGTGTTGCCTTTAATGAGTGTGATTGTCATCTTCCAGCAGAGAGAGTACAAAAGGCACCTGCAGGTCTGAGTGAATGGGATCGCTTATCGATCAAGTTGTCGGGCCTGTCAAGCTTTCAGGAACAGTTAAATGAGTACATAAAATCAATGTGATATTGCATTTATATGGAGGCTCCCCAGGTTAGTCAGCTGATTCAAAATTTTGGCTAAATGAGTTATACATAAAATATATTTTTCAAAATTGTCTAAGTCACACTGTTCCTACTTAAAAACAATCAAGTTTTTCAACAGAATTTGTGATTTATTTTTTTTAAGATATTTATATTCTTTTAAGAAGCATCTAGGTCAGATTCGTCTTAGGGTGGAATGGCAGCTGACGCAATTATTTTTTTCTCCCTACATAAAAATTACTTGTTAACTTATTTATATTTAGTTTCTTCTCCCCTTTTGCTGAGAGGCAGCTCCATTTTGGCAATGATTTTTGCTATTGTTCAGCCATGCTATGAAGTTGAAGCTGTTCTAGAAAGACAGTAAGCAGACAAACAGAGGAGTGCCTCATCTTCTCATTTCCATATTGGCTCTTCATGGTCCAAATTACCTTCTTGGGGCTGGAGGAAACAGGAAGGAAGGGGAGTAACCCGACTGAGGAGATGTAGCAGGAGGAACCTTCTACTACCTCCAGTTCTGCTTTGGCAGACAAAGGGGATTTTAGGCTGATGAATACGTAGTTGAGACCTAAGTCTGCAAAAGGCTTTGGAGTTACTGGGAGTAGAATAAATAACATTAAAGTAACAGTCCTGTATCACCACCTTCTTTAGAAGGAATGATTAACATGGTTATTTTAGTCTGAGATGCGATGCATTTCCATTTCTAGTTTTTTGTTAGCTGCTATCTCTTCTGTTTTCCCTCCGTCACTCCACACCCACATTTTATAATTTGTTCACCGGATTTCCATTCACATCCTACCCTTCCCTCACTTTGTTATTATCCCCAGGGAGCCACTTTCTCCACACTATCTTCCACATCTGTCTTCTTTCTTCATTTGTTTGCCTTATTTGCAGTCCTAAACTCACAGAGGAATAAAACTAATTTAATTCAAGACTATGTCCCAAAAAATGGCTTATTCAATTCAAATGTCTTCTCTCTGCTCTTTTTTGATATATGACTTTTTTTTTTCTTTGCAGATGGATAGAATTCATGCTTGGACATGAAATGTGTTATGAAGTTTGAAAGGCAAAATCATTTTTTTTCCTTTTATTAAATCCTTCAAGTTTTTGTCAGTGCATCAGTCATTCCTGCTATTTTACCCTGGAAACTTACTTCACCATTGTGCCTCAGGAGTCACATTAGTTCTCAGTCACTTTCAGTAGGAGTTAATTAACTAAAACTTTGCCATAGCTGTAATAGCACAAGCACCACAATGAGCAAGTTCTCTATAATTAAAGGTAATAACACGGAATTTTAGAATCTATTCATATACCAGGTGGAGACAATAAGAATACTATTAGAGGAAATATCTTTCCAGCCCATATATTGCTTACAAAGTCCCACTCTAGAAGCCTGCTGGATTAATCCTTCTTTCTCCCAGCTGTGAATAGTTGACGAGGTCTTCAAGTTTTCACATACTATAAAACCAGAACCTCTCAAATTCTGCCCTCCTTACACAGGAACATGGCTTCTGCTCTTATTCAGGGGGAAGTCTCCATAGATATAATGCTGAAGTTATTCCAAATCCTAGATGTCTGAATTTTAGAAGATAACACAGTATTTTATAGCATGGTATATGACTGCAGATGCCATTGTAAATGTTGTTTGAAAGTTAGACTGGGTTGATAGGAATGCAACTGTACTGGACTTAAATTTTTTAGTGTAAATTTTGAGAGTTCACAAAGTGCTCATGTTGGTGAAGAGGCTGTGCCTGTAGAGCTCTTATGTGATGATTAATGACAACTCTAAATTAAAACTCTTGATTATATGTCTTTATTATAACAGGTAGACGAAAGCACAGCAGTAGTTGGTGGGGAGGGAAGAGCAATCTCTAAGGATCTTTTCATGAATGTATGGGTGACAGTTTAGAAACAGAATGTTTCAAGGTATGTTATTCCACACTTACTGGAAAGAGTAATAGAGATTCAGCTGAATCTGATACAAAGGGCAGATTTCATCTTAATTAGTGAGAATTTTGCTTTTCTGGCAAAAGCGGGGACAAGATCTTGGATATTATGTTGTCTTGGCCAGTATAAAGATCAGTATCTAACTGCAGATGCATAGCCAGGTTTCTAGTGAAATGTATGCAGTCTAATGTTAGCACAAAGGAAAACACTAATCCTTTGTAACACTGATTTGCTGAAGTACAGCATGAGTGCTTTTCTTCCTTCCTTGATCTTTCCTATCCAGTGATGTCATATCTTTAACATACTCTTCCCCTGTATTTTCTGATTACCATATAAGACTTTTTCAGATGGTTTCTCTGATTTCTTATCTGCAATGGGCCTTCTCTATTCTAAGCCACTATTGTTTCGAAACTGATCTTAAACATAAATCCTAAAGAAAAAGCATTTAAAACTATGGGGGGAGGGAGGGAGAACAGGGGATAGTTTAAATCAAGATATACTACGACTTGTCAGTTCATTTCATCTTTGCTAGCGTCTCAGAGAACCAGGCAGCAGAAATTTATCACAAGCAGAAAGTTCTTGCCCCCAAATCCGATCTGTGCATTTACACTTATTGCTTTTCCTTCACTCTTCCACATCCTACCTTTAGATATAGCATTTCTCTTCATCAGTTTTTATCCAATAGTTCCATTAAATGGTGAGACCACAAAGGGAGCACACCAGATCTCAAAGGTGATGCCCGCTCTACCCCAGTTTTACATGTAATCTGACAAGGCAGTGCATAGAGGAGCATCATGCTGTAAGCCCCTGTCTAGCTCCCTAAGGCTTTTCCCTCCTGAGGAAGTGTAGTAGTTTAAGCCGGGCTGGATGCCAGGGGCCCACCACAGCCACTCTCTCACTCCCCCTCCCCCAGCAATAGAGAGGGAATATAATAAGAGGTTTCATTACTTGAGATAAGGACTATAACAGATTCTTTGCAAGCAAAACAAGACTCCATGTGGGAATAATAGTTACATTTATTACTAACAAGATCAGAGCTTAAGAGTGAGAGACAGTAAGAGACATCTTTCCCCCCACTCCCTCCTTCTTACATCCAACCTCCTCTCCTGCAGCGGTCAAGGGAAAAGGCGAGGTGGAGGAACAAGGTGCTATGGTCAGCTGCTGTTTTCAGCTGCTGCTTGGGGACAAGAGTCCTTCCAACCACATTCCATGGGGTCCCATCCCACGGGACACAGCTGTTCACAAACTGCTCCTGCGTGGGTCTCTCTCACAGGACACAGTTCCTCTCACAAACTTCTCTGGCAAGAGTCCATCCCACATGGGTCACTTTCCACAGGGTTCAACCCTTCAGGTGCAGCTTCTCCAGCGTGGGCCCCACAGGCCACAAGTCCTAACAGGAGAATCCTACTCCAGCGTGGGCTCCTCTCCCCACAGGCTACAGTCCCCTGCCAGGACCCAGCTCCACTTTGGGTCTCCTACGGGCTGCAGCCTTCCCCCAGCATCCACCTGCTCCGGCGTGGGCTCCTTCCCGGGCTACAGGTGGATCTCTGCACTCCTGTGGTCCTCCATGGGCTGCAGGGGCACAGCTGCTTCACCATGGTCTTCCCCATGGGCTGCAGCTGGATCTCAGCTCCGGCGCCAGGAGCATCTCCTCCCCCTCCTTCTGCACTGACCTTGGTGTCTGCGTTGGTGTTCACAAGTTCTCACTCTGCTCCTCTCTCGCAGTCATCTTCACCAAAGCTAACTTTTTTTCCCTTTTTTCTTAAATATGTTATCACAGAGGTGTTCCTTCAACTGCTGATTGGCCTGGCCTTGGTCAGCAGTGGGCCCAGCCTGGAGCTGGCTGGCACTGGCTCTGCTGGACATGGGGGAACTTCCAGCAGCTTCTCGAAGACTCCCTCTCAGCCCCCCGCTGCTACCGAAACCTGGCCGCAGAGAAACCAATATAGGAAGATAGCTATAAAGTGGAGAATTGTTGTGTTCTTTAACTCCTCTCAGTAGGCATCTGTAAATCAAACCCAGCAGGTATCTTCCTCAGTTTTGAATTACCCCAACAGTTGGATCTGTTAATAGCTTTAACCACTCTTAATCCTCTTTAAGTGACTGAATAAAATTTGGGTAATATTTTAATTTTCATGTGCTATAAATAGACTGTAATTACCAGATACACATATTAGGAACCTGTCCCCTGAAAGACAGCTAAAAAACCCTTTTTCTTACAAGTTGGTATTAACACTGGGGTCCTTTTTGTTATGGCTTTGAATTTCTGGTGTTAAAAATCTTTATCTTCAACTATTTTTTAAATAATTTTTAAATATATTACCACTAGTTATGTATAGGAATGAAAATTTATAGCTGCCATTCAAATATTTAAAAGTTTCTGATTATAAAGACAGTTTCAAACTAAATCAAAAAATAGAACTTAGAAGACATTGTCATATAGATTGCAAGTTCCTATGTATTTTAAAATGTGTGAGTTGTGACCAAGTTATGATCCAAGGAACTTTGAAACCACATTATTTTGCACCTGTATAATGAGAGCAGAGGGCTTGATGATTTTCGAAACTCATTTCAATGAATAGCCATATGAGCATACTGTATTGTTCATCAGACAGATGGAAAGCTATCGATGTCCCAGAATTCCAAAATCACTTTTGTTGAATCTTGGCTTATATATGGCTTTGTTTGTTTACTTGCTACCTTGATATATTTTGATGTATCAAAACCTGACTATTTTTTCTAAAGAGCAACTTAAATTATACACAGCTAAGTCCTTCTTTGTAAATGCAGTTGGGCTGCACTAGGGGTGTTGAAGAAAGCATGTGACATATATTGTCTGAAAGGGCACATTTTAATATGTGCGGTTTCGTTGTTTATTATGTTTCAAAGAGACTCTGTAGCCAAATAAGCCATTGTATGCAAACATTTAGCTCCTTTGACACTTTCCAAATAGTTTTATTTGCATCAGAAAAGTGTTTCTAAAAAATTTGATCCAGTGGAGATATATCTAAGAAAAAAAAAACAACAATCAAGGGCCAGAGGTGGCATAGTGAAGTTAATATTCCTATTCACAAATGTTGATTCACACACTTGCAAATAACATAAGCTCTTAACAGCAGAGTATAAAAATTCTGCATCACTATACTTGAACTTAACTTAGAGAAATGTTTGTACGCCACTTCATAATTCAAAAATTGTCAAAAATAATACAAAGACTACTTTCAAACAAATTCATTGCAGCCTTGATTGTCCTCTGCTAAATATTTTACATGGTCATTTACACCAGTGTGAGACAGCTGTTATAATACGACATCTTGCAGCCTTCTAACACCTGTGTGAAAGTGTAATAACCCTTGTGTCCTTGTAGATATTATGTGCATGCCAGAAGACACTTAATTCTTAGCTTCTGAAGCAGAACCTCCACCTCTCTCAAAACAGATGGTGTACACGGAAGAGTCAACTCGAGACAATGACTGAAAAGAAGTACAGTGCTGCAATTGCCTGGTAAGAGGGAAGAGGTAAAGCCTTGCTATGTAAGGAGTTTGCCTTGTCTTGGCTGGTGTAGGTCTGCTAGAGATACAGAAAATTTCCTGCCCTGAGGTCTTTAGTCTTGGGTGTTTTCTCAGAATATTTGTGCAGCTAAACTCTAAAAATATACATGTTTAATTATGTTGCTGCAACAGGAGACATTAAACTTAACTTCCTCTGGCATCAGCTTCTGAAAAAGTTTTGGCCCTCTAATGACCATTTCAGTGTAGGTATACATAAAAATGTGAATTTTTACATGTAGGTAAAAATAGACTCACAGAATCATGTAAGTATGAAAGGCTCTCTAGAAGTAATCCACTGCAACCTCTGCTCTTAGCAAGTCCGGTCAGATCAGGATGCCTAGTCAAGTACTGAGGCTCTCCAAGGATGGAGTTTGCACAACCCCTTTAAGCAAACTGCTTGGTGTTTAACAACCATCATGCTAAAAAATACCCTTCTTATAGTGAATCTGAATTTCCTACATTTCGTCTTTCTCATTGCTTTTTATCTCTCCATTGTGCACTTCCATCTCCTTTATGTTCTTCTAATAGATGGCTGTAGAAAGCACTAAGATTCCCTTTCTATCATCTCTTCATAGAATTGAGCAAACCCCATTCTCTCAGCCTCTTCTCATATGTCATATGCTCCAGCCCCCAAACCAGCTTGCTGGTCTTTGCTCAACTACATGTTGAAATAGTGTAGAAATATCTGCCTTTACTAGGAAGACCCAGATTAGACACTACTCAGATGTGATACCACAGATGGCAAATAGACAGGAAGGGTCCCTTCCCTGAAAATTAAGACTAAACTCTTGCTAATACAGAATACGGTGAGTCACCTTTGATGCAAGGATTCACTGATGATCTGTACTCCCCTTGCTGCTGACATGGATCTCCAGGCTTTTTTCTTCAGGACCCATTTTCCAGCCAGTCTGCCCCTAACTTCTGCTGGTGCATGGGTTATCCTTCCCATTCCTTCCCAGGTGCAGGACTCAATATTTGCTTATGCTAATTTTCATGAGAAGCCTGTCTGCTCATCTCTCCAAACTGGCAGGATCCTTAAGAAGGGCAACCCAGTCCTCCACCACATAAACAACTCTCCATGACTAGTTGGCATCCACGAACTTGCTGAAAATCTGCTTTGATATGTCTGAAAACAATTTACAGAAGAAATCATCTGCAAGGGAGAGCAGCACAGAGGTGTCATACCTCCTCAAACCCAGACTAAACTCCAGCTGCCCTTGAAGTAAATGCCAATGTTTTCTGTCAAGACACTTATTAGGGCTTATGAGTTGTGTCTATGTGTACAAGGAGACTCTCCATTTGATGCACAAGGAACGTTCTGCTGGAGCAACTTTTAATCCTCTGACAGATAGATGGTGAGATACATTTCCAAAAGCTGTTGTCCACTTTTTACTGTTCTTATATAAAAGAAATACATGGATTCCTTGGTAGGAATTACCCTTCAGCCTCACAAATATTTATTAATAAATAGGAAGAGATTCTTCTTCCATAGTCAGCTCTCTCTTTTTTCCCCCCACCAATGTAAAGTAGGCATAGCACAATAATTATAATTGAATCAGCTAAATGAGTTCTACTAGGGGTTCTGTATTTTAAAAATGAGATCTATTTTAGATTTTTTTTACTTCCAGGAAAAGATCTTTTTCCTCGCCTGAAAAATAGTTGCCTACATTTCCACTCAAAATTAATTTTTACAGCCAGCTTATAAACATTGAAAACAAGGTGTTAAGAGAAGTACTGGTTGACCTTTAACTGGAAACAGAACAATTAGCTTATTGCTATAATCAAAAATATTTAAAAGCTCCTCAGATATACATGCAAGTAATTAAATTTTTATATGTTCTAATGAGACAGGATTTGAATAAATTTAAATTCATTATAGAATTTTTACTTTATCACCTACAAAAAGAATTTTTTTAACATCAGATGCTATACAGTGTTTTTAATAAGTAAATAAGTCATATCTTCCAAAAAATGTAGATTTCCTAGTAACTTTTTCTTGTCACTACATTTACTGTCTTTAACATGAGGGTTTTCTGTGGCCTCATTCTCTTCTCAGTGTCATAATTTCCATTGATTCAAGAGAAGAATCAAAATTTTATTAATAAGAAATGAAAAATGAATGAAGCGAGCTCTTTGAATTCAAGTTTCAAGATTCAGATAAAATATAAGAACTTTCCAAGAAACAGGGATATTTAGATTTGAGGGTTATGAATAGGATTTGTCTGTATTTTGGAGGACAGTCTATGGAGATTAGTATACCTGTGCTGCTCTTGATACAGTTCTGGTGACTTATCTCAAAAGAAATGACTTAAAAGTCTTGCACTGTGAAGGTTGATGGACCAAAATCACAGCACCTAATTGTCCTCTGGCTGGCTCTGGAAAGGGATTTCAGATGAGATAAATTATAAAGGGCTTCATCCCTGAACTTTCTTTGTTGACCACTCCTTCTGGCCTTAGTCCTACAAATTCCCTTTCATAATCAATGGAGGCAAACATTACAGAAAACAGGAATATTTCAGAGGGTGGTTCATCTGGCCTATTTTAGATGCATACTTTAGGAAGAAATGAATAGCACCTGAAAAATGTCAGTTAGAACTAGATTCCAACCTCAATCATTCCATGATTCTGTGGCTCTATGATATGATGCAATTTACTCCAATAACCATAAAAATAATTTATATTATTAGCTTATACATAGATTTATCTAATCCATCTGTGCTTAATATGGTAATTCCAATTTTTGCTTGAGGTACCTCTAACTTTTTTGCAGCATAGGCTCATGCCATTTGTATTCAACTGAACATTGACAATCAGATTTTCAGAGGTGTTTCAATCCAGCAAAATAACGCTAGATGCCCATTGTGATGTTCAGGCATTTAAGTAAAGATGAACTGACATCTAGCTTTCTGAGATTTCTTGTAAGAAGTATGGAATGCCTGCAATGCCATACATTAACAAAAATACATTTGGAAATTGAGCCTTAAGTTTACCATTTACTTTTGAAAGTAAAACATGTTTGATACAAAATTTTATTCTAACTCCTAGTATTTTCCTTTCTGTTCATTTAAATAATTTATATACCATCTACTACTAAAGCACAGAGAGACAAAAAGACGGTGGCTATTAGGAGTTAGGTACACCAGCCCATATTTTTGACCCAGTATGAAGAATACTAGATGTACACAGTGTCAAGTCAACAATTCTGTAATATGGTACAGTAGTCTAAGACTCAGTCAGATCTGGCATTCATTTAGTGTTCAAAATTAAATGTAACTCATTTACTGTCATTGACATCATTAACATCAATAACTCTAATAATACCTTCTTGTAAAGTTTAATTCAGTATTTATTAAAGCAAATGTGTTGAGATTTTGAGATATCGTGATGAGATCGATCTGGTTTGTGCAAAATTCTTTAAAGTAGTAAAATCATTATATGAAATTATTAAATAGAGTCATTATAATAGAGACTGGCCCCCTTGGCTATCTTAGACTCTTAAGAATGGCCTACTACAAAATAACTTTAAATTGTATGCCTTTTCTTTCAAAATGTAGACAGGAACAATTTTCTGTTTCCTAAGCTAAATATTCTTAACTCTGCAATGAACATTCAGAGAAAATGTTCTTATACAGTGCTATATCTCTGGTGTATGAGGGGAGAAGGCTTGTGGTTTTCAAATGTGAATTACTTTGCACCCTGAAATACATTTTAAATTTGAAATACATTAGACTATTAAAAATATTCCATTATTTAAATCGTTTTGTATAGGAAAAATCTATATAGCCAGTCTAGCATCTGCAATATTCTGCAATATACAGTGGCAATGATTTTCTATAGGAAATATAAGTGGCTATTTCTTGGTTGAGAAGATAAGCAAGAGAGGTATTAAAAAGGCAAAACTACTGGTATGATTTCTGGCAGCAGGTACAATTTGCTGTGATTGCAGACATTACAGTCATTTCAAAGCTATGCCCAATTTTACTTTACTTTATACTGAATGAACACAAGGGACCCCTTGCCTTGATCCTTCCTAGATGTTTCTGTTCTTTTGGCTTAGAAATTTTCCCAGACAGCTGTTTTTTGAATTGTGAAGAATAAAGGCAAGGAAATTAGGAAAGGTGAAAGAAAAACACAAAAAGCCAGTGTGGTGTTGAGCTTTTTTTCCTGCTCATTGATGTGTCTTCCCCTTCGTCTGTCTGCCTTTACTGGAGGTGTCATTCATAAGCTCTGAACTTGCTTGAAATGTGAGGAAAACTTGCCATCTTCTGAAGCATTTTCTCTGGACAAGTCTCCCACTAAGAGCTGAGCCACTTGAGCCTTGTGTGTGGGCCTCTTGACATGGCCTAATGAATAGCCATCGAGGCTTAGAATAGACTATTCCTCCTGCGTCATCACAGTAATTGGAGTGTGGTAGTCATCATGCTGCAGATCTTTTAGTACAGAGCAAATGTGATTGCTGAAATCTTTTGAATCAAAAATACTTTGGGTTGCTTGGAAATACTTGGTCTTACAATTCCTGTGCTCCAGGGGTTTTGGAACAGAGGTTTATTGTCACTTCACCACAAAAAAAAAAAAAAGATATTCCGTGAAATTCCCCCCTATCTTTGAAGCATATGAAAGAAAAATATCTCATGGAGTTATTTCAGTGTCCTCTACTGTGAAAGAGTAAAAGAGTTTTTAATATCTTTTTATTTTAAAAGAGAGAAAGTCAGTTGCAACTTCAGACTGTCAAATATTAGTAAGTATAATGAAGCTACAAAGTCAGCTCTATCAAGCCAACTTTAAATTCAATAAAATGCATCATCTCCCCTATATACGTAGATATACTTGCCAGTGTAATCATTGGGGTTTTAAATAGATATAATTACCTTTAAGAAAAATATTTAGGACTAGAAATGTTTTTCTAGCCGAGGTTTAAGAAAAAATATAAGATCTATTGTGGTAAAGACAATGAGGCAAGCATTAAAACTACTTCATAATGTATTTTAATGGGATATCCAGATTAAAAATTGAATACCAGTCTCCTAGACAAATGTCCTGCCCATTTTTCTAGCTTATTTTTTGGTATGATCTCTCTCTCTCCCCTTCCTCTCTTTCTCTCTCCTCCCCTCACTCTCTTGGCCATTCTGGATTTGGGAATAAAATTGTTTAGAATCTAACACATATTGAGAGTTTATGTTTATATTTTTATTCATAGCCATTCTCCAATTATAAATACTTTATAAAAATGATACCAGGTATATTTTAATTATGATAAGGCCATTATCTGCTATGTTCTTACTCATTTTAAAAGGAAAATTTAAGCAACTGGAAACAACAGAAACTGTCCATTATCAACAACACCATCTGACTAGGGACTCTACTAACTTAGTTCTTGCATAGGTTTGGATTTCTCATCCTAGGCTGTAAGTGACTTGCACTGCTTTCCTGAGTTAACCAAAGGTCTTTTTTTTTTCTTAACCACAAAATTATACTTCTAGTCTCATATGGGTGTTTCATGGAAGTAAGTGGCTGGAGCTTTTTGATATTTTTCTTCCCATCAGCCAGAGAATAACACCTCATCAAATGAAAGGAGAAAAGAAGTATGAACCATCCTCATGTGTGTAGTATGAAACACTGAATTTATCTTCAGCTAAAGTTCTTGGACCTTTTAGTTTGTGTTACTGATCATTACACTGAAGTAGCTTAAGTTTGTTCAGACCCTGCAACCTACTGTTGAAGGCAGGGGTCTGTAGGAAAAATCCCTTAAACTTCTACAGCCATTTGTGAAGCAAATGTATGTCTAATCCCTACACCAGGGCACACATCCCTGCATTTAAGCAGATTGTAGAAAGCCTGAATAATTGCCTCCTTTTGCTTTCCTCTCCCCTGTTTTGTTTGAACACAGAGGAGCTGCTTGCATTTTTTTCTTTCTGGTTGGCCTAATGGGAGAGAGAGAATGGACATGAAATTTTGTATTTCTCTGCCAAGGTCTGTAGGTATGTTGAAAACTGTTCGTACCTTCTGCTAACATCCTTCAAAAGCCATAGAGCAAAAAAAGGCGCACAGTGAAGGTTCTGTGAGTCAGTTTCAGAATCCAGCCTTAATAACCGTAAAGCTTTCTGTGCGTAAATGATGCCAGAATAAAATATTAATGTGTGTTGCTGTGAATAATCCAGAAATATCATCCTGTAACCCAAGAAAGAGGCTTCTCCCTAGTTCCGTGGTCTTCTGTAGCATGAGAACAATTGGTGTACTACATAGAAAAATTGAAGTGCTACTCTGTGGTCTCTAACTCTAGGTTTTCTGCCTCATGGCACAAACTCTAGAGGATGCATTACTATGCAAAATATTGCTGCGATGAAATAACCCTTATTACATAGCAATTGCTGGTGTAATATGACCTTTGAAAATAACTAGGCTATATTGTCTATGACTTCCCAAGTTGAAAGATTTTATGGAGTGCATTCACTCCCATGGTGCTACCACATTGAGCCTGAGAAAGATTGTAAAATCAGAATTTTTCAAAAGATTCCTGAGATATTTCGGAAGCACTTGATTTCAAAAAGTGATGTCATCCAGCTTCAGAGCACATGTATCCTTTCAGGTGACTCAGGTTGAAACACACAGCCACAGCTGTGCTGCTGGAAGCCAGTACCAAAGTTAAAGTCACTCTTTTCTCAGGTCGTGGAGGCTGTGTGGGACTGAAAGCTTCTCCCCATCCTAATGAAATAATGAAACAATGACTTTTGGTTATTACAGCTTTCATATATGTTGAATGCAGTCACCTGTTACACCACATACTGCCACCTAAGAAAGAGTATGACACCATGACTGTTTATGGGCTCCTAAGTAAAACTCCATATTCAAAGTTGTCTATTTCCTTAGAAAATGTGTATTGCCTTTGCCTTGTCAAATGAGGTCAAAGTTCCTCCCTGTCTCAGTTGACAGTCAATGCCCTTAGAAAAAAAGTTGCTGTCCTGCAGGACAAGTGAGAGAATTGTGATCACACTCCCTTCTTGAGAGCATTGAATGGTGGATGAAAAATAAAGGAAGAGAAAAAGAGAGAAGACTTTAGACCACAAGTAGCTTCAGGCTGAGCCTTATGGTATGGAAAAGTCTTCAACAAAGCATCTGAAAAATGACATGTGGATGGGCATTTGAGTCAAAATCAGAACGTTTCCCCTCACAGTGGCTCCGTGATTAATGTTTACTTATGCATGCCACTGGCTTTCCAGCCCTTCATCACTCTCACACCGACTAATCTCCTTCATGGTTTAACCTGTCCAGTCCTGTCCTCTCCTGTCCCTCCTCTCCCTTTCTCTTTTCCTTGTTTTATTTGTCTACAAATAAGCAGTCCCTGAAAACAGCAAGGGACATTCTGAAGTTGTTTGGTTTGCAAAGCATCCACCATCACAGCAAGAAAAATAGAGTTTCTATTTCTTCACCGGTCTTGTTCCCATGTGTATTGGGTCTGTCTGAGATGGAGCCCATTTCCCATACAGCAGCTCGCACAGTGCTGTGCTGTGCATTGGTGGCTGGAATGGTGCTGATAACCCGCCAGCGTTTTGGCTACTGCTGAGCACAGCACTGGGACTGTAGTGTCCCTTCCCCAACTGACGGCGGGATTTTGGGAGGGGACACAAGTGGGCCAGCTGACCCAAACCGACCAAAGGAATATTCCATACCATATGACATCAGCTCAGATATAAAGCTGGGGAGAAGCAGGAAGGGGGGGGGCATCCACAGTCTCCCATGGTGGCTCACCAAGAGAGCCACTACACGCGCTGAAGCCCTACTTCTTTGGATGTGGCCGGTCATCGCCGCGGATGGGAAGTAGAGATTAGATTAGTATTTTTGCTTTTGCGTGGGCTTCGCTTTGCTTTAATTTTTTGCTTTAGTAAACTGCCTTATCTCAACCCACTGTTTGCCATCGTATTCTTTTCCCCCTGCCTGACTTTCAGGGGGAAAAAGGGGTTAAAGAGACTGTGGGCACCTGGCAGCCAGCCAAGGTTAACCCATTACACCAAGACTGCACAAGAATCCTCTGCAGAAGTGAGAAAGGAAGGTCAGTGTCTAAAGCTGGTCAGGCATTTTCCAAAAGAACTTGGAAGTATTTCTCTGTTCAACAAAAGGCCAACGGAAGTCGGGAAGTTCCAAGATCTGCCTCATTTCCCACCAGCTTGCCTTCCTTGCAATTCAATATCCATGTGTCTGGCTGACAGGGTACCAGTAGAGCTCTGAGATCTGAAGAAGTCTAGTGCAAGAAGTAGCTCCAATCCTCTACCATACCTCAAAAGAATTTCTTTTAACTATTTGCCTTACTTTTATGGGATTTAAAATTCCTTTGCTGCTAAACTATAGTCTTATCTACAGATTTACAGCAACTTCAAATTTAAAATAATCCCCTATTCTCATTGCCTTTTTGTTTCCCAGATACTATCTCCTATGCCTCAAAAAAAAAAAAATAGCATTTCTCTTTTCTTTGTTCCCTGCTTCTCTGTGCCAGTAAGAATAACTAGAAACTCCCTTCTACTCCCCCAGATTCTCAAACACAGTTGCACCAAGCAGTAGGTGCACACAGTTGCTGTGCCCATGATGTGCATTCTAAGTATTTTTAGAATTTTGTTAATAGGGACTCATAAAAAAATTGCACTCCTGTGTTTATTTAGTTATGGAAAAATTGGGCCAATTCTATTTTCAGAGCACTAAAAGTCTGAAGAATTTGTTTGTAAAAAGCATCTTTACACCAATAAGGTAACAAGATATTTTGAGGTTTGTATCTGTTTATTTCATAAATATTGTTAGTATGGCTTTTTGCATAGTATGGGTTCATCAGCTGGATATGAAGCTAGAGCTCAGTTTATTTTTATAGTATAATAATGCTCTAGAGATAAATCAGATCAAAGAAAATTCTTCTTGCAGACTATCTGGTTTTGGTATCTTCTTGCAAAAAAAAAAAGGTTATATTATATTAAAAAATTGAACAAAAATTGATACAAGATCTGAAAATATTAATGTACAGTCCTTGCATATTCAGACTACCTTGACTCCAGATACCCACTCTTGACAAAATAAAATGTGACCAGATGCCCTGTAAAACACATACATTTTAGTAGTAAATAAGCAAGTTCCCAATAGTTCTCTTGCAGTCAGCAAGGGAACTAATTTCCAGCTGCCTGTTTTCTTATAACAGCTGAATAAATACATTCCTGGTACCATAATACCTTCAGCAGGAAAATGATTACACAGTAACTCAAGATCCAGATATACTCCTTCTGCTGTTGTTTATCTGAAAGCAGGTGCAATATGGCTCAGGTATGTCTCAAGAATTTAATAAGACCCTATGGATGAGGGATGGAAGCCAAGAAAAAAATTCTCTCATGGGAAGATGTAATTGGAATATTTCCCCTTCATTATTTATGCCTCGGTGTATTATAGGTGTATTATAGGTGACTAATTTAATGGGATTGAACTGAAAACAGAAAATCAAATTCAGTATATGAAGCTTATGAAAAATAACAGACTTTGAAAGATGGAGCTTTGTAATAGGGCTTCTTATTGCGATTTCTGAGGACATCAAACATTTTGTTGTTCTGTTTTCTGGGGTTTTCTTGGACTTTTAACTTTGTTAGTTTTCCAAAGTGCATCATTATCTTTACTCCTCCATAGCTCTATAATCAGTTGTACTATTACTACTACAGTATTAGACTTCATTCTCTCAGTAAAATAATAAGAAATGTAATCTCTTGTCTTTACAGGAATTCTGTGCATTGAGACCATTCTCCTTCATGTAATAATACAGCTGCACAAAGTGCACATTGCCAGTTTTAGAGTTACTTTTATAATGTATCTGCTTAAATTTACAGTTCATTCTATAGAGGCATAACACGTACAGTCAAGTCCATCCTCTAGCATTGTAATGACAACACAGCTTTTCTAATTCTTCTGCTGTACCTGAACTAATATGCTCTTGCCAAAATCAAAAATCTCTGGTAATGGGATGTCCTTTGGCATTCACTTGACCAAGATCTTGGGTTTTCTAGCAAAACCATTTTCTGTGGCAGTCTTCTGGACTTAGAAGGTCAAAAGAAGTTTTTTAACCACTAATATAGAGATCCGGGTGAATGATTTTTTTTACTTTATTACACCTACAGCATGTGACAGCAAGAAGTGAAAGCTTCCTGATAAGTAAGTGTAACCAAGCTCTGGTGAGTCACATTTTCTTCTCACACATTGAGTGTGAGAGTACACCTGACAGCAAGTGGTTTGTTCATGCTGGGGACTGTCAAGCATGGCCAGACTGTGAGGGACATGTTATTGCACAAGTCACTCAACAAAGAGCAGATGCCTAGACTTTCTAAACAATAGTGTTGCCATTAACAGTCCTTACACAGGACTTCTTTCAGACATTTCTGTTTTTCTTATTTTGTTTTCACATCTTTTCTAAAATTTCCTGTAAAGAATTACTGTGATCCTCCAGGCATTTGCTGTCACTCATGTTGACTAAAGTAAACGTGCCTGAGAAAGGCTCAGAGAAATCAGTCTTGGTGTGACCCAAAATACTGAAGGTCAATCCATCTCAGTTAACCTCAGACATCTGATAGTAAGATACTTTGAGTTAGCTGTTGAGAAAAAAGAAGCAACACCAGATAGTAATGTAACTATTCCTAAAATAAATGTCTGTAAATTATTAGGAAAAATGACCTTCAGTAAGTGTCTTTTTCTGTCCATTTACTAAAGAGGAAGCCAAGGTTTAAGCTTAGGCAGTTTGTTGATAGATGTTTAACATTAAGAAAAATGAATCACCCCAGTGGTGGTTACAAACAGATTACCTAGTTTTTATAGGTCATTGCCAAAAAGCAAGCACCTGCCCTCAACATAGTGAGTCAGCCAGCCTAAGATAGGAATGGGGAAGCTAGTCATCCTATATATAGATGTATATATGGGCTTAGTGTGAAAACTCAGTACCTCAGAAGAATGATTCATAAGACTAAGAGCATTTCCATGCCTGCATTAATCATGGGCCTTAAACACTTCTGTAGATTGTTCTGTTCAGTGCACATTAAGCCCTGAGGTGCCTTGAACCAGCCAGTGTGGAAATCTAGATGATGCTGCAGAGATCAACATTGATAAGCCTTCTTTTGAAGAAAAAGCATCCTTTTGGACAGTACTCTCACCACAGGAAATTAAAACATTAAGTTCTAGGCTTTTTCACTTTGAAGTTTAAACACACAGATATAGAGTCATAGTCTTTCAACTATCACTCAGAAATACTGAGTGTCCTCATCAGTAATAGAGCCATGTACCTTCTTGCCCATTTACTTTATCTCCTGCCTGGAAAAAAATATAAGTCAAGAAAAAGGTTAGACAGTTGTGCAGTCCCAGTCTTACTCATCAACTTTCCATTAAGGACAAGGGACCTTAGAAATGCTGTAACTTAAAAAGTGTATAGCGGTTGATTTGTAAGTGATCAAAACCACTCACTGAGACATGAGCTGAATTTGACTCACAAGTCTTAGATTTCAACAAGAAATTCCATGAAACCTTCAATAAAGACTTCAAACTATGCTTTCTTCTCAAAATGGGTGACTTGCAAGTACCTTTGTCTGGTATTCTTACACCACTTTGTAGACTATAAAATTGGAATGACAAAAATGAAGAAACCTGTTCTGATAAGTTCTTAGGGACAGATGATAGGAAAACAGTACTTCGGAGGATTTGGCCCATAGCATAATGAAACTTTTAGTCTTAATTCTTCTTCATATTTTTTGTTGGACACAGGGTAAATAGAAATGTAAAGGCCATTCAGAAAATCTAGATGCCAGCAAAACAGATAGTAATGCAGCTCTGCATATATGTTTAAAACTAGACTTCTTATATCATAGATCTACCATATCACATAGTGAATTCATTCCCAGGAAACCTTACCTTGAAAAAATCACCTTTTTTAATTAGATATTAGAAAAGAATGACTGAGAAATAATGGGCCTATAAAAAGAATAGATGACTATTAACTTGTTTGGCATTACTAGAATATGCAAATTATGTCAGACTTACAAAAAGAAATGCACGCTGAAATGTCTGAGTGGCATATCACTTTCCAATAACTTGTTGTTATACATGCAAATGTGTCTTTCACATGGCAGGCTAATGGATGGCATCTGTTTCCCTTTAAATAACTTGGTGATCTTGAACACAACAGTTCACCTGCCAGTGTGTGAATATAAAGTAAACAAGGTCAGGATGGAAATTATGAATCATTGGTTCCATCATATGCAAGCCAACTCAAGTTGAAAACCAAATGCATTTAGCATTGACTCAGACTGGAGCTTCCTGACTCAGTGTGTGCATACGCAGTGAGAGGAAATCCTATTTAAAATTAAACCTTCTAAAAAGCAGATTAGTCTCAGCAAAATTTCCTTTGACAGAAAGATGGAAGTAGCTCTCTCAAGTTTGGTTTTACACTTATTTGTGGAAAGATTGGGGTGCCGTTAAGTGAAAAACAAAAGGTGATCTCAGATTTAACAACTATTGTTCATTGGGCTTCATGTTCAGGTGAGTGAATGGAAAGTGTGTCTCAGCACAATAAAAGAAGGTGTAATTTTTAAATGCCTCTTCACATTCAAGGAACGAAATGTTAAGTACATTTCCTCATTACATACTAAAAATAAATGTAACAGGTCACCTTTTAACTGAAAACTGTCTATAAATATCGAGGTCTAACACATTTTAGGGAAAACCTACTGATTTAATCTTACTCTGAGAGTGATGATATGAATGTATGTATCAACCTAATTTACAAGGCAAGAAAGATAAAATAATAAACTAGGAACTAAATAATAGAAGGACCTGTGCTAAAATATTTGGGTCTAATCCAGCATTTAATGTACTGAATAGGAAGGGTATTATTGCAGTACTGCATAATACATTTGTAAATTTGAAATTACTTATTGTCCAAATCCTGAGAGTACTTGCATTCAGCAGCAACTTCTCATGTGAGCAGTCCTTTTCAGATAAATAAATGTATTTATAGTTGTAGGATATAGGTTAGAATTCATAGCTCTGTGATGTATCTGTAGATCTCCAGGGTTGTCAGTGTAGCTCAGCAAGCATAAAAACCTTTGACATATTAGGGTGGTTTGGGGTTTCTTTTAAGAGGAACCTATTTAAGTTATTGAAAATATCCTGTATGTATCTAATCTGTTGCATTTAATAGATAAATATGTCCAATGCTTCCCAACGAGCTGGAAATACAAATTTTATTGCTTTTCAGTATAATATAGATGCCAGTAAATCCAAGTGTCTTTTGCAAAGCTTTGCACTGCCCTGGATTACTTAGGGTAAGACTCATCTCTTCTTTAGCCACACACAAGTTGAGCAAAACATCCAAGACAGTTGTCTAGGCTCCCTTTATCATCTACAGGGAGAGACAGGCAATCTCCAAAGAGCAATGCCTCCCTCCTGTTTTAGATATCTATTTTAGGATCAACTAAATTACATGCTAGAGGTATTTATCTCTCTCCATTGATGATAAAAAGAGCCTAGTGTGTTAGCTTAGATGCCTAACTATTAGACAACAAAAGACAACTAAGACAAGGAAGATACTAGCTCAAACACTCAGGAACACTACATTTATATTTTAAGCTCTCTTTTATTAATATCAAATGATACCATTATAAATAAACTTCAAAAAATATCAACTAGATGCTGAATTATGGTAGATAGTTTTCATCTATTAAAAGAGAAATCAAACAAGTAAGGAAAAAACCCAACCAAACAAAAAAACCCCTCAACTCTAAGATTTTGAGTTTTGAAAGAGTATGGTTTTGGGCCAATCTGATGCAACCACTCAAAAATAATGTATTCTAAGATGTATTGAGAAATAATATATCAAAAAAAACTAGGAATCACTGATGCTGTTGTGTAAGAGATGGAGAAGATTCTGTTCCTCTGTGTTCCAGAATGATAAACACAGACTGGAGCAGAATTCGAGAAGGACTGCCTGGGTAATGAGGGAGTAGAGGGTCTGTCTGGCAGGAGTTTAGACACAGAAAACAAAAGTTGAGAGGAGTTGTATTTGTTATATGGGGGCAAGAAGAGGTTCAGAAGAGCTATTTTAAGCTAAAAAACAATGCTGGCATTACAATACCCTAGTATAAGTTGTGTAGAAATAATTGCTCTAGAAATTAAAACAGTCAGAACAATAATGTTTTAAAACAGCCTTCCAATCAAAGTAGAGGCAGAAATCTTAGCTGGTTTTTTAGATGAAAACTGGGGCTTTAATGCGTGGGGAAAATCAAACACAGTCCCTCCAACAGCTGAGGAGCTGGCTCCATGTCCTGGCACAGACAGCTATCCAGTAGTCAGTGGTACCAACTCCTACAGACCGCTCCAAGGATAAGAATAGAACCAGAAGATCCTTCCTAGGCATCTGTTTCCAGTGAAGGTTTTCAGACAAAAGCATGACAAAGAGAAATATTACTAGCCATTGGACTTCATTTCCCTATTGAATCCAAAAGGCTTATATTAAGCCCCCAAAATGTTAGAAAATATAATCACAACAAAGAGATCCTGAAGGAATGTTATTTAACTCCTAGTTTAAACCTGAAGGCTGCTACCTTCATGATTTTGTTGTTTTCCATGGGTGCTTGCAATAGCAGGTCTTGAGTGTCATCACCCTCATTGTCCTTTTAGGCCTGTGCTCCTCAGTAGTTAAAATAACAGACCTGAGTGTGGCAGGACTCCATGTCAGAATGATAGCTGGGGTGGGTTTTTACCACACCTGTGAGAAGCTATGACCTAGGAGTGACCTTCTAATCACATCTTTGTTGGACATCATCTTTAGTTTCTGACATCCCTTAGGCTCAGCGTGTACCTGATCAGAACAGTTTGTCCTCTCGCATGACTTCAGCAATTGCATGTTGTAGGGTTGAACCTAAACAAAAGTGCTTTTTACCAAATATTGAGGCATGACTATGTGCCCACACTGAAAACATTCAGTTCAGGATCTCCAATTATTATGTAATTAGTTCAAGATCTTCTTTCTCTTACTGTTTGTGACCTTTTATGTGGTAACATAAGCAAACAGTGTTCTGGAAAGTGGAAAAAGCCATCACTTGTCACCAGACTCCAGAAACATCCTGAAAGAAAGGACTGGGGCAATACAGTTAGTTTTGTTTATTTTTAACCACAGGTCTTTGTCACAACCCTGAGGCAAACATCACTGTGTCATATGCAAGAGCACTGCATATGGCAAACACATCCTGAAGTCTGAACATGGTTAGAAGGTGATATTGCCAACAAGCTTCTATGATCAGTGGTAACTTTGATCTAATTTCTTGTTTACTTTGTCTACCACTGGGTGTTAGGCATAAGATGAATATTTTTGAGGCCTTTTCCTTGACTGGGCCACAAGTTAGTTATATCCAAGAAGCCTGAAGGCTTTTAATTCTCTTGAATATTGCCAGGTTTTCAGATATATGGAGATACAACACAGCGGCCAAGGTCCCAGCTACTCCCCTGGGAGAAAGCCGTCTCTACATGCCTCAGCAAACTGTTCAGATACTTGTCAGCCTTTGACTAATATTTCAGCTATACTCTGGGACCTCATGTCACTTTTGTCCCTTCAGAGAAGGAGCGGCCAGGTTGACTAGCTGCAAAAGCAGGTGCACTTCAATCTAACATGTTAAAATCTAGGCACAGAAGCTGAACCAAATCATATTCATCCATTAAAATCTTACAGTCTACTTAGTACTGATAAAAGAATGATTTTTAAAAATACCCATATAGTTTATTCT
This sequence comes from Serilophus lunatus, assembly GCA_013399895.1. Taxonomy (NCBI): domain Eukaryota; kingdom Metazoa; phylum Chordata; class Aves; order Passeriformes; family Eurylaimidae; genus Serilophus; species Serilophus lunatus. The sequence continues at coordinate 710,930 of VXBA01000519.1, read as the reverse complement.
TTTTGATGGAAAGATTAATATTTTATATCAGCATAATTTTTGTAACAACATCCTACTAGACATTATGTTATTAATACATGGTACTTCTGGCCAGGTTCCAGCAGTACAGTATTGGTAAGCAGAAAACAAAAGAAAGAAAAAAACAATTTAATCCTTTCCTTGGAGATTGCATATACCTACAACAGACATGTAATCAGTAGGGATCACAGGGTCCAGGTGGCTGCAATGAGGTTTGTGGTTGCATTGCAGATTTCAGAGCAGTACAGTGGATTAAAAAGAGGTCCTCCAAGAGAAAAGTAGATGAAGAAGCTAGATCTTTACACACAAAGAACTTGGCCTTCAGCACAAAATGAGATTTAGTGAGGATCTATACTGCGTTCAGCTCGATTTTCTCTGGAAACAAAAACATTCAGCTGCCCTTTCAAAAATGAATTCACCACTCTCCTGGAGACCAAAAATGTTCTTAGTGCAGATCCAGGATAGCCACAACCCTGACAGTCTTTTTGTCATCAGATTTAAGGGAGGAAGTTTTTGCAACAGTGAAAGGTTTAGACAAAACCAGAGGTAACTTTTTGAGAACAGGGGAGACTGAGTTAGGAACCCAGGTTTCGCTCCCTGTTTTGCCTATTCTTCCTTGTTCTTCTGAAGAAAATGAACAAGCTTTTCCAAAACCTTGATTACTATTTTGTTTGCTTAGCCTTGGATAGCCTACAGTTATTCTCTTCCTTGAATTTGCTGGCAGAGATGGATTAGGTATTTTTAAATATATACGCTAGGGAGAGATAGGTTGGATGAGTTTACATGCCTAGTGGAAAAACTTGTACTGAAGTAAACAAGCAGAGTTTGCTCTAAGGTGGTTTTGGATATAAACTATACAAGGAGGAGAGCTTGGAATGCAGTACATGCAGAGGTTACAAATTTTTATTAAAATATAGCAAGTTGTTGTCCTCAGGAGCCATGTTGTTATTAAAAGTCAGATCATGTAAAGCAGCAAACGATTATATTATCTTGCTTATTTTTCATGTTAAGTGAGTTGAGGCATCAAGTACAGAATCATGTCTGCAAAAGGGACAAAGCTCTATCTTGAGGTCTTGAAGGAACTGCCGTGTTAGTTGTGTCCTATCAGCAAGGTTTTAATAACAATGAAGATAAAAGCTGTTGTTTACCTGTTTTTCATCTGTGTGGCTTGAAGCATGTTTCAAAGAAAATATGATTATCTCACTCTTACAAATAGAGTATCTGAAGCATCAGAGAAATCAATGACTTGTTGAAGGTCATGCGCAGAAAGGGTTTTGTAAATGGTCACAATCGCTATTGCTAAGGCTTTGGTAAGTTTAAGAAAATGCCTTTTCTTTGAATAATCTATGTTTTTCAATTAGTCACTTGCAGAAACTATTTGATATATGTCACTGTCCCTTTGCTGAAGGAAAGCAGATTGTCAGGTTGTGGTCTGTCAGATTTTTGCGATGGAAAAATTAATGGCATAGAATTAAGGGAATTTAAAAAAAATACAATGAATTCTGGAACATTAATCAGGTTCATATAGAGTTTATTTCCCTGATGTCACAAATACATCCAATGAAATCACTGGCACCTGAAAAGTAATGAGTATCACAGTCTGTGTCATTAAATGTAAAAAATATCTTTTTATTTTGAACAGTATCTGTTAAGATAAAATAAGCAGCAATTCCATGTCTGGAAACCAGAGGTAAGATACTAATTAATATGTCCTTTTGATGTGGAGCAGCTTTATTCCCTCATTTATGGTCTCTGTCTCTTGGTTTCAGCTCATATAATGTTGGCATTCTGGCTCCTCCTCCGTGTAAAACCCTTTAGAGTAAAACCAGTTCTCAGGCCCCACAGGACTTTTTTATGCTCTGTGTGAACATTTTTTTCTCCTCAGAAAATACCTGTGTAAGATGCCATCTATGGAATTTAAGGAGTCTAAATTTATGTCAGTACCTAAAAACTTTTAAGGAGAGAATTAACTAAGACAACATTTAAAATTTTTAAATTTAATTGAAGCTGATTGTAAGGGCTACTTGTGCAGTAAAATGAGGGAGAAACATTACCAGAAAGTATCCTAAAATATGTATATATGTTAGGTGGAATGTTCTTTTTCCACTTCTATCTTATATAAGTGACATATTTAACTAACAAGGTAAAAAATGCTCATAGTTTAGATGTTCAAAACCAGGTAATAAGAACTATATCCTTTGTGGTAAATCTTTCACTGCAGTCAAGAAAATAGCTTCAAACTGATACTTCTAACTCTTTAACTAGGCAAAGTACAACTAATATCAAGGTTTAAAAATTTGAGAGGACCTTTATTTCTTCTGCATATGTACAGACACACACTATTTCATGTATTCTTCCTTTCAACACATCAAATGTAGTCTGGCCAACATATCATAGGAAAAATGCATATTGTCTAGAAGCAGTTATTTAATGCTGTTTCATAGCCAGGTAGGCAGAGGTTTTGGGGGACAAACACCAGACTGGAATTGCTAAGAAACGAAGTTTCCTGGTGACTAAATAGAATGAAAATCAGGATACTTTTCACTTTAAGTTCAGCAGCTCTACCATCTATTCAGTGAGTCAGACACAAAACAAGTCCCTGAATGAGCTGAAAGCTACGTCTGTATGATAATAATCCAGATGGAATGGGGCAAGAAGCATCCAAGAGAGGTGTTTTAACACCCTTGTGAGAGAGATGCAGTTGTTCATCACTGCATTCTAGGAAGAACGAAGAATAGTAAGTTCTGTAAATTCAAGAATACAGCTGAAAATTATATGACAACTGTCTGAGGAGTCATTTTATAGTTTCTCAACAGAACCAGGGAAAGGAGATCAGTCTTTTTATTTTCCAATGAAGTTTGGTCAGTTTTAGTGTTAATAGTGAACATAGCTTGAGAACTGTTGAAAGTTCTATTACCTCAGGCTCTTAGGAAAGAAATCAGCAGGAGTCACATGGTAAGAAAATCCTGCAACATTTCAAGGGAGTAAAAATAAATTTGCAACAATAAGTTTGGGAAGATCTTACAGCAATTGCAAAATTCTTCCATAAAGAGAAACCACGTGTAACTATGTAAATTATAGTCTTCAGAATGTTAAACAGAATTCAACTGACTTTCTTGGAGATACTTTCACTTCATGAGTGAGAAAGCAGTGCACTGTCAAGTATATATTAGGATTAGGGGAATTTTTCACAAAAAAAATCATAAAAATAGAGGCTTATGAATAAGGAGTACAGACTACTCTCCATAATAAATGGCAAAATGAAGTAGTCTAGAAGACCTGATTAATAGTGATGCCAATAAAAACAGTTTTATCAACAGAGATTATAAAACAAATATATTACAATTTTTCCCCCCACAAATTTATTAAACTAGGGGGAAAATAAGGTGAAGAAATTACTTTTTTTGTTCACTTTTAGGCCAAAACCAACAAAAAATTCTTGGAAAGCAGAAAGGTGTTGTAGTTGGAAAAGTATGTTAAAGTAAGCAGGTTTCAAGTAATTGGAATTCTAAAATATTTGGCTACAAGTTGTGAGGATACAATGGGATTAAGCATGTGGGTTTTGGGAACTGTGTGACCTAGCTCAGGAGATGGAGATCATGGAAGGTCTTTAGCAGGTCAAAGAACTACACCAGATAACTCTCCACAATACCTTTTCATCATTTATATCAAAATAATTAAGTTCTGTTTTCAAAGTGAAGGAAGTGAGACAAAGGCATCACAATTTCTAAAAGGAATAGAATATGATTTCCTGTGTAAATTGTCTGATTCTCAATACTGGCTTATCTGCTGTTAAAACGAACACAGTTTAGTTGTTTAAGTAGGTGATTGCCTACAGAGTGGAGATTAGGATCTCTTTTTTTTTCAATAGATAATTAAACAGAGGACAGTCCTAATCAGCTGCATACACAACTCTTCTAAACAACTAATTTCCTAAAACTGAGAACAAGTATGAGTAATATTGAGTAGGAGGAAAATGCAAACAAAAAAATGAGAGAACTTAGAGTGACTGTGTAGTGGGTTGAAAAGGGAGGGGGGGGTGGGTGCAGGGGGGTGTGCTGGCAGGTTCTTGGAGGGAGCGGGGAGGGGAAAAGGGGACAGGATCCCCCTGTTCTCAATGTAAACCCTGGTTTTTCAGTT
>VXBA01000519.1:664172-706515 GCA_013399895.1 Serilophus lunatus | reverse complement strand
TACTCCCAGGCCTCGTGGCTTGACTCAGCCCACCTCCATCGGCATTGGAGCCACACGAGCACAACTACAGGTTGAAAGCTTCCCCAAATAACATCCCGGGTTGGGGGGAGAACCTTTCACTGTGTTGTGTTTTTCAGAGATTCCAAGGGCTGGGAGTTGGCTACCATCAGAGAGGGAGAAGAAAGAGAAAGTGGCTCTCCCTTTCCACTGCTTCTCTGTGGCCAGTTTGGCTGGCCTTTGAAAGCAGGTCCCTTATTCCTTTTTTCTTTGTTTTCCTTTTTGTGGTTTTGTTGGGTGCTTGTTTTTTTGTGTTGAGTCTGGGGTTCCCTAAACTATGTTTCCTTTGAGCTCCAGACAAATAAAGTGTTTCGCTGTTGTCACATTCTGTCATTCTTCTCGTCATTACTAAGAGTGCCCCCTAGTTAATATTGTGGTGCTTAAACCACCACAGACTGTTAGAAGCCAAAAAGCCATTGCTCCAGTCAAGAAAAAAAATCTGGCCGAGAGCCCACCATATTTTGGTGATGGTATCACAGGGCTACCGACAAAATGGAGCAAGTTTCAGGAATGCAGTTTTCAGAACATACTAGTTTGTGTCAGAAGATTTTTGAATAGTCTGTTTTCCATGACTGATCAACAAATTTATTATGCGAAGACTTGTTAGAAGTAGACCTCTAAAAACCACGCAAAGATAACTTTTACACCAGAGTTATAGATGAGAGATCTCAGATAACTAACCTCTTGGTTCTCCAATATAATTTTGTTTCCTAAGAAAACAGTACTTACGTGATCATACCGTCTGCCTGTTGAGGTGTCTGTCTGCTGTGTACTCATACCCCTCATTTTTTCCAAAATTTGAACTACATTTGAGAAAGTGGTAAAAGATTCAAACACACACACATACAGAAACTTTACAGAAGAGAAATGCTATTTGAGAGTTTCAGTTCTAAACTTGTCTAGAAAAAAAAAACCTGTCCACATGGTGATTTGTAAGATAGCGTGTATCAGGAAAATTGTGCTGCTAAATTTTCCAGTAAGTCTTTAGAAATGTAATAATGCTCACATAGGCTCAGTAATAAACAGAATTGTCAAAGAATCACTATTTTAATTTGAACAGCACAATATCACTCACTTTTCAGCACAAGCTACACTATCATTCAATTCCTACTTATGTTGTTGTTATTTCCTTGCATAGGAGCAAAACAGCATGTTACCTTTAAAGAAAACAGATCTTGAATCTCTGGATGCCCAGTTTGGTAGGAAAAAAAGAAATATCTGCCTCATACAGAAATCAAAAGCAGCTGTAGTTAATCAGTGCTCATGTTGGAGACAGTGACTTTCAGTTCCCAGTGAGTCTCAGGTTAGCTGGATTTGGGACTGGAGAGCCACTGCTGCAGACAGAAATAAGAGACTCCGTTTCATTGCAAGGGGACAATTGCTTGAGCTGTATAAATTCAGTGTCATAAAAGGAATCAATTCCACTCTTTCTCCTCCTTTATTAAACACTTCCAGTATTTTGAGTCAATAGAAAACAGTGATTCTGCTACCCTAAACACAGCAGAAAACAAAAGCCTTGCCTGTTGCTGATGTTTCATATTGCTATTCAATGGTGCACATCTCTGAACTCTGCTCAGGTGCTTCATCCACACCTGCTCATGTGATGGCCAAAGTTTAAATGACAGAGACCAAGATACACTTTTGGATTATGTTCTCAGTTTTAGTTGATCCAAATTCACATTGTTCTTCATCCACGTATAAATGATGCAGAAGTAGCATATCTCTCAAATGTAAGTCAGTAAATTCAGCTTATGCTGTATATCAGCAGTTTGAAGGGGTCAGAGTGATGAGTGGGCAGCACAAGAAAGGAAAGACAGAGCCATACATGGTTGTTGTAAGATTTTACTGAGAACATAATTTGATGAATAAAACAGACTTTAAGTGTCAGCACCCTCAGAACAGTAGGTCAAGACATATTTATCTCACAAAGGAAGTCTTCAAAAAGGTTTTTTTAAATTATTGTTACATAGTATTTTTTTAATAATTTTTCATTAACAAGAACTTGAAGATCAAAATTTATGGCTATTGCAAAACATTACAAAAAGGTCAGCAGCTGTATTTCTACCCTAAATCTACAGCATCAGAAATTACTATCAGATATATTCATTTTTCATTTACAGCCTCTCCTCCAGAAAGACTGCTACAGTACTTTTCTGAGGGGTTGCTGAAATGTTTCCTTTCATTGTCTTCTCCCATGAAATCATCCATGGATTTCATTGTGAGAACAGATTTGCACTCTCCGATCTCCAGAGGGGTGAGCCTGCTGTCACACAGTGTTCAGTTCTTTGTCTGAGGAAACAGGCATTACTCCATGGATGCACTATGTGTATGTTCCTGCAATCCAGGATGCCAGCAGGCAATCCGAGCTGTATGAGGACAAACAAATATGAGTCACAGCAGCCAGAACTTAATGCCACTCCATTTCACACTCCAAAGGCAATGGCTCTAGCAGCAGCCTGTTCTTAATAAGCAGGGGCATCAGTTCAGAAAAAACACAGCAACCTGCTGAGTATCTGTGGAGAGAGAAGGTTTGAAGGATTTTTTTGCTTTAGTTTGTGTTGGTTTTTTTACTGCAGCCAGTTATCACCTCTGAGCACTGTTAAATCTGCTTAACTTGTAAGCACAGAGAGAGGGGTAAAGTTAGAAGGTTAGGCACTCAGCTTTCAACTAATTTAAAACCTGTTTCCCCATATACTTCATGAAATGGTGCTCTCCCTGCAGTCTTTCATAATACATGTGTTGACTACCAAGCAGGACTATCCATTTAGATTGAGAGAGCTGTCCTGAAAAGAAATTTTTGCTGAGGTCCGTAGCATTTCAAAGGCAGCAGACATTTATGATTGTACAGTTTGGAGTCTCCGAGACCAGAATCAGGCCCTGGTGGCATTTTTTAGGATCTGTACAAGTTATTAAGTGTGCTGCTTCAGGTCCCTAAGGAAGATCTTTTCAAATAAGTATTTAACATATCTACATCAAAGACCCTGAAAACTCAGTTCAGGTTCTTTCTCTTAACATTCCTGTCAAGTCTTCATCACATATAGTCATAAATCCACGTGTGAGTAGGAATTTTTTTTGCCGATCCTTCAGCTAAAAAACTTCATTTGACTGAGTCTTGTATCTCAAAATATTTTCTTGCCTCTTTGCTGAGAGGTTCCACTCTTCACCATACCCTGGATATTTTGCATCTGGGTAGCTCCTGTCCAAATGGTTAAGCCTCCAGACAATTTTACGTTCTCTTATTCTTTTCTATTAGTTGTTTTGCCTTATTCTACTATTTGTTCATCTTTTTCATTTAATTGAATTAACTTTTTGTTTCAGTGCTGTTAGTACCTGGAATGTGGAAGATCCAGGTGCCAATGATTGAAACACAGGTGATGTTTTCTACCACAATTGCTGATGAACATCTCTACTCTTTGACTTTGTGAGGAAAGGTACCAGAGGTTTCTTGCATTGGTACTTTGGGCTACAATGTGCATCCTCCCATGAGGATATAAATTTTGTTCATGTTCCTTTTTAGAAGCCAACAAATGAACCATGAATTCCCTTTGGAGAAACAGGAATGCAGGCGAGATTTCCAAGAATGGTAGACTTGGCAAGCACCATACGTAAATCCAGACAATTTCTGTGTCCAACACATTCTTGTTGGATGTTAGAGCTGGCCACATTTTATTTTTACTGCTAAATTACCAAGAGAAATCTTATTTTATGGTACAGTCACTCAATCCATATGCTTTTTACATTTTCTTCCCTTTCAAAATCCCTTTCATTTCCAGAAATAGCCACATCAATGATTAATTCTGCCTTCAAGTTTTCTTAAATCAGCTGATGTCATGCTGGGCTTTCTCTACCTGTACAGCTGTTGAGGCATACAGAATGTATACACTATTATTCTGAAGTGATTCTTAATCTTATGTCTCCATACTTCTTCACCACATTTCAGTTTGTGTTTTTTTCAGAATTTCAGATGTCTGACAATGTAACTTGTCAGGGACCCTGCAAAGTTTGACCATTGAGCTACATTATGTTGCTTTATTTTTTATGTCCCATTATATAAAAAGACTTGATGGCAGGATTTTTTCAGGAAGAATGTCTTGGGCAAGAATGAATTATGTGCTGCCAGCTAAGCTTCAGATTCTGCTCTGCTAACATCACAGTCTTTCCAAAACATAGCATGTTAGAGTAAGAGTGCTATTTTGTGCAAATGGATTTTTTTCATAATTTCCCTATTTACACATGACATTATGTCAGGACAGAAACATTCAGTTACCTACTGCAGTCATAACTAAAATAGGCAGTCACAACAAAAAAGTTAACCTGGAAATTCAATAAGAATGTGGCTCTAAATTTATAATTTAATAATCAAAACTAGATTCTGCTACCCAAAATATTATACATGATTGTGGCTGAGGAGATGAAGTACAAGTTGCTTTGCAATAAACAAGGGCACCACAAAAGAAGTTATCTAATATGTCTGCTATTCCAAAAGTGTGGGCCAAACACTTGAAATTCAAAGGCATTCTCTTTCAAATGACATATTAGCATTTGGCTGAATTTTCTCTTATCAGTGTTCACCAGGAAGACGTACGGAGGGAAAATGAAAAATATGATTAGGATAGAATGAAAGGATAATCAAGGAGGACATGTCTTATATGTATCTTCTTAGACCTTATTTGCTTGTCCATGCTAGTCTGTTTGCATTATTTTCAATATATGAAAAAAAATGGTAATGCTGTCTTAACTACCTCCTGGGAAGGGAGTCTTGAAAAGAGAAGTAGTTGCTGCTTTCTTACTATGCAGAATGAAAGGAGGGAGTTCAGTACCTGATATTTAGTTGATTACTTTGTATTTCTAGTAAGTACACAAAGTGTCTTGTTGCCACTGTGAAGGCCAGGCTCCAAAACTGAGTTCAGGCATCATCTCATTTGTCTCCAAAGAAAAAAGGGATTGGATGAGGGTGAAAATGACAAAGATGACAAAATCTAGTAAAACGTAGAATACATTGTTCAAAGCCTTTTCCAGTTCTCATGTCTCATATTCTTAATGAATTGTTTAAAATTATTTAGGTAATAATATTACATTTTTCCTTTCTGTACTCAATTTGAATTTATCTAGTTGAGAATGATGTTCAGAAACAACTAAACTGGGTACTTTTCTTTGGTTAAATACCCAGCATCAAAAACACAATCTATTGAGCTAATGTAAGCTCACTGGAGTGAAATTAAGTATCTTAAATCTGTGCAACTCACTTTCTTTCTTGAGAAACATTAAAAAAGAAACTGTACTTATTTAAAGTGAAGCCTGGTTGCGTTTCCTAAAAATAAGTAAAAAACTGTATAAATACGTAAATAAATGGTAATTAGTTCTTCTCATCCCGGGCTCTCCCGGGCTCCCACTCGCTGGCGCTGCATGGGGGGAAGGGCTCATCCCCACCACAGATCGGTGGCGAGCTGAGCCGAGCTTGAGAGCTGCTCAGGTTCTGCTCCCACCACTTCCCTGACCTTCTGAAGTGGCGGCTCAGACTGAGACTGGTGGTACTCCCCTAGGAGTGGCAGAGAGCTGCGTGGTTTCTCTTGTTGCTGCAGCACAGGAGTGGTGGTGCGGGAGCAGAGCTGGCTTGTCACCTGTAGTGAAGTGCAGCGGGACGGCCAGCCCCCCTGACAATGCTGGCAGCAACAGCTTCTCCCAGCGGGCAGTTGGAAAGAGCCCCAGTTGTGGCCCCATNGCAGGGTGCTTCTCACTGTTTTTGTCTTTCAGAGGCTCCGAGACTGGGAGATACCATCTTCAAGGCAGCTTTCCTTTCCCTCCCTCTGCTCCTCAGCCCTCCAGTCTGATTGGAGGAGCAGTTTGCCATTTTTCTTTATTATTGCGTGACATTGTCAGGTAGTTATTTTTTGTATCTGTTTAGTGCCTTTAGAGGGGTCCTATAGTTTTTATAGAGCCCCAGATTATTAAGCTGTTACCTGTTGTGCTTCTATTCAGTCTTTCATCACTGTTGCATCCCCTAGTGGTAAAACCACCGTATCTTGACATAATCAAAAGCAAAAAAGTAGGGTTTTCTTCTATCTGATGCTTCCACTGGACATTTAGTCCTCCTAAAAGCATTTATTATAACTGGAAATATAACATGAATTAGCAAAACAGAATGGTTTCATTTTCTTGAGCATGTTTAAAAACACAAAAACAAACAAAAAAAATCAAGCAAATATGAAGTAATTTAGCTCCTTAAAATTCCTGGATTTTATTACCAATCAGATAGAAGATTTGTTGGTAAATTTGTTCTCTTTGTTTGTCAGAGCTCCAAATGAAAAAAAAAATAAAAGTATTCTGCTCACTTTCATGAATCTCTAGCAGACGGTGATTAAAAGAGCTTATATAAGAGCTATCCATTATTACTACAGCCGATATACCCAAGATGTCAAGTGCTTGAAATAAAAAGCTCCTTCAGTACATGTGCCTATTAGAAATTGTCTGTCAAAATGTGAACTTTGTGAAAAATACAGGTTTGTGATAACTCAGACCCTCTTAAGAAGTATCTCTAATTTATGAAATTTAGTTTGCTTTCTAATTTGCCTCAGTTTAGATTGTCTTCTTTTCAGATAACAGGTATATTTTGATCTCTTTTTGGTGAAAATTGACCATCAGTGTTGTATTTGGTCAAAAAGGTATCCCAAAAATAATCTTCTCCAAAAGAAAGAAAGACCTAAATTCAAACTGCTTTCAACAGTAGCCACCCATTCATCTTTCCTCTCTCCTTTCCTCACTAGGACATTTTTATTAGAAGAATTTGCAATTTCCTAAATCATCCCAATAGTTGCTCATGACATGATGGAGGAAAATATTCTTTTCAGCATTAAGTACACACTTAACATTCATTTATATTCCATCTAATGAAATTTAATCACTTGTTTGAACTATGTGGTTTCAGTAATCAGGCCTCCACATGAGTTTTAGAGAACTATTAGGCGTGTGTTAGTTTTGGTGTAAACCAAAAAAATAATTCCGTAACTATGATAGTGCTTTTAACTCTGAAGATGTAACTAAAGAGAAGCCAATAAAATCCAGCACATACTCAATAAGTAGTGATAGTTCTCAGTCACAGGCACTATTCTAATAGGTTGATTGTTTTTCTGACTGTTGCCTTCTGGAAGCTGCTGTTTCCTTCATTTTTGTATTCTATTTATTCAACAAGAAACTGCCATTACTTGTTGCCCATAAAAATTGTTTTTGACATAATGCCATCAAAATTATTGTTTCATACAAGACATAATTACATTTCAGTTAGAAATGTGGTGGCTGGTTCAAGCAGTGATTAAGTCACCACTAGAGGGAGACTGCATGTATTAAAAATAATGAAATATTCAATTCTGTTTATTACAATGGATGAAAGGTTAGACATTTCATTATTTGGCTTTGGCCTAACTAATTCATTCTTTCATAGATTTTAAACTAGACACATAATCTTAATTTACTGTTTCTGGAAATGGAAAAACAGAAGAAGACTAAATCCCAAAGAAGATTGAGCCCCAAAGAAACAGACAAAATTTAGAGTATAAAGTGAATTATTGTACATCCAGCAAGTCACGAAAGTCTAGAAATTCAATCTAGTTAACTATTCTCTTCAGCAAACCAAGCACTAGCGCTAGAGCATCTTTTCCCTTTGAATCACCCCCTCAGCTGAGTCATGGTGAAATTCTGTATCCTTTTCTACAAATTAGACTGTTTTGGCTGGAACTAACTGGACACATATGTTGCCACCTGCTGCGCATTCTTTAGTCTAGAGTTTTACAACAGCTTGGTTTGTATCTTTGAACAATTTGTTCATTAGAGAAGGTAGCAGCAGGGAAAGGGCAGTGCCTCCTTTGATTTGTTTTGTTCTTTAGACTGTCAAATTACTCCAGGTTGCTTCTAAGCGGTACCTATTGTTGAAAGAATACAGAAGTTTATAAGCCAGACATAAATTTTTATTTCTGAACATGTTTGTTAAGAGAGTTCTGGAAAAAGGTTCTTCCACATGGTGATATTTTATTCATATTTGTAAAACAGACTCTAAATGTACATGTGCAAATTCTTTTGTATTAATTTAAATACTCTTCTGGGTGTAGAGGTGGGTTTGTAATTGCACGTAATTGTGCATGCATGAAAGGAAAATTTAGAAAAAGTAGCTGCATACTTTTCTTCTCCCATTTACTGGAGATCACAGTCAGCACCTTATATGAAATAGCAATAGCCTCTTTTTTATCCTTAGTGTATTTTGTCAGTTGTCATACTTCCTGTTATCTTACACACACAACCTCCCCAGACCTCATCCATTCAAGCCAAGAAGAAAAAATCATAGTCAGATTAAGAATGTTACATAGCCCCAATGGCACCCTTGTGAATTTTTTTTCGGCTTAATAGAACAATTTCGCATACATGATTTCAGACAGCATCAGACACACAGTCAAGAAATCCAGTGTCTCTGAAAAGAGACTATCAGTTTGGTTTGCCATGGTTGCTTGCTCACATTATTTGTTGCCCACAAAGATTCCTCTCAAGTATGTAATATACTTTTTATGCCAAAAAGCTGTAGGGTATTTAGCACCCATGATTTATTTTTCTTAAGATCCATGATTATTTATAAGAAAAATTTATACCATAGTCTCATGTTCCATTATTAGCTCTACTGTCAAAATGATTCAGTCATCCTCACGGTGTTATCTCTCACAAATAAGAAATGGATTAAGCTTATTCACTTACGTCAGCTTAAAAACCCAGACTTAATGGATGTTGTTCTGAAGCAGTCTGACCAATATGTTTTGCAGTCCCTCTCATCATCATACAAGAGCAGCTCACCATTGCCTGTGCCTAACTAAGTTAAACCTTGACAACACTGGGCACCCTCAAAACCTTCATCTCCTCAGGGAGTATCCAAGTCCAAATGATGCTGTGGGCCACTGCAAGGCGTGTTGCAACAAATAAAGCATGTTACATGGGACCAAATATGAATGTTGGTCTTATGCTCCTTGGGGCAGCCTTTGGGAAGAGTAGATGCAGGGGGAGAAGTCATTTCACAGCCTCCTGTTCAGATGGAGGAAGAAGGTCAGGGAGAAGTGAGGGAAGGGAGGGTTGTTGACAGTGCCTGAAGCCAAACAGAGGCAGTCAAGTAGGTGACAAGGGAGCCCAAACAACTTACCTCATCCTGCCAAGCAGAGTATTTCCTAAATTTAACTAAACAAACTCTATGTAAGAAGGAAGGAGTGGGAAAAAGAGGCTGTGAAGAAAGTAAAAGAAGGCTAAGGAAATATGGCATACTTGTTAGTCTGGTAAGCACCTTCTCCTTACTAACTAGCAATGCAAAATGCAGGTGAATGAAAATAAACCAGATTCCAGCCAAGGTTACTGATTTCCTGTCAGTTTTTAAACATGGTTGAGCACCACTAAATATTAGAATAAAATTTTAAATAAATAATTATATTTATATTTTAATTTATGCTAGCAGCTCTTCCTATAATGTGAGAGATCTGTCTATTCACTCTTCAAATGTAAAAATATTTACAGTAATTGAATCTAATAATTGTAAGACGTTATGCTTTGACTTCTGTAGAAATAAAGGGACTTGGATACATTTATGCTGCTGTTTACTATGTCCACAGGGGCTTACCCTTGAAGATTTTGTCCTATTTCTGTTAGTCATTAACCTATTTTAATTAATAAAAGACATAACACATCAAAAATTAAGAAAATTAAGAAAAACCCCAAACAACAAAACAAAACAAAACAANAAAACCAGGTTAAACCAATTTTTTAAACATATATGTTTTATTACATCATCAGGAAAATAAATCTTTTTAAATATCATTGGAGATTGCTGAAATAATTCCTCCACACACTATCCTAATGGCCAGGTAACGTCAGTTTTTGAACAAGAATCTTGTAAAATCCTCAAAAAAATAAGCCAAACCTTGTAGTAGTCACTGAAGAAAAACTTAATAAACATTAATACCTCCCAATGAAATGCTCCATGGTGTCCCTTTTTTAAGTGAGAAAGAAAGGTGCATTTAGAATCACTAGTGTCAGACATTAGCTGAAACAAAGTAAGTTAAAAGAAATAGCTTCTTTTAATAATCCTTCTACCTCATCTGAGGGTATCTAAGTCATTCTGCATTTCTGAGCTGCCAGGGGTTTAACAATTGTAAATGCTGGGTTTACTTTAGGACTATACAAACATGACACCACCACCCCCTCATCCAAAAAGAAAAATTAACAAAGATTATCAATTAAAAATAAAAAAAATGGAGACTGTTCTGGGAAACTTAAATTACAAATCCCTAGAGCTCCAAAATGAAGAATAAGGAAATTGCTTTCTCCCTTTGGGCATGACCTTTTCTTTTGAATGGATTCCACAGAATAAAAAGAGGAATCATCTTTTATTTAAACAGGAAGCAACTGGAGGTAGTTTGGGGCTCTTGGGAATATTTAAACACATGCTGAGAAAGAAATTGAAAGCCATGACTATTTCAAGGACAGAACTACAGTGATCTATGCTGTTAATGCGATACCCAGCCCTCCTGACACTGAGAGCAAAAATAGCATTTATCCTTTTATCAATACACATCATTAGCAATGCAACTGCCTGTGATAATGCCTGAAATTATGGACTGAGCTGTTTTCAGGGTCTTCTGGAAGGAGTGGACACTGCTGGTAGGTCCATTAGAAATTACATTAGGGTAATTTAATTCCTCCAGCCCAGCTCCATTCACGGCTTCTCCTTTCTTCCAAGTTACAGTCTGTTGAATCAATAGCCATTAGAACAAATCAACCTCAGTGGGAAAACGCCCTTGTCAAACCCCAGCCTGACTCATTGTCATCATTGCAGATCCCAGCTTAAGCAAGAACAAAGTCACTTTTGAATTCTCAGACAAGATGTACTCTATTTCAAAGCAATGCCAGAGCCTGCAAACAATGCCATGAAGCTCAGACATCCATAGAGAAAACTCCAGAAAAACAAGGTGTGAAACAGTTGAGACTTTCTTCAGTGTATCTTTGAACTTAGTTCTGTAAGAGCTGCTGCAATCTCTAAAATGATAACGAGGCTTCTGATTTAACCTCTTGTTATTTGAAGCTAGATGTCTTTTGGTGACATTTTTCATTTGTTTTAATGACAGGCTACCAACCCGTGCCTTTTTGTGGCCTTCTAGAACAGTTGAGTCAATTTATGCCATGTTGTTCACTTTTATCAACATTATAATATAGCAGGATAATAGGGTCCAAATCCACTTTAATTTCTTCAGTGCGTTCAGCTGATGAGAAAAGGATGTCCAGAGACCTGCTGGAACCATGCACATATGAAAGAGGTGCAGGGGTCATTCAGGATCATTCCCTTGAGAGGCAAGAGAAAGTGAGCCTTCTAAAGTGGCCTAGGGACTATAGTCCCCACAGCCCATGACAGGACCTAGTGTGAAATCTGAATGTACTCAAAGCCACAAATTGATCAAAAGGTATTGCCTAAAAATTAGTTCGGAAAACTAACATATTTAGCTTCATCATTTCCAAATGCATTTTGGTCATAAAAAAAAATAAATTCTATCACAGTCAAGCTAATATTATACACTGTATGAATATATATATTTGTGTTGCACTTACTCTGTGGAATTCAATGAATATATTATTCACAACTGAAAATGAGTTTTCTTTTTTGTGTCCTTCTTTGNTTTTTTCCTTTTTTTCCTTTTTTTTTTTTTTTTTTTTTTTTTTTACCAGCTCTAATGTACTACGGTATTTTTTTTCTCTTCTCACTAATTAACTCAGATAAGAGCCAAAGTCCTGTGGCTTAATGTACACTAATGAGTGTGACATGATTTTCAAGCTGTAATATGGAACACTGAAAATGTGTTATTCATGTAGGGAAAAGCATTACATACCTATTTATAAACCTCCTGAAATGATAAATCTTTCAGTGCTGCTACCTATTTATAAACAGCTCAGAGGTATAAAGTACACTGACAATTTGATGACCTAATATCACATTATATTCTGATTTTATTTAATACACATGCATTCTGTAATTCATAACAGCTCACATTGTATTACTTTATGGCATGTCCTGAATATAATAAATTTGCAAAATTTTGCAGATAAACCACAATAGTCACAAACAATCTTCTCTTATTTACTTTTCATTACAAAATATTTTTTTACCTCCAATGTTTAGATTTTAGTCTCTAAGTAACAGAATAAAGGATAGGATCCTAACCACACTTTGATCACATATTGCAGACTTTTTTCTTGCTAAGAGCAATTTAAACACAAGTAAAAGCCAAGCATAAGACAGATGACAATGGATGGAAAGTATGAAGGCTTTGGTTTAATACGGCTCAAGGCTGAGAGGAATAATAGATGACAGGGAAATAAAAATTGATGGAGACTCTGCTATTTTAAACAAGGATATGAATGGCAATAAAAAATAGAGGAGATGAGTTGGAACAAGTTCAGATTAAGAAATACCAGGCTGGTATGCTTTTTTAAGCATTATGGTAAGACTTAAAGCATAGAGAGCTGTTCTTCTTTTCTACATTGTATAGCAATGTCTTATTAAACTTGGACCAATTATTGAAAATTTTCTAGTTCTGAAGGAAATGCACCAGGATGATGGCATATGATTCATAGAGAACAACTGTAAGGTTACAAAAATCCATTTCTTGAAACCTATTTTTGCCTTTTCTACACACAGAAATCCTGACCCTGCAGAGACAAAGATGTTGCTTATAGACCACAGGAGTATAGAACACAGGAGTGGGCTAACAGGTTTCTGGGTGCTTGAAACCAGTCAAAAAAAATCTTACTGATTTCCAGCTAAATGTGCACTGAATTTAATACACTCAAATCGGAGGATTATATTCAAGCTTTTCTAGGGTTTGAAACATGTTTTTCTTCTAAAGTTTCAAAAGCAAGGCACACTTCTCTTGCTCTCCAAAAACGAATCTGATACAAGAGAGCCTTGACAATTAATTAATTGCAGCAGTGGATGGCTTCTCATTTATTTTAATTAACTTCAAACCAGGTACATGCTGTGCTTCCAGGTAAAATGTTCCTAATTTTTCTTAAGCTGAGAACTCATTTCAGTAGAAGGGACAAAAATTTCCTTCATTCCAACCTGCATATTTTCTGAAAATACATATAAGTTGTACATACTAGCTTTGCAAATACAGATAACTGTTTTAGGGGCTCCAGCTTTCAGAGACCAGATCACAGCAACAGTTTTTTCACTGTAATGGTTTATGTCAAAGTGTTTGTCTTGATTTTAACTGAGCTTCTATTCTTTAAATCATTTTTCAGTAGTCTAAAACACAGAAAACCTTTATTATCCATGAAATTTTCATTTTATCCTAACCAATTCATGCAGAATTAAATAAAAATATGAGCAGTACTAAATGACTAAGAGTTGTTATTAAAAATTCTTATTGTACCAAATTCTTCCACCTCTCATCCCAGCACTGGAGAGTGGTTAAATCTGGATGTATCAGTTACCTCCTGAATTGATGGCAGAGCAGTGCAAGATGAGGGTGAGGTGCACAGGCCGAGATTCTCAGCTCAGGTAAATCCAGACATTTAACATAACCCTGCTGATTCAACATAACACTCCAGACAAAGAGGCAGCCTTTTTGTGTTATGTTTTACTGGAATGTCTCAGCATTTGAGCTCCTCTCCAGTGGAGAGCATGTATAGGGCCACTAGCTTCTCTCCCACACAGCCTCAGGTTGCTTCTGTCACTCTTCCAACCTCACATCCTTACAGCTCACTGACAAACTTCTCTAAATTACACTAAAGCAACTGCCCACACATATATGCTGGCTGATTTGCTTCCCGCAGACCCAACATACCACCTCCACAGTCACAGCAGCCTGTTTCAGTGATTAAAAGTGTGAAAGAACAGCAAAAAGCTGAGCTCAAACACCAAAGATCTCGTTTTCATTGGTGGAGGAAGAGTGGGCTTTATACTGAGATTCTCGTTCTCTTCCTTGTAACGCGTCACTTCTTCAGGGACTTCCTTAGCAGAAGGTTAACAGACCACGGTTACAATGGAAGTTGCAACTCCTCCTACACAGTTTATGGTGTGCTGCCATCAGAGAGGCAGCCTCAGGACTTTGTTATACAGTCAAGTAATACTTAAGTTTATTAAGTGATTTTGCTGGGAGTTTCAGCACTCAGAGATTACATTACTGCATGAAGATTTAGATTGTTTGTTTTCATGAACATCTGTATTGGGGTTGCACAAATGTCTGCACCCTGTGGGAAGGACTCATGCTGGATAAGTTCATAGAGGACTGTATCCTGTGGGAGGAACCCTATATTGGAGGAATGGAAGAATGTGAGGAGTTCTCCTCCTGAGAAGGAAGGAGTGGCAAGTGCAATGAACTGACCACAGCCCCCATTCCTCATTACCCTGCACCACTGACAGGGAGGATTGACATGGAGAATTTGGGAGTGAAGTTGAGCCCAAGAAAAAGGGTGATGTGGGGGAAAGGTGTTTTATTTGGGTTTATTTCTTATAATCATATTTTCATTTGTTTGGGTATAAATTAAACTAATTTTCCTAAGTGGAGTTTATTTTGCCTGTGATGCCTGTGATCACTGCTGAGTGATCTCTCACTGCCCTTATCTTGACCCATGAGCCATTAAATATACTTTTCTCCCCCTTCCAAGCTGAGAAGGGCAGTTACAGAGGCGCTTTTGGGGGCACCAGACGTTCAGCCAGGATCAGCCCACCACAGCATCCATACATCCTGCTCCTGACCAGCTTGCCATAGTTTTCCACCCACATGAGAACAGCAGTCAGCTTTCTAGGTGTCTCTCAACCTGGAGTGTCTTTGCATCAATGTTAGGGCTCCGTGCTTCTGGGAAAGTGCAACATTTATTTCTGCAGTAGTGGGGTGGGATAGTCAGTAGATGCTCAAAATAACTCAGTTGAATATGTCTCTTTACAGAGGAACAGGTTTATTTCTTTAATAATTGTAATTCTGAGACCCACTATTTGTCCAAAATTGCAGGCTCCACAAGAGTTGAAATCCATAAACAGAGCGGAAATCTTCCAACCTAAACTATATGGATGTATTAACCTAGAGATCTAGAGTAGGCTAAGTAGCAGTGCAAAGCTGTGTTATGCATCTAGGTGTTTCTTAAAACAATAACTTAGCTTTATTTTGCTTTATTTGCAACATCAGGTGGTTTCCAATATCATCAAGATTTTATAATTAAGTAGCTTGAGTTATTTTCTAGTATGTTGGTCTTTGTGTGTAGTTTGCTTTATTTTCAGATTCATAGCTGCATCTGCTTTTATTTTTTCTTCACACTCAGGGAAATATTGATTTACAGAATGCTAAATTTTTAATATCCTTTTGGTTGAGAACTTCACAAACAATGCTGTGAATCCCTGCCTTGGATCTATGAGTCATCAGAAGTGGCTCGAGGAGTGAAATGATTACTTTGAAAAGTGTATTTTTAACTACAGTAGGAAATAACTTTCATTATCGCCAGATTGGCAAAGTACTTGAAGGTAATAGCTCCATCAGGCAATTTTTTTCTTAGTCCTTATGTCAGAAAATAAAAAAAAAGAAACACTTTTTTTTCCAAAACACTCTTCAAAGCAGTGGAAAGTTAGATGGAAGTGTAGGATGCAGACACTGTCAAAATAAAATGTGTTGAAGAAAATGAGTAGATAAAAGAGTAAGAAAGAAAAAATCTCTCAGGATGCATTCACCTCAAGTGGTACTTTTTAAAGATCCATTTGGACTAAGAATCCAAAGAAACACAGTTAAATTATTCTAATTCATGCAAAAAAACCTCATAGTTTGAAAGAATGCCAGATACAAAGCTTGCATACCTATGATTCCAGATAATAAACTATATTTTACTCATCCCTGTAATCAGGCATCTTTCTTATCAAGAAAGAAATTATTTTTACTGTTATATATGCTATAAGACCTAGAAATACATAAACAGGGACTAGCCTTAGGCTGTGATTTCCTTTGCAGTCTGCCATTTCAAACATCAGTGGCTGTGGCTATCTCTGGCCATGAACTCCACTAAAATCTGAATGAATTTCTGTATTCAGGCAGTCCAGAAAACAGCAAAAGAGCCCAACATTATTGTGCAATAATAACAGGACCTATCTATCCCACAGCTAAAATCCAATATATCATGTTTAAAGATGTCTTTATGTAGGGAGTATGTGCAAAGTTCATTTCAAGCTTATCAATAGGAACCCAGAAAACTCACATATCTGATACACACAAAGTATCAGTCTCCAGTGCTGAATTTTTTCATTTTCTTTACAATATTTGGCACTAGATTGAGTGACAAGAGATCTTTTGAATTAGGTAGCTTACATATGTATCTGTAATCCAACCCAACTGAGTTAGACTACCGGTTTCTTTTAGCTTGTCGACATAAAAACAGAACAGCATAAAGCCTCCTTACTGTATATCAGCAGCCTTACAGTAGACAGAGATTCCTCTACTAATTTTCATGCCTAATTTTTATGACAGTTAGTCCCAAGCCTCTACTTGTAGGCAGCCTTCTCAGAAAAGCTGGAACAAGAGCTGCCCATAACAGAAGAGGCCAAATCTTCTATATTAATTACAGCTTCATCGCTCCATTTAGTAGCCACCATCTGCCAAGATCTGGCCAGAACCGGGGTGGTCCATAGGCAGGATTTGCCAAAGTAGTGACAAAATGCTGAAACAGGCTTCCTTCCGTTTCTGGATGGAAAAATCCCTGCTTAATATAAACTTCACTTGAATTCCCCTGACCCTTTCTGTATGGACAAGGGTGTAGCCATGGGGAAATTTCAGAAAGCGTTGGTTGTTGATCTTATTGGCTGATAAATACAAGCCAGCACAATGTCTTGTGTAATCTCATTTAAGGTGTTTGATCTAAGAAGCCTTACATTTCCAAAACTGGAATTGTTTTCCTCACAAGTAGCTTAAAATGAAAACATGCTTATGCTGTCTATAATGTACTGACCATTGCAAGAAACCATGTCATACAGCTTCTTTGTTCTCCTGGGTGCTCCATGTCCATGATGGACCAGCACAGCTCTGTAGAAAAAGAGTACCAGATCACATCCCTCCAGTAGGCAGGTACCATGCCAGGGCACTGTGGCCACCCTGGGGATTCCCACCTTCCTCAGTATGGGCTCATCCTTGTTCATTGCATACAATATTGTTGCTGTTACAGTATGAATATATGAGATATTGTAAACATAGTCTGAAGACTGCAGAAGGGAATAAGCCTAAACTGTCCCTGGTTTGTTTATGTTCCCCTCAGGCACACCTACTTCCTGATTCCTTATACATTTCTGCTTACTTTAACAGGTACAGCTTAGATTTGAAGGAGATGATCATGACACTCTAATCTCCAAAAAAAATTTTCCCGATTGTTGGAAAAAGAAAATTTTAATATGGATTAATATTTGGTACTAGTTTATAAGCATGCTATTCTCTATAGAAACCTGTTCCTAATATGCTATTCACACTATGTAAGGAAATATTTCTAGATTTTCCAGAATATTTCACTTTCATGACATTTTAACTTAATTACACTGATATAATGAATCAGGCCCATTTACAACCACTGCATAGATGAGTATATATCAAACTTCCCACCCAAGCAGAAGGTTTTAAAGCCTTTGATTTGCTATGTGGTTACTAGTGAAATGAATCAATACCTACTAATAACATTGACAGCAGGAGAAATAATATGACTCAAGTGTGTTTTAGCCTCAGCAGACCTAACTGTTTTCTCTATCTCTCAGTACTCCTATTCAGTATATCAGAGGTGATGAGGCTTAGTTTTACTGTGAATATCAAATCCAGCAGTGATAGCTTAGTATGTCTTATTTATCAATCACAGTGACAGTAGTTGCCTGTGTCCTGCAAATTCTATTGAGTAGAACTGCAGGTGGACAGTCTCTCTCTGAAGGTGTTGAACAACTGCTTAGTAAGGCAAAGCAGACCCTTACAAGAGGAAGACTGACACATTTAGGTTTTCACATTTAAGCAGATGCACTTTATACTGGATTCTCCTCTCTGTCACTTTTAAGGTTGTCATTTGAAAATAGAAAATATATTTTGAAATATATGCTTAATTATCCTGAGGAAAAATAACAAGACAATAAAGTAGTAGTATGAGATAATTGTGTTATGGCTTTTCATAGCCAGCACAGACTCCTGGTTCCTGATCACAGCATTTTGACTATTTTCTCGCCTTGTTTTTAAAGCAGATAAACTGCTTTAATTTTGCCAATCAAGCATCCTGTTGATCGCTAGGTTGTCACTCTGCTGCTCTTTTTTATTCTCCCCACAAAATTAAACATTCTCTTTGCTGTTTGCCTTGGCGGACTTGTATTAGTCCTTTCACATCTTACTGACCTGAGAGTGATGTAATTTGCTGCCTTGACCTTCTGGGCACCCTTGTCTTACTCTAGGACTTTCCACACTGTTTCATCATGTGTGTGTTTTTTTTCCCAGGCTGCCTATTCCTAGGGCCATGCTGGGCAGCTGTAGATGATCTTATCTCTCTCATAGGCAATGTGCCTTTCAGTTTGGTTCTTGTCAGGACAGCTGCTGTTCTTCCCTGCAGGTGTTACTCTGTTGATCAAGTTTGAGTACATTAGATAAGATAAATCAATATCTTGCAGAATCAAGAGGGTCCTTCTGGCTGTTTTTTATCTAGAGGATTCAATTATTTTCATTGTTTAAAATGTCCAATAAAATAAAGCTGGCTGACAAAAATGCATAGTCAAGTTAATTTTACCTTTCATAATTTTTTATTTTTTGTAAATCAATAGATTTGATCTATATATAGGTCAAAGTCTTTCTTTAAAGAAAATGCTCTTCCTTTTCCCTCTTTTTTTTTCTTTTTGCCTTTTTTTTTTTTCCCCAATCATATAATGATTCATTTAAGTATTCACTCAAACTGTCTCTTGGCTTCCTCTTCTATTTATCATGAGCAAATGCATGGCAGAAGAAATACATCTTGTGTTGGACTACAGTTCAGCTCTAGTGAGAAAAAGTACTGTTATGTTTCACTTCTCCCTTTCTACAGTCTCTCACACCACATAAAACTTAACATGGAATTCTTTCTCTGTCCTTATGCTTCTTTGCAAGAGGTGGGACTACAGAGATACCTGAGGTGGGGGAAATGTATCTTCATACATGAAAGGTCATGCACGGCTGGGTTTTCTGCAGAACATGAGTTCTGAGATATTTTTTAAAATCTGAAAAATTCATTACACTACTTTCTACCTCTGTCTTCCAGAAAAATGTAGTAACAGCTGCAATAAAATGTTTTTGACAGAAGCTGCTGTTGCTAATTTCTTTTGGATTGCTGTCTTTAATTTATTCCACTACATACTGGCTGATCCCACAAGGCTTCTCCTCATGGATTTATAGTCCATGAGGCTTTGGAGGTAAAAGCTATGTTATTCGTTTCATGACTTTGCCATAAAATGGCAAAATGAAGTCTTGACTATGTCTGGATGTGTGTTTCATTTCATCTGCTCAATGATGTGCCAATATTTCACAGCTTTTCCTGTCCTATACATTCATTATAATATTACATAACATTTACAGTTCATCATGTCTGGATTTTTAATTAAATTATTATACCTTTAGTATTTATAAACTGGGATTTTTTGCTTAATTGCATATTTGGATAATCCACCTAAAGAATTAATTTCTTCTGTGCCAATTTCTAGGAAATTATAATTTTTAAAGCTTGGGAAAATAAAACAACCAAATTTTCTCATTTATAGTTCTATTTCAGGACCACTTTCAAATGGAAAAAACCAGGCTTGAAATATGAAGCTGAACAGAATACTGTATAGATACATGTTTTTTTCCCAAGAATGTAAGATTTGTTTTTATTTAATTTTATAAACTTCTGAGAATTTGTAACACTGATAATGAAAAGACTTATGCTCCCTCCAAGTGTGTCCATTCAGTTCAGGGGAATTTGTCCAGGGATTTCAACAGTCTTTGTATTGTAAGAAGATTCATTCAGGATAACAGAGGGTACAAAGTGGATAATTTTAAAATCATTTTACAAAGTAATAATGAAATGGGGATATTTCAAATGAAACCATGATGTGAAAAATAAAATAGTTGATTTACTTACATCTTTCACAGTGAACAAATTTCTTTTCTGTAATTTTAAAGTGTAAAAAAAAATCTCTTAGGTTCAAATATAACAAACATAATGAACTTCCAAACTTGAATAAGCATGGTATATATAATCTTATCTGCTTAATAACAAATTAAGATCTATTCAATAAAGTTTTCTGAAGTCACAGTGCAGCAACATAGGTGAAAGAAAGGTAGAATATTAACTGTAAGTTTTTCCATAGTTAACCTGGACTAGTCTGTGCTTCTCCACCAAAGAGAGATCATTGTCAACAGTATTTCCTTCACTTATTTGTGTGGAAAAATAGATCTGTAATATAGTTTTTGTAACAAAACTCATGCAGTAAAGAAATCTCCATCTACACTAAATGCACAGACCACCTGTATGGCCAGTGGGCAGAACTGGCAATTATTACAGATGAGATCAGATACATGCCAGAAAAATTCCTTTTCTGTCCATTGTCTGCAGGAGAGATGTGACTCCCTGCTCGGATGTCTGTACTGTATGTATGTGAAGTTGAGTGAGTTTGAACCCTAATATTTCTCTGTCACCTCAATTCAAAAGATAATATTAGGACCTGTTAGATCAGTGTGCATTTAAGCTTTAGCATTTGTTAGAGGCATCTTTATTTGGCATACTTTTCTTATGGCTTAGCCTTTGCCTCAAAAATTCCTATTTTAGTTTCCTTCTGTTATTGCTGAAGTCTATTGACTTGAAGCCTAGCTGTATTACTAATATAAACTCTTAGAAAAAACTTTGGAGAATAGTTAGCGGAAAAAATATTATAAAATAAATTTCCTTTTACTGGTAGGAGTCGACTTTTTAAAATATTTATCCCAAATTTCCAATTTGCAAAAAAATAATGGAACATCTTAAAACTATTAAATATTTTCTGTATGAATGGATCAAACCATATTAAAAATATTTTAAAAACACAGAATGTATTGATTTGATAATGATATGCTGAATGATCTGTCCCCCTTCTTACTGTAGGTGGAAACAGGTACCCCTTGTTCTACAACTGAAGCAGCAGCACAGTAGTATTTTTTTCAGGCACTTCTAAATGTTGATTGGCTTTTCAAGCTATGTTCACCCATTGATCCCAGCTCTGAAGCATGCCAGTAAATACAAACTCCTGGTCAAAACATTTGTCTTGACAAGTCACTTATTCACTTCTGGAGAAATTACTTTTAAATACTATGTTCCAAAGTAATGTACCCTGAACACGAGCAGACTTCAGTAGAGAAGTGAAAGTTTACTACCTGAAAGGTTCATTGAGTTATGCAGAGTTGTACTGGCAGTATAAGTTTGTTCCAAAGTTCCATCTACCTAATGATGTTCTGAAATTCACTTTCTGAACTGCTTTGAGAGTGAATTAAGACAGTCTGTCCAGTGTTGTTATTGCTGGCGAATTTGAGCCTTGTTTTTTTCTTGGACATGAATGAGTGCTAAAAGCACAAGTTCTTTCATTTATAGGCAAGCATTCCTGAACTGGTATTTTGGATAGTAGAAATCCAGTATTCAACAAGTTTCAGACCCAGTATGATATAAATAATAGTGGTGCTGTTTCTGGATGTCTGTATGTTCATGAATTCTGCACAGTCTTATAATAGGTACATCCAGAAATAAGGTCAAAGTCTTCAACATGCTAAATTCCCAATGTAGCTTGAGAATATCTTGCATGCCAGACTTTTTTTTTTTCCTAAATGAGACACATTAATTTTTCATCAACATGCTTGTTTGACACTGACTTCAAAGAACAAATAGTGAAGCGCTTACTGTCAAGAAATTTGATTGATAGAGTATTGGAGATCATTTTATTGGGTTCTTCTGGTGGTCACTTCCAGAGGAGAGATTTTTAAAACTTTGGAGACTTCCTTGTAATGGTATTGCTGTGCTAGCACAACATAAACAATCCATTTTCAAGTAGCAATATGTTCACTACACTGGAGTTTTATGCTATACGAGCCATGCAACTTTAAAAAAAGATACTGTCTTTACTATTGTTAATTTGGACGACACATTTGGAAATACAAGCATCATCGTTTAACATGCATTTTCAAGCCATCAGTAAGTAAAGTTCAGGACATGACGTGCTTTACAAAAAGTACTTATTAGAAACATCAGGCACTCAAGAGAAGACCAAGCGTCAGTTCCTGAAGTATTACTGATATGAGTGGGAAGCTTCCTGTTCTTACCAAAGCCACAGCAGCACTTGCTTATGTGAGTCAAAGGACATTCTGTGTTGTAATCAGGAATCAACTGGACTGAAAATCTGTCACTAAAAACAGAAGAAAATACTAGTTTTTATCCCATACTATATTATATTTTGATTCTTTCTTCACGGTACTTTTGCCTTGTCTTGTTTCTTATTTTTCTGTCTATATGACCAAGAAGCCACTTACTATACTTTTTAGACATGTTTTTATACTTTATCTGTAATTCTACACTTCTGTTTTGTTACATGTTTTAATTTCTCACTTGACATATAATTCCCTCACTCAACACATAATTCCCTCACTCTTTTCATTACTTTCTAAACTTCATGATATAGTTCTGTTACTGATCATTTCCTGTTTTTATTCTATAGAATTGTAGTTCCTAGTATGCTGGTGATGGTTGTTCATCTCAAGTAGCACCAAAGTCAATTTATTTATTATGTTGTACAGGTCTCATAAATCTGTTAATAATAAACAGTGTCTGAAGCTACTATTCTAATTTGAAATACATTTAGGTCTGTTAGCTAATGTCTAGTAGATGTCCCATGGGATTCCTTTCTTAAAGTCCTGATAGCCTCTCCCTATTAAAAGAATTTATGCTTAAGTTAACATCTCCACCTTCTTTAGGTTTTGGGTGAAGCCCAAACTACTTGCCATGAACTGACTCAGTGTTGGTATCTGTTTAAGGTTTTCTCTGCTGCTCTGAAACTGGATGTTTTATTTCCTAATAGTTTCAGGATCAAACACACAGCTGCTACACTTATTAAAGAATCAAAAGTGTCCAGTTCTAAGCATTTAAAAGGTTCCCCTTTGAGACATATACAGATACTTAGGTACTTTACAAAACAGGGGAATCAGTGCTTGCAGTTGAGCAATATAAACGCAGGACAACATATTTGAAATTCTACCTGCAGGTCTCAGTTTCACAGTTCTTTTTACTTAGTAAAGTTACACAAGTAGAATGCAAGGCAGTCTTCTTCAATGGGTACTGAAGAGCCAAGAAATGCCTTATGCTTCATGTGTAATGAGGACTTTTTGCTGCGCTACAGGATTTCAAAGGCACTGTGCAAAGAGCCTCATAATTGTTTTATTATATTGCTTTTAAGTGTGGGATTCACTGCAATTGTTTTAGGAAACTTCAGCGGTATCTAAAGAGATCTCTACTGCAATACTTCTGATTATGAAATTATTCTAGGAATTCAGGAAGTAAAGCATGACAACCTTCTCCACTGTATAGGGGAAACCAGACAAAGTCAGTTCCACTGTGTTACAGCAGCCAGAAATTACGCCCAGTGTGTTATAATGCCTGGAAAGGACACACACATTTTCCACTTTTCCACATTAAGGATGAATCATTCTTCTTTGTTTTAGCAGCAATTCTCAAACAAAAAATAAAGAAGGTGTATGCCAGAGGCAAGGGGGAGGAGGACTTAAATAATATTGAATTGTTGAAGAGCTCAGTCTAATATGAAAAAAAGTTACTTCAACAATCTGCAAATGAATGAGCCATAGAGGACAAAAAGCCATACTTTTTGTATTAAATCAGTCCATTCATTTAACAGTTGGATGTGTTGATAGCCAAATTACCATCTGCCATATAAGCAGATGTTTTCCGTCTATGTTTTAATGAATCTTATTTTTCTAATCAACTTTGTATAAAGTAAAAATCTGTTTTTAAGAAGTGTTGCATTTTCGATACCCTGGACAATTTTGGTCTGTCGAAATTACAAACTATCTTATCAAATTTAAGTCTTTATGCGACTGTGCTTTCTTTTATGGCGTGAAATGCACCCTTATTTAAGCAAAGATTCTCTTCCATCCATTTCAAAATGAATTACTGACACTTCAGGCTTTCCTAGAGCAAGGCTGTGACAATCTGTCTGCAATTTGAGTAAGAGCATGTAGATACTGAAATAATTACCTCCCACTATTACACATGGGCTCTCAAGTAATTACCTGTTTCCATTAGCATTTTATTTGATTTACTAATTACCTTCAGAAATGCTGATTGGGTGTCCACTACCTGAAAGAATTACATTCCAATTAATGAACCAAGATTTTTTTAAAGCTGTCAGCATGAAAATATAAGCCAAGGTGATGTCTAAGAATAATCAAGCAATAAAATCCACTTTGCTTGTCCTTTTTTATTTGTTCAAAGTAACAAAATGTTGCATGTATTGTACATCTGCAGTTCAGAAAGCCAGCCACATCCAGGGCTGCACAAAAAGCAACATGGGCAGCAGGACGAGGGAGACGTTTCTACCCCTTTACTCAGCACTTGTGAGACCCCACCTGGAGTGCTGCATCCAGCTCTAGGGGCCTCACAACAGGAAGGACATATTGGAGCGAGTCCAGAGCAGACCCAATCATATGATCAGAGGGCTGGAGCACCTAAGAGGTGCTATAAAGATAGTCTGAGAGAGTTGGAGTTGTTCCATTTGAAGAAGAGAAGGCTCCAGGGAGACTTTAGTGTAGTCACCCAGTGCCTAAAGGAGCTACAGAAGAGCTGGAGAGGTACTTTCTACAAGAGCATGGATTAGTAGCACAAGGGGCAATGGCTTTAAACTGAAAGAGGTTAGATTTAGATTAGAGATTAGAAAGAAATTCTTTATTGTGATGGTGGTGAGACACAGGAACAAGTTGCCCAGACAAATGGGGGATGATCCATCCCTGGAAATGTTCGAGGCCTGGCTGGATGTGGCTTAGAGCCATCTAAGTGGTCCAGTGGAAGTTGTCCCTGCCTATGTCAGGGAAGTTGGAACTAGATGATTTTTATGGTCCCTTCCAACCCAAACCATTCTATGATTTACAAGAAGGGAAAAAAAAATTTAAAAAAAATGTATGACATCTCTCTCAAATCTATGCAGTTTACTGTGGAAGAATATTTACATCATTTAGGTCTGGTTCATCACACAAGGGGTTATATGAACACACTAGCACAGTTTATTCAAGGATTGACCTCTGAAATGTATATGGTTACTGGTTTATTATACACTATATGTACTGTATTATGTAGTATTATTTTGAATCTTCCACTGATACAAAGAATCTAAACCTATTATTTTCTGAATGTAACCTCCTAATGTTTAGCCTCAAGCATATATTTATATATAGATGGTAATATTTTAGTAAAACTATGAATCCCAGCAACTTGTTATTTTGCAGAACATTCTCTGTGTGAGTAGCTCCCAGAACCTCCTTTAGAGAGGTGTTGACCATTGAGACATACCAAAAAAGTTATGTAAATTTTATGTGCAAAAAGGAAAGGTTATTGGAAGTAGGAAAACACACACTGGTAAAAGTAGCTTGAGTTTGGTGAAAGGTGTTGTCCGTACTGTCACAAACATACACAGAACCAAGACAAATATCTAAAAGGTCAGAAAATTCATTTTAATGTTTTGTACTAATTTTTTCCCTTCCAGACTGCCCAGAAGGGACTTAAAGCTAAGGGAAATAAGTTGAGGCATATATGTGGCACAGGACACTTCTCAATGATGGGAAATAATTAAGTACACTCATTGAATAGAGCTGCCTCCTGATGTAGATTGTGAATTTGAATTTGGAGCTGCAATCTACTTTTCATATGAATACCCTAAATTCTACATGACGGTATATATTGGAATGAACCTCTATCCTTCTTAAATAATGCAGTACTAATCAGAACAAAAAAGAAATTTACAGATGAGTGGCTACATCATCATTTGGAAGAAATAAAAACACTACCCTTAGTTTTGGTTGTAAAGAAATCCTTATGCAAAACAGAAAGCAACAAGTAAAAGACCAAAAGCTTGATCTTTAAACAGTCACTAAGATAGTGAATTAGAGAATTTACTGCCAGAGCCTGACATCCAGGCGTGAGCTCAGATAATGATGTTAAAATGAATAGTCTTCTGGTTCATATATGGTAATAAGGGTGCCAAAATAGTATACCTACAAAGGTCTACTAAATGATTGCACTGGATAGTAGTCTTTCACTTAAAAGGACTCTAAGCATGGTGTAGGCAGCAGCTTACATGTTTTGATATTTTACATATTACTTTAGAAAACAAAGTGTTTGTCTATTGTACCAAAAGGAAGAAAAAACAGAAATGCATCACGAGGAGCAAAGTCTGCCACAGTTCACTGTAGTCATGAAGTAGAGCAGCAGTAGATAGCTCTTGGGTGTGAGGTCCACAGGAAATAAAAAATAAATAAAATAAAAAAAGTAATTTTTGTGAACTGTGATATCATGTTAATGCATAGCAGTTGGAAGACTAGGATTTCAGATAAAATATTGTGAAATACCTTATTTTATTTCCAGTTAGATGCTTTATTTAGATTTATACTTGGAATAGTGTGACAATTGAATTTAACATGAGACGGACTGTGAAATTTAAATTTTAACCTTGTTTCAAACATGTATTGAAGATTATACTGACCATTAGGGTCAGTTGTAAAAATCACTTGATGAAGACACATTTAAATAGTGTAAATGCAACAAAATTGGTTTTTTTACAATGCTGACTGTTGGCACTGATACCTGCTGGGATCCAGGCAAGATGACACTGCCCATCGTGGAAGTAACTGATAGGCTCAAAAGTAAATAAATTAACATGAATGACTTCATAAAGTCTCTGAGTGTCCTAGTTCTAAGTATGGTAGGTTGTACTGGTAGATGTTTTCTAATTATGGGAGATGTTTGGATGATTAAGAGCAGTTCTAGTAAAGTAGCATTTAATCTCTGTTAGAGAACTCAGTAAGACCAGATTCAATCAAAGGACAGCAACATCCACCATGCCAGCAGCATGATGCAGGTTAATTCCATCCCCTTTTTATGGTTTCTCTAAGTGCATGGTCAATTTAAATTACAATGTTTAGCAGAAGAAGCTTGACTTAGTGTTTATCTATAGGTGTTGCAGATTCCCCTCAAGAGATTCAGTGGCACTGGTGAGGTTGGCAGTGACAGACTGTGCTTTGGGACACATATGTAAAACACCTGGCCCACTAGCAGAATGACACTCAGAATTTTCACGAGTTCATTAAGTTGTTTCAAGCAATTGCCATAGGGCACATTTTTTTTGTAACCTAGATAATGTTATTTCTGTTGTTTGCCAAAGCCTGCAATAAATTTAAAATATATGCTTATGGCTTTGCACTACTGACCTAATATTGCCTGAAAGAACCCTGACAATTCATGTTGATTTATTATGGTTTTTTCATGACATGAAGAAAGTTCTTTTCCACTGAACATTAGAAATTAAAAAAAAACAAAAACAAAAAAAAAAAAAAGCTTTGTTCTCAATGATCCTAAACTATAGATGAGAAATTTTTGGGTCAATTTACTGAGATATGTAAAATTAACAAAAGAAGGGCAAGTAAATTTGACATATAGTAATCTGACATTTTGAAACAGAAACAAATACATTTTTTGTGCCAGAATTTAAAATGTATTTTTTTCAAAGCAGTTGAATGCAACCTCTTTTGATCTTCAGAAACTGGAAAAAATGCATTTTCTTGGCCTTATCTTGCACAGTGTCATGGTTAAACTTCAGCTGAAAACATCATGGCGCAGCCACTCACTCACTTTCCCTCACTGGAATAGCAGAGAGAATCTAAGGAGTAAAAGAGAGAAAACTTATTTTTTTGAGATAAAGATAGTTTAATAGACAAAGCACACAAATGCACACAATCAAAACAAATCAAGGAATTCATTTGCCACTTCCCACAGTCTGGCAGGAGTTCAGCCATCCCCAGGAAAGCAGAGTTTTGTGACATGTAACAGTGACTTGGGAATACAAACACCATCACTTCAAATGGCTCCCTTCTTTCCTCTTTCCCCAGCTCTGTATGCTGGGCATGGTGCCATATGGTCTGGGATATCCCTCAGGTCCACTGGGATCAACTGTCCTGTCTGTGTCCCCTCCCAACTCCATCTGCACCCACAGCCTGATCAGTGGAAGGAAAGGCCCTGACCCCATGAGCACTGCTCAGAAACACTGAAAAAAACATCTCTATATCATCAACACTATTTTAAGAAAAGACCCAAAACACAACACCATACAAAATGCTGTGAAGAAAATCAACTCTATCCCAGCCAAAAGCAGTATACACAGCATCTTATTCTTAGCTGTATCATTGTAAATATCAATCACTAATGCAGTGGGAACAGTATATGAGAGAAAAAGCAGCATTAGTGCTAATATTGTTTGCTGAGGAAAAAACCTTGGTAGCATTTTTGTATTCAACAATATAATACCACTTACTGGACAATATCAATTGACTCAAGTTCAAAACATCTAGTTCTTTGCGTTCTATTTGGCAATGTATGAAAGTTAATCCCTCAAACAGACATTTCTAACAACTGAATTATAAATTAATTCTATTTAAGTACCATTTTGAGTTCAAGGGTCTTTACTACAATTGCTCATTTTAATTAACATTTACATCATGCTTAACTTTCTTCTCAATTTCTGTGTCAAAGTAGTAGAAAGAAGCACATATATTCTCATTACATAAAAATCAGGGAATGAGCCCTTTGTATCTACTAATATAGAGGAAACATAGTAGGCAAGGCAAAAAATTAAAATTATTTTCTTCCAAATGGTAAAAAAAAATGTCCTATCTGGAATGTATTTTTCTATTACTATGGAAAGAGTTCTTCCTTGAATTGAGACATTCAATCAGAGTGACTAAGGAGGAAGCAAGCTGACCAAAATTTACAGGGACTATGACCAATGTAAACTGGCATCTACCTTGGGGGCATCACATGTCTTACATACATTTCTGTTTTGCTTTCAAAGGGGAACAAGACTGACTGAACAACACCCAAATATTGAATCAAATTTAAAAATTAACTTCATGACCAATGATATATAGAAAAAAGTGGTAAAAACTATTCAAATGATCAGTGAGAACATCATGTATTTTAGCCCAATTACATATTTTTCTAATAGAAAAAAATACTTTCTAGGGGAAAGACATGTTTGAATTAGATTACTTTGTACTTCAGGGTAGATTAGGGAGAAGATGATGTAGAATTTCAAGAACATACTTTGTTTATGGCAGGAGACACAGTGATTCAAATAGACATGTGAAAGAAAGTATCATGAGAATTGATGCTTCCGTATTTGTTTTATCTTTCATCTCCAAGAAAAAGACCCTTGCCAATCTACCAGAGATAAGTCAAGACAGTCTTATTTCTTTAATTGAAGGTAATGCATCATTTTTAAAAAATAAATTGCAACTATAGTAAGGATTTGTAACTGAAAAGTATGAACAGAAAATGACAGATACAGAAAGGAAAGGCAATAGCAGTTGCATGAGTCCCAAAATCAAGCCTGAATGAGTCAGAAAATTCAAGCTCCTTCACAGATCATTGAGTGTGACGACAAAATCTCTGTATAAAGCTTTATGACCTGCAAAATAAGTAGCCCAGACACTGCAGAAGCTGTCTTATATGTCAAGGATAGGAGGTGTGCAGAACTGAGTTTAAGGAGAAAAAGAGCTTTCGTTTTCTACCCAGTTAAAGTGTCTGGTGTTATTCAAGCCATACTGACAATATTGTGTAGACAAAATGATTTCTTTAGGATTCCCCCTTCCCACCTCCAGCTATACAGGATGGAACCACAGAGAGGGAATCTATTCTTTACATTTTTATTCCCAACTTTTTCTGCCTAATTAGTTTGAAAAGTGGTAATCATGTGTCTATATAAGACAAAAAGAAATACTGTTGCTACAGTATGTATACAATAGAAACGTCTTGCTAGTGAAATGGGTATAGATTCTTCTATTTCAGAATGCAACTATGTCTGTTAATCAAAACATTGCAATTACTCAAGCTAAGACAATAACTTCTGGAATGACCTCAATGGAAGCATTACTGCCTAATTGCTGGAAAAAGTGTTCTAATCCTTTCTATATCTTACAATAGCTCCCAGTGCACTCTGGACTCCCACTAGAGTCTCTCTCAAATGACAGCACACAGAGGATACAGCAAGGAATACACAAAATGTGGAACATAGCCAAAAACAGCTCAGTAGCTTCCCTCAAAAAGGCAAAGAATTTCTTGAGATTTACCCTTTCCTTGCAGTACTAAAGATTCTACTCCAAAAATCCACCACACTAGTACCTTTTTTGACAGTGTTGTATAGGTGTTAAGTAATACAGAAATATATGCTTCTACAAAATTGAAGATTTTGTGTTTTCCTAAATCTTGTGGTTAAATATACTCTGAACTAGCTGATACCTTGAAACTGCATTTTGTGTACAAATCTGGTCCTTCATAGAAGAATAAAAAGAAAAGGGGTCTTATATTTGGGATAAGAATTGTTACTCTGGAAATGGAGAAAGGTTTTTGACAGACATTAGCCGTGGAAAGACATCCTAACAGAAATGCTTCTTGTCCAACTTAAGCAGTTATTAATGTGACTTGTATTACATTGCTACAGATGTAAAACCTATCAAACGGTCTGGGAAAGTTCTTCTTTAAATGTGGCTTCACAGATGTTGAATCACTTGGCATTTGGAAGGAGAACAAATATGTTATCTATAGTATATATTCCCATTGGCCTTCTGTGACCCAGGTTTGCTTTTCCCTTAAAGAAAACATAAAACATTGCACAATTGCTTTCCTTTGCTATGAAACTTAATAAAATAATTACAAAACCATTTGCTACTGTATAACAAACGGTAACATTTTAGGTCTCAGGCAGTGTAAGGTCACACCTCAAAACTGGTTATGGACAGTTTCTTTATTTTCTTTCTCCTACAAATTACAATTTGGAAAGCCTGTTAGAAAGCACAACTTCATGCTGGAAGAAAACTAAGAAATGAAAGGTTATTTTCATAATTAACTCTCAGAAGCATATGTAAGTATATGGAAATCATACAGTCAAAAAAAAAAAGATGGTTTTATTTTACAATACCAGCAAAATTTGTGGATCACTCCTGTGTGTCATCTTCAAATAGCTGGTCCTTTGCAATTGCGTAGGGTTGGGGCAAGGGGGCAGGGTGTGTGTGTGTGTTCATATTTGTAGCATGAAAGAGGCATTATTCATAAAAAGGTTTTCAGTGGTAACTGGCAAAAAATGTCAAGAAATTCTCTATCTTGTCATGCAAGGAGAGTTATTCTGTAACAGCTGTTTTTAATATCTCTACAACTTTTTGCGTGGGGTAAGGACCTCTTATTCTGTTTAGTTTCATTTGTGTTTCTCTATGAGAGTAAGGGAGAAAAATAATACTTTTAAGATCATATCAATTTATATTAATTAACTTCTATTTGTAAATAACTACCATCACTGCAAGGAAACTTATACACCAAGTGCATAGTTTTGAAGCTAAGCTGTTGGTTTTGGATAAATTCTGTCAGAATCCAAGAGAACCAGTAAAAATTCTATTTTTCAGAGAGACAAATGTATTTTTTTTTTCTTTGCTGCAAAGTAGGCATGACCGTGCTTAAAGATCAGAAGCATATTGAGCTGAATAACTGAGAACAACCTGAAAAACCAAGAGAGGAGGAAAATGCTGCTCTGTGGATGAAATTGCTCTCACCCTTTCCTTTAGAAATATAGATGATAAGTTCTGATCATTCTAACACAGTATTCCTGCACATACACTTCTGTTGTTATTATAGAATTGCATCTGTGGCAGGTAGACCATACAGTACATTTTAGGAAATATATTTTATGATATGAAGAGATATCAGATGTTTAGTTTTATTTCATCTTTTTTTTTTCCATGACAACTGAATTAAAAAAGCAAAAAACAAACCTACAAAAAAACATACAAAAAAACCCACAAAACAACTAAGTGGAGACCAGTGAAAAGTGATGATCCTCAGGTGGTGAAACTGGGACTTGTACTGTTTAATGTCTTTTTTTTTTTGACATGGAGAGTAGGATCAAGTGCACCCTCAGTAAGATTGCCAACCCAAGCTGTTTGGTGCAGTCAACATGTTGGAAAGAAGGAATGCCATCAAGACAGACTTTGA
This sequence comes from Serilophus lunatus, assembly GCA_013399895.1. Taxonomy (NCBI): domain Eukaryota; kingdom Metazoa; phylum Chordata; class Aves; order Passeriformes; family Eurylaimidae; genus Serilophus; species Serilophus lunatus. Next base: position 674,112 of record VXBA01000519.1, on the reverse strand, counting down.
CAGGTTTGAGAGATGAGCTTGTGTGAACCTTCTGAAGTTCAACAAGGCCAAGTGCAAGGCCCTGCACCTGGGTTAGGGCAATTCCAAGCACAGACAAAGGCAAGGAAAAGAATGGATTGAGAGCAGCCCCAAGCAGAAGGATATGGAGCTGTTGGTGGATAAGGAGTTCAACTTGAGCTTGCAGCCCAGAAAGACAACTGTGTCCTGAGCTGCATCCAAACTGGCATGGGCAGCAGGTCGTGGGAGGTGATTCTACTCCTCTTCTCTGCACTGGTGAAACCCCATCTGCAGTACTGCATTCAGTTCTGGTGTCCTCAGCACAAGAAAGATGTGGATCTGTTGGAGCAAGCCCAGAGAAGGGCCATGAATATGATCAGAGAATTGCAGCACCTCTCCTATGGAGACAGGCTGAGAGGAGGTTGTTCAGACTGGAGAACAAAAGGCTCCAGGGTGACTTTATAGGACCTTCCAGTACCTAAAGGGACTACAAGAGAAATGGAGAGAGACTTTTTTCAAGGACATGTGGTAATAGAGAGTCAGTGACAGGACTGGAAGAGGGTAAATTTAGACTAGATATTAGAAAAAAAAAATCTTTGCTATGAGTGTGATATGCTGAAACAGGTTGCTCAGGGAAGTAGTGGATGCCTCATCCTTGGAAGTGTTCAAGGCCAGATTGGATGGAGCTCTGAGCAACCTAGTCTAGTGGAAAATGTCCCTGCCCACAAGAGGGGGATTAGAAACTAGATGCTCTTCAAGGTCCCTTCCAACCCAAACCATTCTGTGATTCTATTATACTATGCAAAATAGACCAGAAAAAAAACAAACAAAAATCATACAAATTCTTGTTATGACAGTGAATTATGGAAATCCATAACCCATATATGCTTCATAAACCTTTGAAAGGACTCTAGAATATGTTCTGATCTAGCTTCCTCATTTTCACACATATAAGTAGTGAATAAAGTATAGTCTTACCATTCTTCCACAAATAAAATACATCAAATTTACACCAAGTCAATAGCACTGTATAAAGAAGAGGGTTTTTTCATTCAATACATTTACCTGTCTTCCATAGAAAATATGTGCCCTGTAAACTGGTGTAAAATTCCAAGGCTGAACACTGTATTTCCATTAGAACTGGTGTATTGAAGAACTAAGACTCCTATATCTAAATCAGTTGCAGATGAATTTAACCTATGTAGAAATATAAGATTAACAAACAAGACTCCAAGGTCATGTAAATCTGCACAATTTTGGTAACATAGTTTTCTTAACAGGAGTTGGAGATCTAATTCACAATTGAAAAATTAATAAAATACAACAAAAAGAATCTGCAACACCATTAAAATTACTATAAATAAACAGAATAAAACAGCATACTCTGCTTGATGGATTTTTTCTATTCTACTGCTCATTTCTCCCTGCATGTTCTCTTTCCTAAGAAAACTTACATAACTTTTTTTGTCAAAGTCTATGCTTCAGAACTGCCACATATATTTTCCATTTCAAATTAATAGAGCAAAATCAAGAAATAAAAATAAGTCTGTTCTCTATTCCAAGAAGTGGATACAAATATGCATTAACAGCAGATGGAAATTAGTGAGAAAATTCACCTGTTGTTTCTCTATTTTGAATCTATTTATGATTTCCATACCAAATTCTGTTATGTCCAGGCACAAAAGTTCAGTAAGGGAAGTTGATGTAATTTATTTGTTTGGAGGCCAACTGAACTGATTACTCACCTATAAAACCATATTTTCTTCCCAATTATAGCATGACAGCCTTTTCTACAACTTAGTTTTGTTCTCTTGTTCACAGCCTATACTTATTTCTGTCTCAACTGAACTTAGAAAGCACTTTCTTGAGGTCATTGTTTATACCACTCTTGCACAAATAAGACTTCTACGCAATTCTAGAAAATTGCCTAAAAAACAATGATTAAGGAAATGTTAAAGTTAATATGGGAAACAACTTTAATTAAAATTCTATCTTGCACTGCTTTCTGAAAAAGTGATAAAAATAAAAAAAAAATATTTTTATCACCTTTTTCCAATTCCATCACTCTCCAAAGTAGGTAAAAGGCTTAGCTTTTGCTGTCAGCTTCCCACCACTGTCATATCGAATGACTTTCCAAAGCAGAACTCAGCAACAGCTTCTCAGAGTAATGGCTTATTTTTGCATTTAATGACATTGAAACAGCTCTACAGAAGCATATCCGTTTCAGTGAAACTTGTACTGGTCAAAGTTAGGGGAGGAATTTTATTTGTAATACTCTGAAGTCCAGGCAATAATATGAAAGACAAAGGCGCAAGTCCTGTTTGCCTTGGTTTAAAGCAGGAATTTGAAATATCATGTTTCACACTCTGGGCAATTGACCTAATTTATAGTCTCTTGGCTACTCTGGAGTGAAGTTCAGACAGGGTGGAGGTGATGAAAAGGAAGGGAATTGTTTTCTTTTTCCATAGCATTGAAAGTTCTTCGATATTGCAGTATCATAAGGAAAAACCATCATCATTTCTCTGAATCTAAACAATATTAGTGTTAATTACGTGGAAAGCTATGCGAACTCAGTCACGAAGACAAAAAATAGTTTGCAAGAGGTATCTGGTCACTGTCTTAATTTGACACATGGATTGAATAGAGCAGAAGCCTTGTGGGGGCGGGGGGAAATCACATAGGGTGATCAGACATCTGTTCTTTGTAGTGTCACAGACTTCACAGGGTAAATAACCTTCCTTTTCCTCTATTTATTATAGACACTTGCTAGACAATAAAAGAATGTGAAGTACCATCCTGGGCTGTGGAAGACATCTATTCCACCCACGATAGGCTTGTTTTCTCTGCTTCCCTCTGCTTTCCAACCATTACCTTGATAATATCGCTTCCCCCATATCTCTCATTCTTCTAATATTCATCTCTGTCTTCCCTAATCTCTCTTTCCAGTCCTTCTTACTGTGCCCACCTTTGCTGGCAATGATATCCTCAAGGAAATAAGCTAGCAAGTTTTGACTCTAAAAGTATGTGAACTGAATTTTTTTAATAGTCTGACCAGTTGGTCATATTTAAGCAATTTTCAAAACACAGCAGAAGACAAATTTCTGAGATTAAGTTGCTCATATCCTTCCCTTCCCAGACAGATCCCAAGTCCTTATCTAATTACATATTAAGGTGGTAGACCTTCACAAATAATCAGTTGTAAAATTATCTTTAAATGGGCAAGACTAGGTATTTTCAGAAAAGGCAGGGCTAATTTAAGTCAGAATAATAAAAATATTTAATCTGAATACAACTTTCTACTACATAATGAGCATTTTGTGCAATTTTAAGAATAATAAAATCAGTTTTCATATTGAAAAGTTTTGTATAATGTTACCTACCAACATAGTTAATAAGTACTGATAAACCTTAAATCAAAGCCAAATGTGAACACAATTCATCCTCTTTAGTGAGATAAATTCAGCTTGCACAATTTAGCAGAACCATTCACATATGTAAAATTAAGTCAAGATATATGCAGCATCTCTATAAAAATAATTGCTTTAGAACAATCCAAGAACAGTGACTGATCTGTCAGTGACTATATGTGGGAGAATACCTTCAGAAACACCACTCAAAGAGACTAAATTTAAAAGACAGCAGAACATAGCCTCACAATAATGAATGCTGTGCATGATAGTGTTCAGACAAAGGTGATCTGTACTATTAATCTTGCGAAGAAAATAGCTCATGAGATACAGAATGCAGAATAAAGGAGGATAGTATAAAATTATTTGTAGCCAGTAGAAATTAGCACAAAGCATTTCTTTCTGAAAAACTTCATTATAATATGACTGCAAGTTAGGAAATCACTTTTACTAAATTACTCATTTTTATTAAAGAATTTCAGCTATCTGCACAGTGCACGTTTCTCATCAAGCCAATGGTTATTACCATGGGGTTGCTCTTTACCCACTCAGATGTGCAACACTAGACAAAGATAATAAGTATATAATTATATGATCCATCTCGTCCTAGAATAAAGGAAAGACATATATTCTTCACAGTAGAAACTAATATAGTAATGAAGCTGTTAGAGCCACATTAGAAAAAAATCATATGCTAAAGCAATGTTATTCTAACCTTGGGTCCATACTTTAGCTGATATAAATGAACATCTTTTATTCAGCTAAACAAGCATGTGGTCATCTGCATCCCATGAAGATTTCACAGGTGATGTATGCTATGTAGAAAATTAAAGTCAAATTTCTGAAATAGAGGAATAAAACTTATTTCTGTTAAGTTTCCTTGAACTTACATTTTCTGAACCACCTGAAGAAAAATGCAGGCTGGAAACTGAATAGAATTATACATAATTTATCTTGGCATAAGGAGAATCAATGTCAAATTTACAAGCAGGTAAATACTGAAGGCAAAAGTTTGTGGAAAATATACACTTGCCCACCAGTTCAGAAGTCATAAGGCTATCATAACCACAACTGGCATGAGTGAGAATGGTGTCAATTCATATATAATCTGCAATGTCTGGGGAGAAGGAATTTTAAGAAGTAGCAGCAAAAAGCAAGTCTCAAAAAAGTTGAACCCACATTGAACCTATTTGTCAATTTGAAAAACTCCATGAGCCAGAAACATTACATAGGAAGTTAGTGACCCTATTTGCTTTTAACAGCATTGGGTATGAAATAGCTGTATCCTGTAACCATGCGAGAAATATATCATGAGACTGAAACACACAGCTGTGTTCAGCATTCTTGTAAAAATAGCTGGACAATATCACATATGTCAAACAAAATTATTATTATTCTTCTCGTATGTGAATTCCAGCTGAAAAGACATAGCAGGGTTGCATTGCACAAAAGAGAGCATAGCCTAGCATTTTGTCTCCAATTTTGTCATACGGGTAGTAAGACTGGAGAGAAGGAAAAAAAATTAGTTTTCCATTATTGTTACTACAAAATTTGTGGTTTTCATCTGAATATGTCAAAGTTTTTATTAACAATAAGCCTGATTCCTCATAATTTTACTTTTGGATGGTAATTGATATTAGTATTAAAATGAATAAAACATGCTGCTATGATTCTTTAGACAATAGTTTATATTGATTTTGTATAGCTCTTGATAACTTCATAACTCTGAAAAAAGTCAACAGAAACAAGTATTACACTTTTTGAATACCTTTATCACTTCTCCCACTGCTATGTGAGAAGTGACCTAATTGCAGCCTTTTCGTACCTAAAGGGGGCCCTACAAAAGAGATGGAGAGAGACTATACAAGGGCATGTAGTGACAGGACAAGGAGGAATGTCTTCAAACTAAAAGAGAGTAGGTTTAGATTAGATACTAGAAAAAAATTCTTTACTGTGAAGATGGTTAGGCACTGATTAGTGGTTAGGTTGTCCTGAGAAATTTTGGCTGTCCCATCCCTGATACTGTTCAAGGTCAGGTTAGATGGAAGTCTGAGCAACTTGTTCTAGTGAAAGGTGTCCTTGTCCGTGACAGGGGGTTAGAACTAGATGATGTTCAAGGTCCCTTCCAACCCAAACCATTACATGATTCTGTGATTAAATTCAGCGTTTGCAGGTCTCCTAAGCATGTTAGCTTTCTTTTACTGTGTGCAGTCATTGCTCCACAAATAACCTCAATTTCTTTGGACCTAGGAGTCTTTTCCCTTACACACAGAATACTGTCATAATGTTTTTTCTTTAAACTCTTAACATTACTGCTTCTCTTGTACTTCCCCTACATGATTGTCTTAAGATTCAAACATGGGCACTGTTGTTTTTTCTTTACAAGTTACCTCTTGATATCTGAGTAGGCCCATCCAGATTTGTGCATTTTCTTAGCAAATGGGGGTACCATAGCATTCCCATTTGTCTGTGGTGAAGTTAAATGGATCTGTATTTGATGAGCACATAAAGACCAGTACTGTGACTCAGGTGATCTGAAAACTCCTGTTGTGGTAATTTGCTCAGAGGGGAAAATGGACCTTTGGCTCTTTCAGGAGTTAATTGTTATTTCAAATAAAGCTTCCTTTGCTGCTCTGGTAGAGTAAGGAAACCCATGTCCAAGGGAGAGTCAGACTCTTCTTAATAATATGTGTAGAGGCATCCCGCAACATTTAATATTTGCTAACTATGCGACCTTGAAAGCATGACTGTCCTTTCTTCTCCCACCATATTTGGCATGTCTTGTTTCCTTTTGCTCATTGCACAGTGCATGCAATCATTCTTTAAGCTCTTTACACCAAGGAGTCTCTTATTCAGTTTTATTTGCTGTTTAATACCAATTAAGCTGGATTTGTTCTTCCTGCCAAAGTTATCCAAGTCACTTTATAAATATTTGAAAATAAACTTTGCATTCTCTGGGCTTCATTGTTTGTCTGGGACTGTTGTAACTGTTATTCAGGATGCTGTCTTAACTAAGGTCGAAAAAAAATTTTAAAAAGGCTTATAGGCTTTATGAAATGCTTACATGATACCTAAATCTTCTTGCCACTTAATCTACTTGTGATGAAGGAATTTTTTTTGACTGACTAATTGACTCTCAGCTAATTGACTTTCCCTCAATTTGCTTTTTTTTCAAAGTTTTCATGCACTAGCAAGAAGCTTCTGATATCTAAACCACAGAGGAGATATTTTGTTTATGCATATTCATAGGTGATTAAAGAAAACCGCACTTGTTTATTTTGCCCATCTGAATTGTAATACTATCCATGCTGATTCCTGCCTTAGAAAAAGCTGCTTAAAACTCATGTGAATAAAGGGCAGGAATTCCCTCTAGATCTGTTCATGGTTAATTCTATTTGGAAATAAGTCTTATGCACAAAAGGCCAGTTTATTTGATACCATAAGAATAAAGATTCATAGTTGGTATAATTTTACTGAAACGATTTTGCAATGCAAATTGAACAACTTTAGTATTCAATTACTTTTGTGCTGATATAAATTGTAGGATTAACATATCCATACTATAGCTTCAGCAGTTGGTATCATAAAAATTCAGCCAATTTGAACAGCTGCAGTTAAATGGCATCCTGTGGTCCAAATACTGAAATCGATGTACTGGTAATAGAAATGCTTCTTTTGGACACAATTGTGATAATTACAATAATACATAATGTCTGAGTCACTGTCATGAATAAACAGTTAAAGAAAAAATAGAACAAACATACAGCAGAGTATAAGTCTTTATAATGCTGTGTTCTCATGGCATTAGTGGATCATGTAAGAGACCACAAGCAAAGAGATCCCTCTGCATCATCATGACGCCCATAGAGCTGTGGGTACTTGAGCTATTCTGCATCACCTAGTTACGAGGAAATGTACGGTGGAATAAAAATCAGCAACAATTCAATCCCACCTGGAACAGGTCCCATGGGTGCTGTCCTTACACATTTCCTAAGTAAAAAATATATTACCTGGATCATCAACAAGCCATATTATTTCTTTTTATTTTACTTTCTTTTGTTTCCTTTATTTTTAACATCAGTGGCAGGGAGGGGGAAAGAGAGAGGAGGATACATGGATTTTTATTTGAACACAATGTCTCAAAAAAAACGTAGACTGTAGATCATCTCTGCTAGAAAGGTCAAGAGGCAGAATTAATGTGGCAGCTACTGAGACCGCTCCTTATCTTTTTCTGAAGCTGTCTGGGAAAAGTCCATGGTTGAAAAAACTGTGCCTCATTCTCCCATTAACAAGAATTAGTAGGAAACAGAAAGAGTTAATTAAAAAAATCAAAATGATGCTCATTGCAGTAATATATCCTGTGTCGTCATTAGCTAGTCAAGATAAGCCCCATGAGGGGCTGGATCGCAGTCCTTTCCCCACTACTGATGTAGATGGATGTTCTTTAAGGAAATACTAGATGATCAAACCATATTTTATGGATGCAAGTTGAAGCTGAGAGGAAAGCAATAACTGCCCTTACAGCCGGGACAGTTCTACAACATTTGGACTTACCTATTACCTCTTATGTTAACCTGAGATAATGCCTCAACTACAGAGCTAGCAGATCCAGCTCAGAATGAGGTTGGCTAAAGATCACATTATGACTCCTCCTAAGTCACTACTCCAGCATGCGGCACTTGGAGTGTCTCATTCCTTGTGTTTGTTCCAAGGATCCTCACTCTACCTAGGAAATGCAGAATTACAATTTCTCTGTGTGCTTCTACTTCATGTTTTTCACCTTGTCCTCTGGCTCACAAATGAACATGCACACAACTGAAAAGAGGTTTCTATAGTTCAAAGAAAGAAAAATCTCCATCATATAATTTGAGCATTGTCTCTACAGTACATTAAATTTATACTGATTTTCAAAATGTGTGCATATCATATTTTTAACCATGCTGTTTCTCTTTTTAAGAAGTTACTGAATATGATGCAATCAAATTTCAAAAAGTATAAACTCCATTTATATTAATTTTATATAGAAATTCGACTGTGTTAAAGAATAATATGACCTCTTTCATGATACCTTCTATGTGATTCCTGTAATATGGAAATGATGAAGTCTTAAAATTCATTCAAAATTAATTTGGTCCTATATTATCACTTTAAATGTTTTTCATCATAAACTAATTAATCAGGCAGCTTTATGAGGTTTTTTTCATTTGCTGTGTAAAATCCCTGGTAACATGCTCCCTATACTTGTCACTTTCTGTAGTATTGGCCCATTTCAGGTTGTCCATGAGTACTGTGAATTTTTTGTATAGACATGATATATGCTGCCATCATGCAAATGTAATCAAAGTTCTAGTGAGGTTACTGGAATGACACAGGTAATTGAGGCATTGACAGATGAGGCAATAACAGTTACAGAAACTGGAAAATGGGTTGTCTCAACATTGTTGGCATCAAAGATGGAAAGTATGGATCAGATTCTATGTATACACCATCCTGAACATTCTCCATTTCTTCAGGGAAGCTGAAGGTTTGGCTGCTTTGCATTCTTGAAAGGAATTCGATATGTCATCTCACTTTGTTGCAAAGTTAAAAGAACCCTGTCATAGAACAGAAAATTTCAAGTCCTTGTGATGCCTTAATAAAATACAGTACAATTTTTTACTTTCCAAGGAGGTCATCAAGTGTGTGGCCTCTCATTACCACCGCTCCCTATCTTCAGAGGACAGGTAAACAGGCAGCTATCAGTCCCACTGTAGAGTTCAATAACAATCTGCTTTCCTATTTTGAATACACATCTGTGTTGGCTCACTAGTGTAGTTGGATGGACCACTTTAGCCTGTGGCTTCAGTCAGTACATGGGAAAGAGTAGATACCAGTCAAGTCCTTAGTCTGGATCAAGTCAGGGTCTTCATCACAAATATCTAACAGCCTCCAAATCTAAATTACAACAACCATGTCTGTTTTCACTCTCATGGAAGAAAAATATCTCATGTAGGCATACGTTCAGAGTCAGTGCTAGAGGATGCTTGAAGGTGGGATTATTTGGATAGCAGTTTCGGCCATCATGCTTTATCCCATTTAGCATGTCCATAGTATGATATGAAACTTTGAACAAATTTATGGGTCTGTCAGGTCACTGTAATATTTTCAATGCATAGCCATGGAACTCGAACACCAAAGAGGCATCAAACTTGAAGATTTTGTATTTTTGTCACTGTCCTCAATAGCAGTCTGTAGTGGTTTAACCCAGGCTGGGTGCCAGGGTCTCACTACAGCCACCTTCTCACTCCCCCTTGCCCAACTATAGAGGAGAGAGAGAATATAACGAGAGGTTTTGTTATTCATGATAAGGACTATAACAGATTCTTTCTTAATCACCGTCACAGGCAAAACAAGACTCCATGTGGGAATAATAATCAAATTTATTACTAACAAGATCAGAGCTAAGAGAGAGAGATTAAAAGACACCTTTTACCCCCCACCCCCCTCCTTCTTACATCCAACCTATTCTCCCGCAGCGGTCAAGGGAAAAAGGTGAG